>JADRCH010000043.1:899148-952049 GCA_019843965.1 Rhynchomys soricoides
GAGGAGGAGGAGGAGGAGGAGGAGGAGGAGGAGGAGGAGGAGGAGGAGAGGTTGCCCTCTGGCTGTATATCCACACGCTCACCCAGAAAGCACACGGTGGTGTACCCATACACACCTTATTCAGGGTGGTGGAAGTTTAAACAGGTCTCAGGGAGTGAGTAGAGCTCTGCAGCCCGGAAACACAACCAACAGAGGCTTGGGTTTTGGGAAACTGTGACCTGCATCTGGCCTAGAGCCAGGCAGCTAAGGCCTTGGAGCCTCCCCCTCCATTCTGCCATCCTCTGTGTGTGTCAGCTCACTTCCCTGGCCCAGTCCAGCTCAGTCACAGGGCACAGCCACTGATGCCATCACTTCACTTCCCACGGGAGTGAAAGCATAAAAATGAAGGTAGGTGTGAGTGTGTACATATGCACGCTCATGTACAAGTGTGCATGTGTGTGTGCACCTGTGTGCATATGAGTGTTTGTGCATGTATGCATGTGCATGTGTGTGTACGTGTGTGTGTGTGTGCATATGTGTGTGTCTGTGTGTGCGTGTATGTGTACATGTGTGTGGTTGTTTTTTTTTTAATTTTTTACTTTATTTACATTTCAAATGTTTTCCCCTTTCCAGATCTCCCCTTTGGAACCTCCCTATTCCCTCCCTCCTCCCTCTGCCTCTATGAGGGTGTTCCCCCACCCACCCACCCACCCATTCTCGGCTTCCCTCCTTGGCATTCTCCTATACTGGGGCATCTAACACCCTCAGGCCCAAGGGCCTCTCCTCCCCCTGATGGCTAACAAGACCCTACTCTGCCACATATGTGGCCAGCACCATGGGTCCCTCCATGTGTATTCTTTGGTTGGTGATCCAGTCTCTGGGAGCATCGGGAGGTCAGGCCAGTTGACACTGTTGCTCCCTCCATGGGGCTGCCAACTCCCTCAGCTCCTTCAGTCGCTTCTCCAACTCCTCCATCTGGGACCTCATGCTCAACCCAATGGTTGCAGTGAAATGACTCTTGGGTAATCCAAACTTTTGGGCTAATAACCACTTTTCAGTGAGTACATACCATGTTCATCCTTTTGTGACTGAGTTACCTCGCTCAGGATGATATTTTCAAGTTCCATCCATTTGCCTGTGAATTTCATGAAGTCATTGTTTTTAATAGCTGAGTAGTATTCCATTGTGTAAATGTACCACGTTTTCTGTATCCATTCCTCTGTTGAGGGACATCTGGGTTGTTTCCAGCTTCTGGCTATTATAAATATGGCTGCTATGAACATAGTGGAGCATGTGTCTTTATTACATGTTGGAGCATCTTCTGGGTATATGCCCAGGAGTGGAACAGCTGTGTGTACCTGTGTGCATATATGTGTGTGTCTATGTGTGTCTGTGTGTGCATGTGCATGTGTGTGTGTATGTGTACATGTGTGTGTTTTATTTGGTAGAAAACCTTTCTAGAAATGCCCAGGCCTCCTCCCTCTCTGCAGCACCAGCACTTTCCCTAGTTACAATGCCTCTTCCCAAAGCTCCCGTTGCCAAGGACAGTGGCTTTAGTTTGACTTTTCTGATCATAACAGGTAGAAGAGGGAGGATGAAGTGAGGTTACAGAGAAGAAGCTTTCTAGAACTTTCTATAAGGGGAAGAGAGCGAGCCCAGCTGCAGATACCTGAAGGTATTTGAATCCACTTGTCCAAAACTGATTGGATAAAAAAGTCCCACTGTCTGCAGGTGATAAAACCTGACAGTATAGGGTGACTTGGGACTTGTTTGCCATCCCACAGTCCCAGAACCTCAGGTCATATGTGGATTGTACTGAGTGATTCTCCGAGGTTCTGGGGCAGGCTCTGTACCAGCCCAGCCTTTGTATGGAGAGCCCTGCTCTCCCCATGGCAATTCAATTGACCTAACAACATTCGAGGCTTGCCATGGAGCAGGACTGTGCAGGGAGGAGCAGCCCAGCTGAGAGCCTACGCCTGAGCCTGTCTGTGTGGGGACTCCATATCTGAGAGGGGCTATCTTACAAACCTTTCCCTTTTCTCTTTCTCTGCTTTTGACTGGTGACACCTGCCCTTCCCCCAGTGCACTATCCCTCCTTCTCCAAGTGCAGGGCTTTGCTTATCTTATAAAACCTCCCTCTTTACCCAGCACCACCCTCTACCCTGTGTATGACGTCTCGTATGAATGAGTGAGCGATTTACCTCTGCCTTCTGATTACTGAGCCAGCCTTCTAGAACAGCCTTCAGATGCCAGCTGCCCAGCATCCTGCTTGGCCTCTGTGACCTCAGGCCACTCTGAGACTTGAGTCAGCTCCCCAGCTACAATCTCCAGCAGGACAGTCTTCCAGAGTGGTTACATACTTGCAGCTACTTTGTCACTACAGAATTCTCATCTCCCAGAAGAAAATCTAGACTAGAATTATTTTTAAGAACACACGCTCCTGACCAAGGTCAGCTAGTCTCTACACCCTTCTGTGTTCTCTTGTCTCAGAACAAAGTTCAATCTCCTTTGTATACTAGGGTCTTCTCACCTGGCCTCACCCTTCTTTCTGGCCCATTCCTCCTTCTTCTCTGGAACCAAGTGCAGTTCTGGCTCCACAGGGTCTTCACACCTGGCCTCACCCTTCTTTCTGGCCCATTCCTCCTTCTTCTCTGGAACCAAGTGCAGTTCTGGCTCCACAGGGCTCCAAGGTGCTGTCTGTCTGTCTCTGTCTCTGTCTCTGTCTCTGTCTCTGTCTCTGTCTCTCTCTCTCTCTCTCTCTCTCTCTCTCTGTCCATCAGTGCTGGGAACAACTTCCTGTTGGCCAGGACACAGTTCAGTCCTGCTCAAATGTTACCACTGTGCCCACAGAAGCTCTCCCACCCTCCCAGTCTCAAGTGGTGTGCCTCTCTGAAGCTCCTCCCCACGAGAAGGTGTTTCCTCAGCCTGTGGGAGTCGCATGCAACTCGCCGGGGGGGGCCCACCCTAGGCCCGCCACATGAAGCATCGCAATATCATCCATGTTGGCCATCCATGTCACAGTCCGTCCTCATGTGTGAGATGTGCTTAATGGCTGGTGTTGGCTTTAAGCTCAGTCTAGCCACAGGGATAAATGTAAACAGAAAACCACCCAAGAAGCGCAGAGCAGAGAAAGATCACAAGTCCTTACTTGTGAAGCTGGATCAGTCCTTGCCTGAAGCCAGTCCTTCAGTATGTTTCTGCTTCTATTTCAATGAAACCATTGAGTGCTTTTTACTTGTCTGAGTAGATTTTCTATTACTTATCAACTATGATAGAAAAATAGTGTTCACAGTAGCCCTCCCAACCCTTTCGAAGCAGCTGGGAGACTGCAGGGGTTCCTCTTACATTCTAGCACCTAGGAAAAACATAGACTTCCTTCCTTCCTTCCTTCCTTCCTTCCTTCCTTCCTTCCTTTCCAAGCTAACATTTTCTGACTACAGAAACCAGCTCTACTCCACTCTATCTTCCACTGTGTCTCTGATTCTTCCTAACTTCCTCCTCCCCATCTTCAGAAATCCCAGGGCATCCAACCAACAAAGCTCCCTGGCCCTTCCTGAGAATAGGCAACCCCGGCTTCCTCTCCTCTGGTTCCTCCAAAGGTCACCATCATATACTGTTAGACACAGCATAGACCTAGCAAGGCCTTCTCAGTAGGTGGGACCTTCCCAAAGAGCTTGTAGCCCTGTCCCTGCTCCTGCGTCCTGGACTCAGGCAGCAAGTAATCAGGGCTTGGCTGCCAGGTTCTCTTGGCCCAACAAGAAGCCAAGAAGCAAGAGTAACTGGGTACCAACTCCTTCATGTCAATCAGGTGATGCCTCAGCCTGAATCCCACAGCCCTGAGAGGGAGGAGATAATGGAGAGGCTGAGGGAGAGAATTCCTCCAGGGTCCAGGGACCTGGGCCAGGGGAGCCAGCTCATAGTAGGAAATAGGAGAAGCCTCCTGGTGACAGGGAAGAGACAGCCAGCACTCCAGGCCCTGAGGCAGAGGCCTCTCTTTTGGAAGCCTCAGAGCAGAGTCTTCCAGCTCTGCCTTTTCTGAGTGCAGTCCTACTGCTTCTGAGGATTAAGTCTGGTTCCCGCAGGAAATTTCAGACCAAGGCCAAGGCCAAGCTTCAGACCACAATGAAAAGGTGTCTTGATTCAGCCAGATATTTAAAGCAGGGTACGAAAGCAGAGCAGAGGAACTGCAGAACTGTGTGTGACAAGGTCAAAGCCACAGGTCAGGCCATCTTCCGAGGCTGAGGCTCTTACCTGAACAGGATAACCTTCCCAGAAAGGAAGTGGGGGTTCAAGTTGGCAATTGGGGGGAGGTGGTCACTGGGCCGGATACCAAGCCCCAAAGCCTCCTGCCCTAGCTGCTTCAGGCTCCAAACACCAGTCTAGAAATGACAATACCCCACCAGCACCCTGATCTCCCCTCCCACCCTCTCCCGCCCAGTCTCTCTCACTCAGAGACTGTAGACACACAGTGTTATATTTTCTGGTTCTCTCTGCTTTATACTGCAATAACCAAGAGTTTATCCAGAGGAGAGCTGGGTTAGGGGAGAAAGAGAAGATGAAAATAACGTGATTCCAAGAACTCCGTGGACATGCGCAAGACCACCAGGCCCCAGAGCAATGGAGGAGCAGCTAGTCCTGGACCAGGAGGCAGCCTGTGCCCCCTTCTCCAGAGCAGATGTCTTCATCTAAAGGGCTTCACCAGCTTCATGGCAGCATAGTTCTAGGAGGAAGAGACACAGATACAGACGCAAGGTAAGCCCTCCAGGGAAAGCATGGTGGGAGCTGTTGTCATTGAGGCTGGGGTAAAGCTGCAGGTAGGTGGTTGGGCTTCTGGGTCTTTACTCTTGCTATGTACCAGCCCACGGCAGGCTCCACATTCTACCCTAATGACACTCCTTCTCCATCAAGCAAAGCAAAGCTGACCCTGCCCATCTCCATGGCTCTTAGCCCCCTACTCTCATACCCACAAACAGGAGGCCCAGGGCTAACCCATCACCAAGCCTCTGTCCAGAAAGGCAGAGAGTAGAGTGTTGGTACATAGGACTGCCCATAACAGGAGCCAGCATCAGAGACAAGCAGCCCTCCATAAAGCCCTTCCTGCTTCAGGCCTGACAGAAGCCTCTCCTCCCCACCACTCCACCCCCCAAACACCATGAAAACACACAACACAACACAGGGCTCCTAATTGGGACGGTATGTTCTCCAGCGCCGGCCTGGAAAGCCAACCCTGGAAACAAAGCCGGCCCTCCTTCCCGGCCAAATCGCTTCTGCTGCCCCAATCTGGCCTTGCTCCCAGCAGGCTCAGAGGGGCCAGAGGAGTCAGAAAGCCCCCCTCACCCCTCCTATGGGCACAGTGGGGGTGGTCCAACCAGGGCTGGAGCAACTTGGGTACTCTGCACTGGCTAGAGTAGGCCCTCTGCCCCACCTAGCTGAAAGCAGGTGAGCTGACAGGCCCAGGGACAGGACAGGCCAAGTGACTAGAAACTTGGATAGAGAGAGATGAGATTCTAGGCTGTAGCCAGGCCTGTAAGCAGAAGGTGTGCAGCCTAATCCTGCTGGCCTCTGAAGCCTGAAGCCCTGGCCTAGAGCCACCTGTGCTCTGTGCTGCTCTGGGAGGTCGGTACATAAAGAAGACACCCTAGGAAAACGAACAGAAGGTAACTTAGCCCGAGCCCAGGCACCAGAGGAGACTCTCTGTTCCCAAAAGTGTTCCTCGGCCATCTTCAGGAACACAAAGGTCCAGTCTAGAAGGGACTGGCCTTTCTTCCAGCCACAGCCCTGAGACTTAGGACAGCCACTCATGGGCCTCACAGGGCTGGGCCCAGCTGGGCAGGGTCTGAGTAAGCACCGAAACAACAGCCATAGTGATTGGCACTTGGGACATGTTCCTGCCTTCTAAGCCCTTAAACAAGGGACTCAGTTTAACATGCAGCAGTTTGAAAGGACAAACAGAACCTGACCTGAGGCCATCAGACGTCAGTGGAGCCCATGTTCCTAGGTTCAAGAACAACATTCTGTCTCCTACGGGTTACTCCGTCCTTACAGGGATAGAGGGCAGCTTCCTGAACTCTTGTGTCCTAGAAGCTTCCTAGTGACAGACACTGATGCTCCCTGGACCATACCTGGAGAAGCAGAGTGTGTACCAGCCCTGCTTTCTGTCAAGTACAGTCCTCAGTGGTCTTATTATTCCTTAGGGTATCTGCCTCACACCTTCTCCCTTGTGGATCCGGGCCCTCCCCTCCTGGGCACTGACACCTACTTCTCAAGCCACACCATTCTCTGAGGAGAAGCTGATCATACCACGTGAGAGAAGGTGACCTAAGCCAGGCCAGAAGAGCAGGCTGTCCATACCTCACTTCCACAGACCTAGATGGTCCAACTGCCAGGAGGTGATCCCAGGTCACCTTTGGTGGCAGCTTGACCCACAGCAGACCACTCCCCCTGCAACCCCATGAGACTTGACTCTGACATTGTGTTTGTTGTCTGCCTTTCCTTAATATGTTCCCTTACATGGCACAAATTTCAGTCCTCAAAGCCTGGGCCCATTCAGGACCCTAATCAGTTTGGCCAGTTGACTTCAGCTTCCTGCCGAGTCCAGCAAGCCTTGCAAAGGGAGCAAGGTGACCACAGCCAGTGCATGATGCCCAGCCTGTAACCACAGCCGTCAGTCATGTTATTATAGGCTTTCCTGCCACTGTGGCCATAAAGGCAACTGGGGCCTGAACAGCTAAATTGGGAAAGTCCCCTCTGCTGCTACTTAAGGTTTGTGCAGGTTGGGGCTATGCAAGATGATTTGTGGTCTTGACTTTTTTCCTCCCAGGAGGCAAGATACACTGACCAGGCAGTCCACTGGTTGGCTCTCGGTGGAAGGGGCCTTTCTACCCATCTCTTCCTTCTGTGAGGAGTTCCAGAGCACACAGTATACATGGGGATAATTTTCCAAGCACTTCTCTAGTCTGAGATGGTGACCAGGATGTCATATGGTTCTTAGTGACAACCATATCAAGCCATGGTCATGAATTGCACACAGATGCTGTGCAGCCTACCACAAGTCACTTCCCCTCTCTGGACCTGACGTAGCATTGAAGTGTTGATGTTAAAAGTCTGTGGGCTGGATATATGGCTCAGCAGTGACGATAACTGCAAATTTTGTTCCCAATACTCATGACAGATAAGTCATGACCACCTATTACTGGAGCTGTAAGGGGGCCAATGATGCCCTCGTTTGGCTTCCATGGGTACCTGCACACAGGTGGCACACATTCACATAGAAACACACATACACACCTTCATAAAAAATAAATCTTTATAAATAAATAAAAGAAAGAAAGTTTGGTTTTTCTCATCTAAATATTCCACAAAAACTCTAGAGACAGCTTAACAGTAGTGCTTCAACACCTTGAAGTATCAAGAGACACTGGAGGGCTAGGCATTTTCAAGGGTCTTTCAGAGCTATGAAAGCCAGAAGCAGGGACAAGGGACAGAGGCTTGCCCCACAACTACCCCACAGGCAAAGCCAGGGAGCTAAGGGCCCAGCAGCCCTGGATGGTATGTTCCTGGTGGCCTGGCTATCTCTTTGGCAAATGCTAATTGACTTCTTATCAGATAAAAGGGACCCCAAGTTGCACCCTACCACTGAGGGGCTCCTAGACCAGCCCCTGTTCATTCCTACTTTCTCTAAGCCCCCACCCTACCAAGAGCCTCAGAGGACCTAGCAGGTGCTGTTCCCTGCTCCATCACCTCATACCGTCCCTTCCACCACCACCACCACTCCTTACTCAGCTCTATTCCACCCTTCAACAGGATCCTGGGCCATCCTAGGCCCAAGCCCCCTGTTGTATGAATTTCCTCCAAACTTAGCTTGTTAAGGCTCAGAAAGCAAACAAAACTTACAAGTCTCAGGATGCTCCTGAAATTTACAAGATTCACAAGTCTCTCAAAGAAGAGAGTCTCAAAGCAGTATAGCTTCCTATGCAAATCATGCAGAAAGCTCCAGGGTTGCAGTTTCTGGGAGTTCCCAGCCATGCTGGAGTCTAACCAGTGATGTGGTTGCCAACAGATTCTTAGAGTACACAAAAAGGAAGGGACTCCCCCAAGGCAGCATCTCCCTACATCAGGCCTGCTCACCGGGAAGGCGTAGACAAAGACACCCAGGAAGAGCAGAAGGATGAAGAGGATGATGAAGAGAATGATGGCACACCGGAAGCGTCGCCACAAGATGAACTTCATGGTCTTGTATGGTGAGGTGAACCACAGGAAAGAGGTGTCGGGGCGCCTGGAAATGAGATCCCAGAGGTTAGCTGAGCACCTCTGCAGGACTGAATCCTCCAGACACTGCTTTCAGGTGGGACAGTTGGTCAAATAGCCTGGCTATGGGAGAGAGGTACCCCGCCTCCAGGCCCTCAGCCCCTCCTCCCAGAGCCTCTGCCTAGATGATGCTTGCCTGTACCACCTGCATTTTTGGTGATGCTGAGCACCATCTTCAGGACCCCTTCCTCATGGCCCTTTCTCCTTCTGAACTCATACTCAGTCACAGATCACATGCTTGGGAGTGGGGCTGAGCTTCCAGGATGCCCTGTTTGGTGACTGAGGGTACACTGACCCACCCCACTCCCCAGATAAGGCAGGCAGATTGCTCCTGTGTACATGTCTGGGCTGAACTTTGGAAGGATGGACAGTAGAGAAGCCAGAGAAGGCCATCTTTACTCACTCACTCCTAACAAACAACTGCAACTGCCTCTCTAGCAGCACCACTACTCAAATACCACAGAGGGCTTTGTGTCTCAATCATGGTGATTTTAATGTCTGCTGGCTAGCCCTGTGTCTTGGGACTTCCTCCTTTGTCCATTGGATTCCAACAGCCTGGGTCAAAGGTGCCTCTCCACATTCTCTAACCCCACACTATGAGGACAGCATCCTGATAAAGCGAGGCACCTATGCTCACTTTCAAGAGCACTATGAAGGATGGTCCCAAACACAGCCTTGAACTGAGTCCCAAAAGCATCTTCAGCAACTGTCCAGGAAGCTGGAGAACTTCAGATCCCCTCTCCCATTTCTTAGCTAGAATCACTGTGTTTAACATCAGTGAGCCAAGTCTCATCTGTGACGTGGAGGTAACTTCCCAGCAGGGAAGATTCCAGGACACTGGACCCTAATGCAGTATAGTATGCTTGACACAAAACCCACAGGGAACCACTTCTATGGGATCTGCTTCTGTTTGCTTTGTTTGTTTTTGTGCTTTAGATTTTGAGACAGTGTCTTGCTATGTAACCCAAGTTGGCCTAGAACCTACTATCTTCTGGCCTCAGTCTCTCAACTGTCAGGATAACAGACCTGCACCTTGTGCCTGGTTTTGCGCTCGCTTCATGAATTAGTTAAAGAGCCCAGTGTCCACTGAGGCCGTGCCTATGGCCTACATCTCTTAAGCCATGAAGACTATGCAGCCCCTGTAAAGCTGTGTACTGGATGTCTCCTAGATGGCAGTGGACTGCTTCCAAGGACAATCAACTAACCTAGGATCTTCTAGCTTCGGATTCATGTTGGGTTCATCCCGACCCTGGCCAGCAGGCCGCTCCTCGTGTTCACTTTCGGCAACAATCTCCAAGGTCATTTCCAGCTTGCCCTGTGGACATCAATGGAGCCTGATTGTGGCCTATGGCTGGTGACATAGAGCAGAACCAGGCCAGGACAAACAGAAAGACTACATTGTTATTTTTATTTTCATTTTTTTTAAATGTAGGATTGTGGTGAACCATCCAGAATGATGGCTCAGCAGTTAAGAGTGCTTACCGCCCTTGGAGAGGAACCTGGTTCAATTTCACACTCATAGAAAGATGATGATTCACAGTCACCATACCTTCTTAGGTCATCTACTGGACCCTGTACATGTATAGTACACATTCATACACCTCAGGCACAAAAATATACATCAAATAAAATAAGCATGTATCATAGTTAGCTTCAATTGCCAACTTGATACAAATAGAGCCAAATGGAAAGATAGACTCTATTGAGGAACTGCCTAGAAAAGATTGCCCAGTAGGCATATCCATGCAGTATTTTCTGAATTGTCTATTGACATGGGTAATGCTGTCCCTGAGCAGGTGACCCTGGGTTGTATAAGAAAGAGCAAGCCAGAAGAGCAAGTAAGCAGCACCCTTCCATGGCCTCTGCTTCAGTTCCCGCCTTCGAGTTCCTGTCTTAAGTTTTACCTTGGCTTCCCTCAGTGATGGCTGTGACCTGTAAGCCAAGTAAACAAATCCTCACCTCATGGAGCTGAATTTGTTCATGTTGTTTTATAATAGCAACAGAAAAGCCAACTATGACAATATATATAATTCTTAAACATTGGGTTGTTATAATCACAAAAGCATTCAGAAATTACAGAACTATAATGAAGAAGTCACCACTTACCCTATGTGGAGACAGGTGTTCCCAGTATTATTTATTTATTTATTTAATTATTTAGTATCATTTTAACCTTTCTAATGTTTTATTTTATCTTATTTTATTAATATATTTTAACTGAGAGATGGAGTGTGAGTGTGTGCACGCGTGCACATGTGCATGCACATGTAGCTAGGTGCACAGGTGACTGAGGAAGCCATAAGAGGACATTGGATGCCCTTGAGCTGGAGTCACAGATAATTACCTGTGAGCCAACCAGTGTAGGTGTTGGGAACTGAACTGGGGTCCTGCAGAAAACGACCGTGCCATCCCACCAGCCCCATTCCACCATTCTTACTCATCAGAGCTGCAAGGGTATGAGGCACGGCACTGAGTGCAGCTCCAAAGCCTTTCACTTGGAAGGCATTTCACTATATAATTATATAGTATTTAAAGTTTGGTTTCTAATGATCATAAAGCAGCCTATGGTTGGCTGACCATAATGTATTTAGTAACTACTTATTTGGGGTTATTTTATGTTGTTTTCAGCTCCTTGAAATGAGTAAATAACAGCACAACAAACATCTCAGAACCTAAATTTTTAATTTTATCTGGTTATTTCTTGAGATGAGAATTTAGAAGTGGGATGGCAGAGTCCAAGGGCATAGATAGATGTTGTTAAATCCTGCATGGCACAGCACCCCATTGCTTCCCCACACACTGAAACAAACCCTGTCACCCCAGCACAGGGGACTGGGGTTTGTCTCCTGAAACCTTACCAGCATGAACATTTCTCATTTTTTGTTTTTTCTTTTAATCAAATTTAATAAATAAAAAGCATTTTTAAAAAATAGTTCTTTAATTACTAGGGAAATAATTCTCTTCTCTTATGTAATGAGTCACATCATCTGTGCATACACCTTGCTGGTTTTCCCTTTGGGATGTATTTCTTATTGGCTATCACAAGTCTCTGCACAACAAGAATATTTTACTTAGAGCCAACTACTCTTTCTAAGGAACCAGAGAGGGATTAACTTCCTCCCTGGAGCTGCTTTGGACTTTAGGGAAGGACTATTCATCCTGGTCCTCTGGACACTTCTCCACCTGCCAGAGCAGACCTCTTGTCCAGCAAGAATGATCCCTGAGAAAGTGCTGCACAAACAGAAGAGGGTGGCTTCTGTCCTTCCAGCAGAAAGCCCCAGTCACAGTGATACTTGGGACCAATCTCTATAAGGCCATTTGTCAATTCAACAGGTCTCCTTGTAATAGGAACCCAAAGAGAGGAAGGCTGGAATAGGAAGAGGGGGAACACATTGGAAAATATAGACAGAGAGGGCCTGCAAGAGGGCTCAGTCAGTAAAGTGCTTATCATGCAAGCCTTTGGACCTCAGATACAGCCTCAGGACCCACAGAGAAACCCAGCGACAGTGATGCATTTGAAATTCCAGGACTTAGGAAGCAGAGACAGACAGTTCCCAGTGGCTTGCTGGCCAGACAGCTAGCCTAATGAGTGAGCAGGAAGCCAATGAGAGATTCTAACTCAAAAAACAAAGTAGCAGGCACCTGAGGATTAGCAGCAGAGATTGACCTGGCCTCCCATACCTGCACACATACATATACATGAGCATGCGTGTGTGCCCCTGGGTTCCATTGAAGAGACAGCCCATGCCCTCCACTGAGCTAGAGAGAGCAGACTCACCGCCAGGATCTTCTTCTCGCCCTCCTCTGTCACACAAGGCCACCATCCTTTCACTGTCTTCTGCTCAAAAAGGGACACAAACCATTCTGGGTGGAAAGTGTCATCCAGCTGGTCCAAGGAGCACTTCTCAGCCGTCTTGGCTGGCTTGGGCATTCGGTTGAGATCCAGCTGCAAGGAGCCTGTGGCAGAGTGATGCCCTTAGAGGATGCAGCAGTCGCTGTTCACTTAGGGCTACTCTGGGTGGGCCAATTTAAGAGCTCATTGCCACTGTTCAGCTTGTGCTCACGGGTCAGTCAAGGATCAGCTCCGTCAGCCTCCCAGCTTCTGTCTACCGCCTCTTGCTCTCTCTATGTAGCTCCCACCATCCATTCATCCATAAGTGTATGGTCCACCCATTCTGTTTTCTCACCCCGAGCACAGATACCCGCTTTTGCAGTATGAACCCTTCATACGCCCACCCATTCATTGGCATAATAATGTTTTAAAGATTTATTTATTTATTTTATGTATATGAGTATACTGTCACTGTCTTCAGACACACCAGATGAGGGCATCAGATCCCATTACAGATGGTTGTGAGCCACCATGTGGTTGCTGGGAATTGAACTTAGGAACTTTGAAGGAGCAACCAGTGCTCTTAACGACTGAGTCATCTCTCCAGCCCTGGCATAATAATTTTAATCGTAGTAAAATGAATACACACACACACCTACACTATATGAATCTGTGTGTGTGAATATTATAGATAGATAGATAGATAGATAGATATAGATATTGTAGGGAGTGTGTATGTGTATGCTGGTTTAGTTTAGTGTCATCTGGGAAGAGTGAACCTTGACTGAGAAAATACCTCCATTAAATTGTCCTGTGGGCCATTTTCTTGATTAACAATTGATGTGGGAGAGACCAGCCCAGTGTGGGCAGTGCCACCCCTAGGCAGGTGCTCCTGAGTTATAAAAGAAAGTATGCTGAACACACCATAGGGAGCAAGCCAGTAAGCAGCACTCTATTTCCCCCACTGAGTCACCTGCCAACCCCCAAGTAATTCTAAGTTGTCATTCGGTGGCATTAGATATAGTTACGGTGTTACACAGCTGTCACCACTACTTCCAGAAAGTACTCATTCCTGAAGAGAAACTAACAAGCTGTAACTCCTTTGTCCCCTCAGCCTGAGACACCAGCATTGTCATGTCTGTGTGGACATGCCTCTTGTAGTTACAGTATGGCTTCTCAGGCTGAGTTCTGTTCATTACGACAGTCCCTGGGGCACAAAGGTAGGAAGTGACCTGATCTTCACAATTTTTGGACTCTATATTGCTAGACTGTTATGACCTTAGACCTTTGGAACCTCCCTGTTAGAAATGAGGCCAGACAGCTGTGAGGACCAGCACAGCCTTGCCCTGGCTTCTGACCTCGTCCCCATTCTTCTAAAGTACCACGATTTGACACGGTTCAAGGATCACCTCTGCTGAAGATCCGCTCCAGGACCACCCTGATCTCTCTGACATTGCTGTGTTACATGTTTCACTTATGCTGAGGACCCAGTGACCCTGAACTTCTCCTTGGAAGCTCAGAATGATAGACATGAGGCTTACCCAGAAAGTCATCAAAGGAGAACTTGTCATTGTCCCAAATCTGGAAGACCACATGTGCTGGGATCTTGCTCTCTGTCTTGTCGAGGCTCCAGAAGGCATCCTGACCCAGAGGAGGATAGAGAAGCAAGATTAGAAAGGATTGTCCAAGTCTACAAACAGGGAAGTCCCTCTAGCCTGTAAGGCTACAAGGAAGATGTTGTGGAGCTGTGTATCATTGAGGGTCATACCCAAGCCAGGTCCTATCAGGAAGAATAGAAAGTGTTTGACATTGTTCAGGGGTGTGATGTCTGGTTTTAATGGCAACTTGCCACAACTTAGAATCACCTGAAATAAAAGCCTCCTTTGAGGAACTACTGTCTAGATGAGGTTGGCCTGTGGGCATGTCTGTTGGGGATTATCTTAATTGTTCCTTGATATAGGAAGGACCATTGATATAGGAGGCACCATTTCCTAACCTAGGTTCTGAACCTAAGAAGGAGAGGCAAACTTTCAGCTGAGAAACCAAAGCGCACAGAGTATCCAAGGGTATAGAACACAGAGTGGCAAGCAGGGACTCAAATCCAGTCGGTCAGGTTCTAGGGTACCGCTCTCAGCTCTTAAAGTGGGCTTTGCACATGCGGTCTCTGGGACGTGGGTTGGCAGAGATCATCAGGACACAACCCCAGCTGTCACTGGAAGGAAACAAGGCACACCACTATAAGAAGCTGGCACTGAGGCAAGTTCCAGATCCTCCTTCTCACTTCTCCAGCCCACCTCTACCTCCAGAACCTGCAGAACTTCCCCCTTCCTGCTGAAGAGAAGGGCAGTGCCCCTCATGGCATGTCTCCCATAGACCACAGGTTAGCCCTTTCTGGAATCAGGCTATCTTGGAGGTGTGGGGGTGAGTTGGCCCATGTGTCTAACCACTCTCAACTTGAGGGAAAATCACTGGGCTTCTCTGTTCACTGTGGCTCTACCTGAGCAGGTAGCATGTACAGGAAATACTTTGTGGGGCCAACCTGATCTCTGGACCCATATCTCCTGGTACAAGCTGTGGGGTGAGAGCTGCATAGCCCAATTAACCAGAATTGTCTCGCCCTGATGCTATGGAGATGGTTGATCTTCACTGTTAACTTGACAGTATTAGAATAACCTAGAAAACACACCTAGAAGGGTGTCTGTGAAGGTGTTGCCAGTGAGGCTTAACAGAGGGAAAACCCACCCTCATTGCAGGAGACATCATCCCATGGGCTGGGTTCCCAGAATGAATATATAGACAGACATGAGGACAACAGCTAGGTACTAGCATCCTCCCCACCCCCACTCTCTGCCTCCTACTCTATGGGGATATTAGCAGTCACCTCACATTCCCAATGTGACTTCCTACCATGGTGGACTGTCTCTCTTTAAACCAGGAGCCAAAAGAAACTTTTCATCCCTTACATTTCTATCTGGTTCTGAGTCACAACAGCAACAACACTCATTAGACCTGCCATGAACACCCTGGCCACCACAGTTACAAACACCTCACCAAGCTTCCTAAGGGGACACCATGGCCAACTGTCCTCAAAGAGTGTCCATCATGCACAGCCCCATAGCCTAGGCTTCAGCCTGGATGGAAGGACAGCAGACCAAGGCTGGCCCAAGCCACCCCTCTTTGTTGTTGCTCAGCTGCCTAGTCCAGCTTCCTGCAGGTGCCTGCTTCCTCTAACCAGCTTTTATAGCCAGCCCCAGGCTGCCTGCAGGGCCGCCAGCAGCCTCCATTCCTCAGCAGGCTGGTTTATGGGCTCAGTAATGAGCCCGAGGTTCAAACATCCCCTGGTGGGAGCAGCTGTTCAGGGGCTCAGCCTGGGGAATGAGCCCCCCAGGTCCCAGGCGCTCATTATGCTCCTGGCCTGGGCCCTTTTACTAGCTGTTTATTTGCAGGGTAGGGGCCTGCCTGCATGACAGGCCCCAGTGGGTGTGCTGGGCTCCAGGTGGGGAATAAGGCTGAAAAACCAGCGGTGGTTCAAAAAAGGGGGGATGAAAGGAGACCTTGTACTTTATGATAGTCTCGTCTGGTTAATGGGGTCTCTGGAGGGCCTCCCTGCCTGCCAGGAGCCCCAAACCTCATGGCAGAAGGCTGCCTCCTCAGCAGAGCCTGGGAACCCACAGCCTTTGCACCTTTGCAGCCCCTGCCCTCAGCTACCTCATCAGTGCCCCACTGTGGGCAAGCTCCACCTGCCTCTCAGGACCCAACCCTAGAAGTGCCTACTAGCCCCTATGTCCTCATGGCTGTTCCTGCTTGATCCCGCCCTCCTGCCATCCTCTGCATGGCCATTTCTTCTCTTCCTCCCCAGATGTGTGTCCTCACTCCTCTGCACTTTACACACTTGCAGGCTCTCCCTTTTCCCACCAGGCGAATCACTCTCTTTCCCTGTAACCTCAACAAGTCATTCTGTTTGGACCCCAACACAAACCACCCAGCTTCCCTTTCTTATCATGGGTGCCAGAGCAATGCTGCCCCAGTTGTTAACAGCATCGGCAACTGGGTCCTCAGAACTGCCAGGTGAAAATTCTCAGCTACCAACTAGCATTCCCTCACCCCACCCCTCCTCCACTCCCTCTGTATGTGCCACATGTGTGTGCATGGGCGTGTGTGCATGGGTGTGTATGCATGGGCATGTGTGCATGGGCATGTATGCATGGGCATGTGTGCATGGTCGTGTATGTATGGGTGTGTATGCATGGGTGTGTGTGCATGGGTGTGTATGCATGGGCGTGTGCACATGTGTGCCTGTCTCTCACCATTATTACAGCTCCTCCTCATTCTCCCATCCACCTCAAATCACTTGTCATAGTGCCAAATTCTCTTCTTCCTTCACCGAAGGAAATAGTAAGTCCCTGCACCAGACATGCCTGGCCACATCCCCCATTGTGGAAAAAATGCTGTGGCCCCTCCCACTCAAGCAACCAATGTGCATCTCTGCCTCAATTTCCCCACCCAGCCCTACCCTCTTTGTAGGCTCACTGAGCCCTGGAGATGATGCTTTGCCCCGAGCCTCACCCTCCCTGTCCACTGCTAAAGGAGAGGTACTCCTGCATTTGATGAGGGCTCTCAGACAGGCCCAGTATCTGCTTATTATGGAAATAGGCTTATAATAGAAAGGCAAGATCAAAACTTATAGAGAGCCTGGGCACTGCTGGACTACACACAACTTTGCTACTAAATTTGGCTTTCTTTCCTGGTGGGCCCCATTGCCATCTCTGGGTGGAAGAATCTACCCTTTAACCCTAATAAATTGGTATTTTTCCCTTTGACAGTTCCTGCGTGTTTGGCGGGACGCCCTGGTTTCTCTGAGGCAGATTGAGTCTTGTGTTGGGCCGAGGAGGCTCAAACAGAGATGAGATGAAGAGAATTTGGAGGGTGAGGAAGCCAAGCGCATTCTGAGTTCCTTTCCAGGTGAAGCCACACTACAGCCTAGAGAGAGGTGTCACTGAGGCTGTGATGCTGGGCACATGAGCTACCTCTGAGTAGAAACCAGACTAATGGGGCCTAAGAGCATGTGGGCATGTACTCTGGGGACAGGGGAACACCTCTGCATAGCCATTAGTGTCAGGAAGGAGGAAAGGCATTGAAAGCATCGTTGGGCCTTCCTGGAGCCAGCATAACTGTAGACCTACACTGCCCCATACTCATGTTGACCTCAGAGGGAAGACCAGGTGAGAGGAAGATGCTGCCACCCTTAGACCATTTCAAGACTGAAGAAACAACACTCAGATGAGTCCTAAACTTGGAGCTGCTAAGAATCCAAGCCCCACCTCCTCACCTAGTCTCAGGCCAGGCCTGCCCTCAGGAGCTAGCTCCACCCTCTGCCTCTGTGGTGGCCATCCTGGGTCTCCAGACTCTTCTGCCTCGGACTCCAGGTCCTTTCATGCTGCTAGGTGTGTGTGCGGGGAGGGGGGTGGCAATATAGGCAGTGGGAGCAGGTCTTGAACTTGGCTATGTGATAGCTGTGTAGTTATGGATCATCCTGGAAGATAGACACACTGGCCACAGTAATACTAGCAGAAAAAGAAAAAGAAGTGGGGTAGAGAGATGGTGGTGATACCCCTGTGGGTAACAGAGACAGGGGTCACAGCCGCAAGAGTAGAGAGAAAATGTCATGGTGTCAGCTGTAATGCTAAAGCTGGGGGGATCACATTAGGACTGTGAAGCCTGCAGAGCCTGTGCCCCAGGCCAAGGGCCACTTACCTTCTTGGCAACAGCACAGACTTGCTCGGCGGGCAGATAGTCGAAGGGAAACACAAACCTCCAGTTGAAGTTGCCCTCCCCACCCAGGGAGCGGTAGTGTACATCTGTCTTCTGTTTGTGTTCTTCAAATCCCACCATCCAGCTGGCCACACAGAAGAGGACAGTCCTCATTAGTTCACATTTCCCACATGCACCACCAGGTGCACAGCCTCTACTTGGACCAGTGAAGAGTTGTGGAGGTGAAGGAACTGGGTAAGGGAAGTCCCAGGAAATCTCCACAGCACCCACTCACTACATACCACAGAGTGGGACAATCTAATGCCTCAGTGGCCCCCAAAAGCATCCTCAGTTCTTGCCATTTTAGCTCAAAGAAATTTGAGGGAAATGATTTCCCCAAAGTGCAGACTCCGCTAGGAGACCCTCCTTGGAAGGGTGTCTTCTCCACCTCCACACCACAGCTCGGCCTGGGAGAACATCCTGTCCACCCAACCTCGGTGAGCTAGGGAGGCGCCATGAGCTGGTCCAGGTGGTAAGCGATGGAAACCTACCCTTTCACATAGATGTCACTCATCTTCTCCCCCGTGAGGCTGAGGTCATCTAAGATCACATCTTTTGTGTTCCAAATAATACAACGCAGAAAGAACCTGGCAAAGAGAAATGACTGGTATCTGTATAGATGTTCCAGGAAAGAATATGATGTCCCCAACGGACAGGTCAGCTTATCCAAGGAGTCCTTCTGCCTGCATGGCTGGACACTTAGCGAGACCCAAACAAGCTGTGTTCCAAGATCCCAGTGGCCCTAAATCTGTCCAACGGGCAAACTTCTTCCCTCTCTCCCGCAGATGCTATAGCCCTTCTGTCCTGGCCCAGCTAGAGCCTGTGGCCAAGCCTGTTACCTTCTAGCTTTCCGTGGAGTGATGTTGAAGGGAGGTCCAGGCCGGCCCAGCACCTTTGGAAATATGTCAATCCACATCTGTAGCTTCCCCTGCAAAGACACAAGCAGTTTGTTCACGTTCGCGCACGTGCACGCGCACACACACACACACATACACATATACACACACCATTGCATCCACAGTTTATATACACCTACCTAGAGTACACACCTGGGGACCAGGCCAAAGCAACTGAAACTCAGGCCTGCCTGTTTGCCTACCAGAAAGATGCTCATCACTTAGGAATAGAGGAAGCCTAAACAGACCGATATAGGACCCACTACAGAGGAAAGATCACTGCCCTCCAGGCACAGGCTGCTCAGAGACAGTGATGTGTCAGCTGAGGTTCAGCGTGCAGAGAATGGAATGCCACAGAGGGCCATGGAGCCAGGGTTTAATCATAAGGACTCATGTCTCTATGACAGAAGTCACTTTCCTTGCCCCCTGGCCCCTCTAAACCTAGGATATTGCCCCCCCCTCTTTTTCTCTCTCTCAAAATGTGAGAACAAAAGTACCTCCATTCAATAATGTCTGTAAGATAATGAGGCTGGAAGACAAGAGGGTTTAACCTGGGTTGCTTTGTGGGGCTGGGAACCAACATAAGAAAGTGCCTGCTTCTCTCAAAGTCACCCACGGAGCTTCCCCTGGCTTTTCTCCCCTCTTCCCATCCTACGCTGAGCCTGCTTCCTCCAACCAGCCTGGCTTGGCTGCCAGTCTTTAGCTTGTTCACCTGTGTTCTGAAAAGGAAGATCACAGCCTTCCTAACTACTCTCTGTGGGCCTCTACCATTCCAAAGTTTTTAGATCTAGTCTGAGCCCTCAACTGGAGCTCAGTATAGGATGACCTACTGGGACTAAACCAGTAACAGTGACAGAGACATAGGGCACCCTTAGGTCAGGTTGAAATGGAAAGGCTTCAGATGCCCAGACAAGTCAGAAACCAGGTCTACATGTGCCTACAACAAGAACTGTCATGATTTCCATGGAAGTAAAGGCTAGTCCCCAAGAGTCCATGTGGACCACTCTATAAAGACATGAGCCATGGGGGAGGGGTGACCGTAAAGGAGGTGGCTGCTCCAGCTATCCTTAAGACTCTGGGGTCCGACAACTCTACAGCCCATGGAGCAACGACTTACCTGTTCAATATCTGGCTGCAGAGGGCTGTAAAGAGGCCGTGACTCCACATGCTCAGGGACCAGGCCTTGTTGCTGAAGGACATGCAGGGCTAAGCGTTCCTCCACCGGGCCCAGGTGTGCATTTGGGAGTCTGCCAGCCTCTGCCCCAGGGGGGAAAAAAAAGTGGATGAGACTGTGAGAGACAAGACACCAGGGCTACCTTCTTCTGAAGGTTACGTAGAACTCTTGAGAGCAACAGGGTATCCCTCATAACCACAGCCATCCCACAAAGTTGCACTGTGCGGGTTCTGATGCCTCTGTTGCTATGAGAGAAACATACTCCACAGACTTCTGGCTCTGAATACAGATTCCCTGTCGTCGTCCTTTCTACCAAACCTATCCTGGAAAAGTCTTCCTCTCTAGCCACACTAACCTTCCTTGTCTGGCCAAGCCCACTCATTCGTATTCTTAACTAATCCCATCTCTGAGCCCCAGCAACCCGTATCCACAAATGTGGCATCTTGGTGCTGCCAAAACGATGACCTGGTTCACATGAATGGCAGTAGCTACACTCAGAAATCACAGTGAACACTTCTACCGAGGACCCACAGGCCATGCACTGTTCATGTAAGTGAGAGCATGTCTGGTCCCTAGAAGGACCCTAGCAACTGAATATCACCACCATGCCCATTTCACAGATATGGACCCTGCAGAAGCCCTACACCTGGGCATCAGGGCAGCTGGGCTCCTACTCATTTAGAAAAGGTAAATACATGCTTCTTCTGCTTCCTGCAGGATAGCTTCTCCACTGCCAGATGACTTGGAGACAGGTAGCATGGATGGCTATTGGGTCACTGTTCTTTTGAGCCACGCACACTGTCATATGGTATGTGCTGCAGAGCCAGGAGTGTGGCCTGCACCCAGCTGTCTGGTGGCTTTGGGCAGGTCATTAAGTACCCCTGGCCCCAATAGCTTCATATATAAGATGAGGCAGATGCTGGACCTCAGGATTTAATGACCTAGAGCCCTTGTGCTAAAGTTGCTAGCCAAGCAGCGGGTGCCCCCGGAGGAAATGAGGCCCCCCCACAACCAGATGCACTTTCTTAATGGCTAAGCCTAGCTCAGTCCCGGGAGAGTCAGGAACACAGACCAAGGAGGAGGGGATGGGGCCCAGGCATCAAAGCCGTCATCTTTTATAACCTCAGCACCAGCCCTGACATCAAACATCTCTGCAACAAGCAGGAGGCGCAGGGCCAGCTGGGCCTGTAAACACCTCAGGGAGTTGGAACTGCTCTGGGTGGGCGATGTGGGAGTGTGGGCATCTCAGACACATGGAGAGCATGTGGCAGGGCATCTCAGCTACTACACTGGGCAAAGCCAAGGGCAGGGACGGGATGCAGCAAGGCTGTTAGCTTCCCCCTGGATGCTTGCATGCAGGGGGTTGGAAATGTTCTCCAAGGTCAAGCAAGGAGGCTAGCACAACTCAGTAAGAAGAGCTCCTCAGAGGTGGATATACCACAAGCTCCAACCAAAGCCTCACCGTGAAAGCCAAAAGAAGACAGGCCCCTGACCTCAACCTGCTTCTTAGTTGCCTGAAATCTCTACTCTAGTTTGCTTCCTTTGACTGTGATAAAACACTCTGGCCAAAAGCAACATAGCAGAGGAAAGGGCTGATTTGGCTTACACTTCCAGTAGCTTACACTTCCAGGTCATAATCTATCATGGAAGGGGAAGGGCAGTCAGCACAGGAACTGTACAGAAACCACAGAGGTTTCTGCTTATCGGCTCACTCACCAGCTCAGGCTAGCTTGCTTTCTTTCACAGCCAGGGTCCACCTATCTAGACATGATGCTGCCCACAGTGGGCTGATCCCTCACGCATCAAGACAGTCTCTCATTGACATGGTCATAGACCAACCTGATCTAGATGATTCTTCAATTGAGGCTCCTCTCAGATTACACTGGGCCATGACAAGTTGGCAATCAAGGCTAACGGGGACATCCTTGGATGACTTCGCCATGGTTCTGGTCAGAGTTCTGATCCTGGCTCCACCCTGACCTCCGACCCACAAACAGGTACTCCTTTACTCAGGATGACTGGGGGTGGGGGGGTGTCCACCTGAGTCTTTATGATAAGATGAAGTGCCCTCCATGGTTTGGGGCCAAAGGGCAGCTCACCTATCTCCTCAATGGTGTATTCCTTATCCCGAAACGTCACTCGGTCTGTCTGGTACACAGGGGCCTTGACCCTGTGCTGCTGGCAGAAGAGGTGGAGAAGCTGGGAGGGGCGGAGCTGATCTCTCCATTGATTTGGTCCAGAGCTGAGGGCCAAGTACAAGACTAAGATGAGATACTCCGGGGTCACAGCGTGAGGGGCTTTCAGGAGCCTTTGTACCCCACACTCACACAGCATTGCCCACACTCTACTGTCACAGCTGGTGCCCTTCCTGAAAGCTCAGCATCCCCATTTCACTGATGAGGAAACAGAGTCCCAAAGAGCAAAGGACTGTGGCATGCATGAAACTAGAACTCAAACTCCACACACAATTGCCCCTGGCAGCCACAGGACTCCCTCAGACCCAGCTGAAGCTTGGTTTTTGTACTATCTTCTCCTCTCCTTCTTTCTGTCCCTCCAATCTCTCCTTCTAGGTACCCAGTGCCCTGCAGACCTCAGTTTGTGTCACAAGAGACTGGAGCCAGACATGGTGGTGCACACCTTTAATCTCACACTCAGGAGGCAAAGGCAGGTGGATCTTTAAGTCCAAGGCTAGCCTGGTCTACAGAGGGAGTTCTGGGACAGCCAAGGCTACATTGTAACCCTGTCTCAAAAAGAGGGGTTGGCAAGGCTAAATTGTGATAACACCATAGCCAGATACCAGATTCAAATTCTTATCTTCCCAGTTACAAGCTTATGTTTCCTCATCTGTGGAGTGGAAACAATTGGGCTTCACATTGGATTTTAGGGGAGAACACCTGGGCTGGCCCTAGTGCTAAGAATCGGGGTGGCTGGCAGACCATTGGGAAGAAGCAACCAGTTCTGGCCATTTATACACAGTAGGTCTATGGGACCCCACAGCCAGCCTTGGGCACTTACATACAGTAGGTCTGTGGAAGCCCACAGCCAGCCTTGGGCACTTACACAGTAGGTCTATGGGAGTTCACAGCCAGCCTTGGGTACTTACACACAGTAGGTCTGTGGGAGCCCACAGCGAGCCCCAAACTTGGACAGCAGCCTGTTCTCCAGGTCAATGACCGTCTCCCCAATTTTTTCATCCTTGGAGAGCAGGTCATAGTCGTAGAGTGTGATCTTCAAGTCTTTCTCCAGAGGTAGAGTGCAGGTGAGTTCAAACATCCTGCAGAAGGGCCAGTGGCATCAAGGATACTGCAAACCCGATGATATCCACCCAGTGGAGATTCAAGGGGCAGGAGGGTAAGGGCAGGAGATTGACAGCTGTCTTAGGGAGGTGACCCTCCTCAGGTCTCCTGTTGCTCCTAAAACAACCCACCCACAGTGCAGCTGTATCAGGCATGCCTCTATGCACTCCGCCCCTTGTCGGTCTCTCTGCCCCTTGTCAGTCTCTCTGTCTCTGTGTGTGTGTGTGTGTGTGTGTGTGTGTGTGTGTGTGTGTGCGCGCCAGCATTTTGAAATCTGAGAGGTTGCCTGGTTCATATACCCCATAATGAATAGACAATGAGATGGAACACAACATTGACATCTGTTTCTACCACAGCACCAGGAGACAGAGATATGAAACTCTGCTACTGGGGCCATGACAGGGACCTACTTTCAGGATCTCCTAGGATGGCTTCCAAGATGGGATAGAAGGAAAAGGAAAGGAAAGGGCCCTTGGGAAGGAGCCCTTGGGAAGGAGCTTCTGTGAAGTCCACACACACACACATGCACACACACCCTCCCCATAACTACAAGCCCTGTACCAGCTGTCAGAGTCCATCAACCTCTTCTATCTACCGTCACACACACACACACACACATGCACACACATGCACACACACATGCACACACACCCTCCCCATAACTACAAGCCCTGTACCAGCTGTCAGAGTCCATCAACCTCTTCTATCTATCTACTGTCCTAACCATGGTGAAAAACTGTTTCTGGCTGGGACTCTGTCCAAAATCTAAAGGCAAAGTGACCTCAAATTAGCAAACAGATGCCAGTGTATGGATGCAATGTGTTACTTGCTACATGGGGAGACCAGGATTCCACAGGTGCTAGAGAAACAACAGTCAAAGGCCTCCCTCATCTCTAAACACTCATGACAAAACAGAACCCAGGAGCCACCCACATACCATAGAGCTTAGCCCTCTTCCGTGGCTTTTAGTCATGTGCCCTGGCTACCTTGGTCTACCTTCATCCCCTGACTGCCTACCACAGAAACATGTGGGGCACTAAGAGAGCGACTGCTGGTGACTTGGCATCTGAGATAAATGGGGACAGTACCAGACACTGCTGGAAAATGGGAAAGTCCTCATAAACTCTCTTAGCTGATCATAACCCAATGGAAATGTCCTCCTTTGGACAAATGTACCAGTCAGGTAAGACTGTAAGGGGAAGGGGGTGAAGCATCGACGGGAAGTCTATGCTATAAGGAGTGCACCTTCTGAGTGCTCATGGAGGTCTCTAGTCTTTGAGGTAACTGTTTCTGTGTTTAGCAAGAAGCTCCTGACAGGGTTCAAGCCTGTGCTCACAGACATTAAAGATCCAAGGTAAGAGTTCTGCCCAAGGAAATAGACACTTTCCAAGTGGTGGCAGCTACATATGTGAGTTATCCATAGCAACCCCTCTACCCCAAACCCAAGGCACCTCCCACTTACTTTCCAAATACAGGCTCCAGGGTGCAAGGAATGTAGTTATCCTGGTCACTCACTGATTTCTTCCCTATGGAGATCTTGATGTAAGGGTCGCACTGGAAGATACAGAAATGCACAAGTAAAACTGGGTCAAGGTGTCTTTGGGGGCTTCTGGTTTCCAATGGCCATCAGGGAGCTGTGATGCAGATTGTCCTGTCAGGCCAGGGCCCGTCCTCCAAACCATGTCACACCATAACATACCTTACCACACATACCTCACAACCTACTTCATCACCCGGTCACATATTACGGCTGGACATGTCTTCTAGCCTCATCTCTAGCAGTGGGAAGGGGCACCTGAGTGTCCTCTACTCCTGACCCACTGGCACACAGGAAGAGGTGGTGTGCTTAGACTCCTGACCCACTGGCACACAGGGAAAGCTAGGTGTTGTTAGACCTCTACCCTCATATACACAGACCATATATTCCTCGGCCAGCTTGGGGTCTTCTTTATTTTCAAATGTCCTATTTCCAAAGATAAAAGGAGACAACAGACAGGGCTACATCTTGCCCACCTAGAATAGCCTGGGTCTGTCTTCTGGATGCTACCTCTAAGCAGCAGCAGATTTCCCACCATCCTGCAGGAGTATGACATAAGGAACAAGGGCTATCACAGTGTCATAAAGGCTTCAAGAACACAAGCCAGGATGACAGCCATATCCTGGAGGCTGTCTGCACTGCTCAGGCTAAGTAGCAATCTGCATTGCCCTTAGGAGCACATAACTTCTCATCATTAAAAGGCAGGACCATGATGGGGTATGGGATACCAAGCTTCTACCCCCAACCTTGGAAACACATATGGGGCCTAAACCTATCTAAAGGGACAAGGAAGGGCCCAGGCTTGCACCTCCAAATTCCAACAGCCCACTCCTGCCTTGCTGTGCTCCCTCTGTTCCCACTCTCCTCTGTATACCAACTCCTCTCATTTAGATCTCCGTCCTCCATTTCTGACCAGAACTAAAATCTTTCTTTTGCTTTAGACTTGAAATTGAAGGAACGATCTAAAACCCAGTAATCCAGATCAGTGATATTTTATTATGGTATTTTGTGAGCAGGTGAGATGACTCAGAGGTCAAGAATTGGCTGCTCTTCCAGAAGACCCAGGTTCTATTCCCAGCAGCACCCACATGACAGCTCACAACTGTCTCTAACTCCAGTTCTAGAGGATCCAATGATGCATTCTTCTAGCCTCTGTGGACACCATGTATGTGGTACATACTCACAAAATACTCATACACATAAAATAATTAAAAAAATATTTTTTTTAATAAAATCAGTACCAACAGACCATCAACATTGGCAGAACAAACCTTCCTGGTGACCCTCTGCCTCCAGCCCCACAGCCCACAGAAGTCACCAGTCCTGTGCCTCCCTCCTGGTATGACCTCCCACCTAGCACTTAAAGCTTACCAGGCTCAGCCTGAACCTCTGCACCACTTCACCATAGCCCAGTTCTACCTGTTAGTTGAGCAGTCAGCTTTCAGATCTCCATCTATGCTCCAGGGCTCTCTTAAAGCCCAGCTTTTCCCCAGCCCATGTCCCCAGGTCATGTGCCCATAGGGGTCCCTTTCCTTCCTTTCCTTTCCAGAAGCCCACACAGACTTTAGCCTTCCCTGACCTCATAAATATCTCCCAGCTCCCACTCAGCTCTGTAAGTGTCTTCGGGTTCCCTGTTTACAGTGGCCTCCTTGGGACAGAAACTCTGTCTGCCTTCTGCAAGACAGGCTCGCTACTGTTCACAGAAGACCAAGGGCTCCAAGAATGTTTACCTTGCCATTGGGGTCCTTGGGCTGTAAGTCAAATGCCCGGATGATGTAAATACGGACCAAGCATTCCTGGGGACCCTGAGCAGCCAGCTGGTGGAACTGTCTTGGGGGCATGGGGACAGCTGGATCTTCTGGGAGGGGATAAATTTTGAAGAGACCCTAAAAGAAATGGGGACTCGAATTTTATTTTTGTCACCATGGTCAATAAAACAGTAACCAACAGGGCCATCACTCTCATTTCTGAGCACCATCACCATGGAGACCATGTAGCCCCAAACCATCCCATACCACCATCCAGTTCTGGTCACCCCCAAGGACAGCAACAGCAGCACCATGGTCACGGTTGCCACTACCCCATTTATATTCAGCTCTTGCTGCAACCTCACAAGCCAGAGACAGACCTTAAATTCTCCGATGACAGATGGATCTTCTGTTTCCTCCTGAGTCCTGCCCCGGTAGAGCTTGAAGGTGTTACAAAAGTCAGATAGGCCTCCAAAAGCCTCTACATTCTCCAGCTGTGTATCATAGACCTGTCATGGGGATGAGAAAAAACTCAAGAGCGTGATAGTAGGGGGACAGAAGGGAAGAATCAGGAAGGAGAGGGAAATAAGTCAGTGTAAGGGAAAGGGGGAAGGGCAGAGGAGAAAACAGTGCGGTTGACAGGCCCAAAAATTAACAGAGGAACAAAAGCAAGCAGAAGGGTGGGGTTGGAGAGTGGAGGAGGCAAGAAAAGAGAGAAAGAAATGGAAAGAAAACCCCAGGGAAGGGAGAGGGGGAAGACATCTGTTAGGGTATAAGGTTTCAGATTAATCAAATTTTCAAATTATCTGATACTCACAAAAGTGAATGTTTTTTAAGGGATTAAGACTACAAACATGACAGGGCAAGGGTGGTGCATGTCTTTAATCCCACCAATTGGAAGGTAGAGGCAGGCATATCTCCATGAGTTCAAGGGTAGCCTGGTATACAGAGAGAGTTCCAGGACAGCCAGGGCTACACAGAGAAACCCTGTCTCAAAAAACAAACAAGCAAACAAAACAAAACTAACAAACAAAACCACACTATTTGGTATCAGACTTAATAGTGTGCTGCTTAATTGGATTCCAATCTCTCACAATTAACATGAGTTCTTAAGGTGAAAAATGGCTGCTTTGGCTCTAAGTCCAGTCTAGTGTTAATATTGCTGTCTCAATATTCAACAAGTTGGGTTTATTTTCTCTTCTTGTCAAATTTTGTGTTTTGTTTGTTTGTGTTTGTCCATCTGTCTGCTTGTTAAGTGCAAGCTCGGTGATAATAGTGTATGCCTTTAATCCTAGCACCGGGGAGGCAGAGAAGCAGGTGAATCTTTGTGAGTTTTAGGCCAGCTTCATCTACATCGTGAATTCCAGGCCAGCAAAGGCTCTATAAGGAAAAGAAGGGGAGGGAGGCGCAGCGGTGAAGGAAAACTTTGAGTGACTGGGACTACACAAACTGATAAGGCAGACACTTTGGGTCTAAGGTTTACATACATTTTAGATTCAGATAGTCATGTGAATTTCTAGTTTCATATTTGTTTTCCTGAAATTCCTTCATGGTGTTTTCCCCAACCTCATCCCCATTCTCCTCCTCCTCCTCTTCTTCCTCTTCCTCCATCACCCAGTTTTAAGTAAGATTCTTCTCCCCAGTGTTTACCTTGATACTGTTTGCTTAGAATCTACTCACATACATAATTTTCCAACTTAACCAAAGATCTGCCATCTCCGTATATCCTACAACAGGACAGTTACCTGTGCCTCTCACCTTTCTAACTTTTATCATGGCTACTCTCCACATCTTCAGTGAGAATGATGTCTCCACAGTCTTGTTACTCTGAACCTCCCATGTCTTTACTTCGGTTCCTCTGCTGTGCTCTCCTCAAGTCCCAGCTGGTTGGTCCCAGGATCCATCCACGGGAGGTGCTGAACCTCTTCACCAGCTGGCTGTTGCCTGAGTACTTGGCAGGCAGCATGAATGACCCTGAGATCCTGACCCCTGTGTGTCACTGTCAATCCTATGTGTGCTGTTTCAGGGACTCTGGACTTTTACAGTCATTGAAGTCACCTTGATTTGTTTTCTATTTGAAATGGCTTCGGTAGTTTCTAGGGCGTGGGAACAATAGGTATGACTACCTAAAGAATTCCTTCTTTGAAGTATAGTATGCGTCCTAGTCTAGACTGTGTCTGAAGCTGACCAATCGGGGTCAACTGTCCTCACTCACAATGGATCTTTTCAAACTATATACTAAAGTCTTGTTTCACAACAGTGAAATTTGACTAAATGATTACATGTTACTCTGTTTAATTTCACTGTTTGCGGTGTCATCTTCAAAGACTCTGATCATACCAGTGTCTGGTCTCCTGTCCCTGGCTCCTGTCTCTGTCTCCTGCTCCTGTCTCTGTCACTTTCTCTGTATTCTTCAGGACATTTTCTCCCTGCTTTCTTTCCCTCATGACTACCAGATCTATGCCCAAGTGTGTTTTCTGTGTGGTCATTCTGCCCTGTCTAAATTTTCAAGATTATGCTTTCTTCTTTCTCGACAGATTCCTTCCAGTTCATGGATCTTGTCCATTCTTGGGTTCCTTCCTTCGTGCTGCACATTCTGAAATTTCCTTTCTAAAAAGTTCACAGCAAAACATTTCTTCTCCTCTGCTCCCAGGGAAGACAGGTCTGGTAGGCACATGTCCTTTTTTATTGGTTTGATTTCTCCTTTCTCTTCTTTTTTTCCACTTTGTAATTTTGGATTAATGCTATGCAATTACATTTACTAACCACTAAGTGAGCTGGCTTTTCCCAGCCTGGCTGTTTCCTTCTTTCACACTATGGAGGCACATGGCCTCCTACAGACATGGCTCCTCCATGTCTCTCCATCTTCCCAGCTCCAATGAATCAAACCAGGTTTAGGCTTCTGTAGTCAGCTTGACCTGCCTTCAAAGCTCCTGCAGCTTTGGAAACAAGGGGTATCCTCCCTACCTCGTGTTGCAAGCACTTTGAAAATTTCCAAGTTATAGGAAAGTAAAGAGAGACAGCGACAGACACTGCCCTCTACCCCCGCCCTGTGCATCCACCTCCTGTCTGACACGGTTACCAACATTCTCCCATTTGGAAGAACAGTTTCACTGGACTTTGTGAGAGCTCCTGTCCCCACGAGCTACCATCATCGTTCATCCCGTGGCCTCTGCCCAATCTCAATTGTCCTTGAGCAGCCCTTACTTATATTTTGGAGTCTGTGGCTTTTATTTGTTTCCAGATTTTCTGAAAAATGGATTTTGTGGGTTTGAATGATTTCCAAGAGAAAAGGGGAGAAATGCTGACTTATGCAGCTGTGCTCATGCTGGAGTCCGAATGAAAAACTTTGTAGATTTCCAACTGGATGGACTTTTTGTTTAAATTTATTAATTTTTCGATTTATTGCACTTTAATATGTCCTGACTGGGTTCTGTCCTGGGTAACTTATTACTAACCTAATTTGTGATCAGGCTTTGTAAATGTGCTCTGAGCACGAGGAAGAAAATATATTCTTTACTTTTTATTACTTCTGTTCTCCGTTTTTATCATTTTTGTTTCCTATTTCATGGCTGCAAATTTAGCATTATGTGAAGCTGCAACTCAACTAACTGTAGCTTTGAAAAAAGCCTAAGCTTGGTTCTGTCTGGTCAAAGAGGTAGTACCATTAAAATTCCCTCTGCAACTTTAATAGCTGTCATTTTGAGATGCTACCTTGTTTACATATTCCGAACTATTTTTTTCCCTGAGCATTTCAAAGTTCTGGGAGTCTTTACTTGGGAAATGTATCTTTTATTAAAGAAAAAAACCACTGTTTTGTTCTTTGTTTTTTTACTTTAAATTCTACCAGATTCCCCTTTATTTACACCTATCTGATTGTGTCCCCCCAAATGCTTGGTGTTTCTCCCAGTCATTCTGTTCTTTTTGTTTTTAAGTGTCTTTTAAGGAGAGCACAATGAATTTTGACTTTAATGTAGACTAGAAGTCCTTATTGCTTAGCATGAGAGTTCGATCCATTCTTGTTTATTAGGAAAGCTAATATGTTCTTCACCTTTCCTGCATTCTTTCTGATTTCTGATTTTAACACATTTTTGCTGTGCACTATAATTTCTTTGCTACTTAGGCTATGAGCTTTTACCCCCTTTGCTAGTGATTGCAATGTATAGTTGTTTTCTTCCTCTGTAGAGAGGTAGCTATGCGTTCTCCTCCCTCTGCCATACTATAAGCTGGTACTGTTGGTAGTGGTGGTTTTCTTCCATTTTCTGATATTAAAGGACCAGCATTCCTTCCAGGTCTAGCTTTTCCCCAGAAATAGCTTAGATGCCTTTGTTCTGGAGAGTCTCTGCTCGCTTGGCAGCTGCTGGAGACCTCCTCAGAGAGGTCAAGCTGGAGGCCGAGTGCCAGCTCTGCATCCGGCATCCTCTTGAGGAATGAGGGGCAGGGGGCCTCTGGCCACACTGGCAGATATCCTCACCCTTGCTTCCTTTGTGACATTTCCTGGCATGGCCACGGTACCACATGCCAGACCTAAGTGGCCAAACCTTCTTCCTGGTGTGCAAATAGTTCTGTCTGTCTGCCCAGCCTCATACACCCAGCCATGAAGCCAGAAGTACTTGCTGCCTAAGGTGCTGCTGGGCTCCTGGAGCTTCCAGGAAGGCTAGCCAGGACATCAGGTACAGCACACCAGGCAGACTCCAGGGAACCTGAGGGACGTGAAACTACCCCAGAGACCCACCCAGGGGACTCCGAAGGCAGAGGGCCCAGCCCAGCCCACACCAACTAGCTGAACCTATTCCTAGTCCAGCCTCTTGACAACACCCCCATCTCCTAGCTTGTGCTCTGTGCTTGTTATTCTAGCCATGAAAAAGCTGTGGAATACAAACTCGCCCTCATTTAGAGTCCAGAAAAGATGTTCTAAATCATATGATTGTACTCGAGTTTCCGATAAAAAAGAAATAATTTTCAGGTAAGTGTATCCCATGCCATATTTAAACTATACTTAACATTAAAAATCATATATTGTATCTGACATTGGATGTAACTGGCCACCCTACAACGGAGACGACAAAACACCTTGGGGAACAATTTTTGAGTCATCTTTAACTATCTTTCCAAAAACTAGTCTACCTTGAAAAGGTATAATTATATTTGTAGAATTTTCTCAAAATACCAGAAATTGGAGGACACATCTCTGTTTTTATCCACAGAAACAAAGTTTAGCATCTTAATTATACTTGCTAGGTAGTTTCTCTCTTGCCGGGGTCAAAGCATGGTGGTCAGAGGTATATTCTCAATTGGATTTCACATTTGATCTCACTGCAGAATCGTTTTCCAAAGCCCCCAAAAGCAAGAGAAGGGCACCACAAACCCCTTGGCACCATCCTGGTTAGAAACATCTGTAGTTCACCATTTCAGTAATTCTTTACTTTGAAAATCTGTGAACAGAAGCCCTTACTTGCCTTTTATTGTTTAGGGAGAGAAAGCTGAAGTGGCATTTTAAACCAAACACTAAACAGTATTTCACCTATAAATGTTACTTTTTCTTTCTTTTCGATCTTTTTAGGTTTATTTATTTATTTGGTATGTGTATGTGTGTGTGTACACTCATGCCACAGCACACACACGGACTTCTACTGTAGGCCCAGGGACTCACATTTGGGTTGTCAACCTTGGTGGTAAGCACTTTTACCCATGAGCCATCTCACTGTGTGTTCTATTTCTCTTTCATCCCTTGCTACCAAGGATTAAACCTAGGTCCCCACAAATGCTGGCCAGCGCTCTACAGAGCTCATGCCACAGCCATCACTTGAGTATTGTCGACTCTGTCCCACAAATACCTTCTGCTTATCCTCGTCCACAGTGATTTCTTGTTCTAAACTCACACTCTGAAGTACGGTGGTCAACTGTTCATATGGCTCAGACTCATGAGAACATCTCTGTCTCCTACCGTAGTCCCCGCTGCTCATCCTGAACCTGACAGCTGCTAGGCTGTGGGTATATTCTGGAGAGAGGTCTTACCTTCAGGGTGTCAAAATCCTTCTCCAGGTAGGAGCCACACTTTTCCCTCTCCCCGATAGAAGCATAGAATTTGCTCCACCAGTCAATGAACTCCTCCTCCTGAGCAAAGAGAAAGACAGAGAGGGTTTAGGAGGTCATCTGCCAATCAAGGCCTTCTGAATGGGATTTTTCCTCTTAAGGCTTCAGGCTGACCTGGATACCAAGGCTTGTGTGCAAGTAATTACGATTAGGAGGTGAGTTCCAGGACAGCCAGGACTGTTACACAAAGAAACCCTGTCTTGAAAAACAAACAAACAAACAAACAAACAAACAGGGGGCATGGAAATCAGGGAGCCAGAAACCTCTGATTTTCTGGGGCAAAGGCCATGCAGACATTTTAATGGTGCTGAGCAACTGAGGCTCAGCCCTGGCTCCACCCTAACTCCTGCTTCCCATCAGGCCTTGGGCCTTTCTTGTCTTTCTGTGAAGCAGGCATAACCACAGTGGCATCCCAGGGATAAACTGGCTGAGGTCCAGGATATGCAGAGCTCTCTGCAGAGGGGATGTCAAGAATACATTGCCTAGAAGTAGGATAAGGTAGAGCCAGGGCAGCTCAAGAGCCAGCCCACCACTCTGCTTTCTGCAGTGAGAACCAGAGCATAGACTTCTCAAGGTGGAATCAAGGTAGAGTCCCGAAGGTCGGCAAACATTTGCTACATGACTTTATTCACAAGACGTGTGGGGAGCTAAGCTAGCCGACAGGAAGCTGTGATAACTCACTCTGCCCTTTCTGTCTTCATCAGTCATATTCACTGGGAGGGGCCCACTGCTTGTCCCACAAACCTCCATCCACACCTTCCTGCTCAGTTCTTGCTTCAGCCCTTCCCCAGTTGTATCCAAGGTTATGCCTCTCCCTTAGAGAATCAGCAAATACCCTCAAGGGTCTGTCCCAGAAACCTGCCTCTCCCGACTGAAACCCAGCCAGTCTAGTGAGAAGAGCTAAGAACAAGATGTCTATAGAGAACATTCTGGAACCATGACTGAAGGCTGAGTAGGACATTTCCCAGAAGCTGCATTCATCTATGTGATGAACTGAGTCTCTGTCGTTAAACATGAAAACGCTGGGTTTTACTCTAAGCCAAACCCTTTGAGTTCCTTCTTTTGAATGGACCAGGCCAAGGGGCCAGGAAGGCAGTGAGGATACCAGAAGCACCCAGAAGTCCATCCTGGAAGTGCCGTCCTAGCGCCCCCAGTAGGAGAATGAGCATCAGCATGGGGCTATCACTTACCAGAAGGATCTTCTGCAGCCACAAAAGAAAAAACAAGGTCAGATGGGCTAAAGTGCAGGGAGGCAGAACTTCAGGACTTACAGTGCTCCAGAAGACAATGGCACAGAACAATGGGAAGAACTGCTGTAGCACGCGCCCACATGCTTGCTCCTGCATGCACGCATACACACACACACAGACTCACACTGAACACACACAATGACCAGCACACAGGAGACAATGTTTACACGGTCACATCCGATGGAGATAGATGTGCCGAATCATCCACGTACTTGACAAAACCCATAGAGAACATACAGGAACACAGAGGCAAGCACACAGATTTAGGTGTGAGAGGTTACAATGGAACCCTGTACCCAAAGCTTATTTTCTTTCCCATCTATTCCAGGTTCTTAAAACTTTGACTTCTTAAGTCAGGCAAGACAGGCAGCCAACCAGTGTGTTTTGTACAAAGAAAAGACAGAAACACAAGAGTTGTGGAAAAGACTGTATATATTTCTCTATCTTTGAACACACACACACACACACACACACACACACACACACACACGGCAGGGGGTGGGGTGGAGAAGCTAGGAGATAGAACGTAATAACACCATCAACAGTGACACTCAAGTAGACAGGCTTTGTGAAAACTAAAAACAGGAAGTGTACCTTTATTTCTGGCACTTGCAGCACTTAGGAGGAAAAAAGCCAAAAGCAAAACTCAATAAAAACTCAGAAATAACTCACGGTGGTCACCTCTCTGACCATTCAATAAAGCTTAAAGTTAATAAGAAACGATAAAATGAAAATCCCAGGCTGTTAGACATTTAAAGACACGTTCTTAAAACCCCACTGAGTCAGAGAAAGCCAAGACTAAATCCAAGACACCCAGGTTGCAGACAGGCCCATGTGCATGGAAAACTCAATCTGAAATGCTCTCACTTTTATACAAAAAGGATGAAAATAAATAACCTGATATTTTATGAAATCGGAAAAAAGCAGGAAATTATAAGCAAAACGTAAAACATAGATTTAAAGTAAAGTTGTAAAGGAATGAGTACATCAGAAAGGGGAATGTTGCAATTAATAATTAACCCCCTCAAAAATGAGATGTATATCCATCAAACTAATTTCAAAGCGTAGACACACATTGGCAACTGGAAAGGTGAAATAAAAAGACATTATGGGGAAGAATAAAGTGGGCCTAAATCCATGACAAAGTCCTGAAAAATCCAGATGAAGGAGGAGATTTTTCTAGAAAAATAGGAATGCCAGCATCAATGCAATAATAATAGAAAACCTGAGAGTGAGAGCAGTTTCAAAAAATACCCTCCAAGGAAGCATCAAGCTGGGGGGAGGGGGTTGTTTGGAAGAAAGTTCTACCAGTCTTTAAAGAATAAATTATTCTTTGCTGCACAGCACAGAAGAAGAAAGGAAAAAGAGGAAAACGTTTCCCATTCATTTTAGGAAACAAAGCCTGACAGAGAAGTGCGGAAACATGGAGGGAAGGAATATGAATAACTCTCATTCCTGAACACAGATACAAAGACTCCAAATGAGCAGGTTGCCCCAACAGACCTGGTGAGTTCCAGCTGGGTCATTCTAGAACATGAGATGGCTAAGAGTCCTGGGCCAGGTAAGCTGGTGTGTACCTGCATTTCCAGCATTCTAGAGGCTGAGGCAGAAGCATTCCCACCAGTGTGATATCAGCCTGGGCTACATGAGAACCCAGGTCAAGGGAAAACAGAATTGAGGTAGAGTGATGGTTCAAAGGTTAAGAGCACTTGCCGCTCTTGAAGATGACCCAGGTTTGGTTCCCATCACCCACAAGCTAGCTTGCAACCATTTACAATACTACTTCCAGTGTATCTACCGCCCTCTTCTGGCCTCTTCAGGCACTACAAATATGTGGTATACATGTACACATACAGGCAAACACTCATACACATAAAATAAAAATAAATAAATCTTTCTAAAATAATATGTAATAAAACATGAATTAAAACTTGTTTTAGTATAAAGACTAAACACAAAATATTCAAAGTTATTGCTTCTGAATGAACAGACTATTAAGTATTTTTATTTATTTCTTATGTGCTTTTGTGAAACACACAAAGAATTTTGGCTTGTTGTTGTTGTTGTTGTTGTTGTTGTTGTGTCAAAGTATTCCTTGCATAACTTTTTGAAAATTATCTCTGGAGGGTTTTAAATGTTGATTTATTAGTGTGTGATTGAGAGAAAGAGAGGGGGTGCAATAGCTTTCAAGATGACGTTGTCGAGTTGGTTTGTTCTTCCTCCTCTACCTACATAGGTTACTGTGCGACAAGTGCTTTACCCACTGAGCCATCTCACTGACCCTCCACAAAACACTGCTTTCAACTTACATGAAGAATAGTAGCATGCTTCAAAAGACACTATCAAGAATGAGAAGAGAACACTGGGCAGGATAGGAGGGAAGTGTTTGCAAATCATACATCTGATAAGAAACTGTATCTAGAATTTGTAGAGAACTCACACAACTCAATGATGTTTTTAATACAAAAGTGGGCAAAGAGGGCTCAGCAGATAATAATTTCAGACTACAGCCAGGCAGTGGTGTTACACGCCTTTAATCTCAGAACTCAGGAGGCTGAATTGGAGGCCAGCCTGGTCTACAGAGTGAGTTCCAGGAAAGCTAGAGCTACACAGAGAAACCCTGTCTCAGGAAAAAAAAATCATACTACTCTTGCAGATGACTCAGGTCCAGACCTCAAGAAGCACATGGTGCCTCAGCACCACCTATAACTCCAGTTCCAGGGAATGAATCCAGTGCCTTCTTCTGATCTCCAAGGACTCTTACATGTAGATGGTGCACACAAGCTCACACAGAGATACATAAATAAAACAATAAATCTTTAGAAGTGGACAATGGCCTTAAGATTACATTCACCCAGGGAAAACACACAGCAGCCAATCAGAAAGAAAAACACGGCCACTGCTCACTCTGTAATCAGTGAAATGAAAAACAAAACCACAATGAGAAATAGATAGCACACTGGGGTGGCTGTCCTCAGAGACACCGGTAATACAGTGCCGGTGGGGATGGGAGAGCTGGCAAGAACATGAATATGGCAGACTCTGTGGAACGTCCTGGCCCTTCTGAGAAGTGGCAAGTGGTGCACTCCACATGACCCCATTCTGCTCCTGGGACACATCCTAGAGAAATGGAGATAATGCAGACTTTTTCATAATAGCCACCAGGTAGGCATGACCCAAAAGTCTGTCTTCTGCAGAATGTTATCCACACAACATATGGAAACAAAAAGAAATGAAAAACTGATGCATGCTGCAACCTGGATTAAACCCTGAAAATGCGCTAAGCAAAAGAAGCTAATCACCAAAGACCACATACAGCAAGATTGCATTTTGTAACTGAAACCAAAGCAGAGCAGTGGCTGCCAGAGCTGGAGATGGTTGGAGGCTACAGGGAGCTGGTGTCTTTCCTGTAGTGAGCAGAATATCCTAAAATGGACTGTGGGGATGACTGTACAACTCTTTAATACCCAGGGGGTAGGGGACCTGGGAGTCACCAATCTGTACACTTCAAGTAAGAGTTTGTGTTGACACAGACGTCTCAACAAAACTGTTAGAAAAAGGAGACAACTGACCAACCACAAGCTTAGAAGCTGTCACTAAAGACAAAAGTAAAAATCACAAAGACTTGTTCTAAGCCAGGAAGAATTAGGTGGCGTGTGGCCTGACAGGTGGCTCAGTGGCTATAGGTGTTTGCTGCACACACCTAGCTCCTTAAGTTCAATTCCCAGAACCACATGAGAAGGTGATACAGCGGTGGGTATCTGCAAACCCAGAAGTCCAATGGAGAAGTGGGAGACAGAGACAGGAAATAACTCCAGATGCTCATGGACTGCCTAGCTAGCCTAGAGCTCACAGTGAGGCGAAACAAGAGAGATGATGATTCAGCAAGGTAGAAGGCAAGAAATAACTCCAAAGGCTGTCCTTTGACTTCCACGTTTATGATTTGTCACTCAAGTGTCATCCCCCCACACACTAAATTTTAAGAAAAGAATTAAAATATTGTTTTCCTTTGTTTTCAACAGACAAGCAGTTGTCTAAAGCTTGCTGCACAGTCAGCTTCTTCTTAAGAACAAATTCTTGTTCAATTTGCTTTGTTTTATTTGAGACAGGACTGCTTAATGTAGCCCTGACCCGGAACTCGATATGTAGACTAGGCTAACCTTGAACTCACAGAGATCTGCTTGCCTCTGCCTCTGCCTCCCCAGAGCTAGGATTAAAGGGATATGCTACCAGGCCCAGCAAGACCATCTTTCATTGCTGTTGCTGCTGCTGTTACTGTACTGGGACAGGGTCCTATGAAGTTTAAGGTTCTTAAACTTGCTGTGAAACAGAAGTTCACCTGGAACCCCTGATCCTCCTGCCTCCACCTTCCAAGTGCTGTGATCATGGCTATGTGCCATCATTGCCTGGTTTATACAGTGCCTGGAATGGAACGCAGGGCTCTGAGCATGATGGGCTAATGCTCTACCCACTGAGATCCACCTCCAGCTTTGTCTATAATTCTTGTCATTCTCTAACCCACTCAAACATGTTTATAAGATCAGTAACTCATGCCTCCACAAGCCTAGAGGAGCAGTACCCAGTGGCAGTTCCTCCTCTGTCCCAGTAAGGTGGTCCTGCCATCTTACTGCCACATCTTCTAGCCTTCACCACTGGTCCCTCATTCCTCACTCAGAGGTCCTCTGAGTATGCCCATATTAGCTATCCAGCCCCCTTCTCTTCTATAGGTGCTTTCTCAGAGTTCTCCTCCGGTCTTACATCTTTAAATAAAGTGAACATTAATGGGTCTCATGGGCCTAAATGACTCCTCCAAAATCCAGCTGCCTGGTATCCGTCTGCCACTGAATCCTTAATGAGCCTCTTTAATGCCCTGTCATGTCCAGTTATCAGTAGGCCACTGGCTCCTCCTGTAAATGAGCTGTGCCCCTCCTTCCAGGTGCTCAGACAGCTTTAGACTTCTCTCTTCATGCCCTCAGCATCTCTCAGACCCACTTCTACAGCAGATTTAGAATCTGCAGTTCCCCACCCCCATCCCATTGCTGCTACTCTGGTCCAGCCTTGTCCCCTCATATTGGTCTCACCCGGACTCCCATCACTCCTTTTGCTGACATGTCCCTAAATCCATTCTTACCACCACAGCCCTATAACCTGTAAATGGATCCTGGCCCTCTCAGTGCAAAGCCTCCTGATGTCTTAACATATAAGCTAAATAAGATAAAGCCTTTCCAAGAACCTCACAGGACTCAGAGGTCAGAGCCTACACTCACTTGGTTTCTCTTGAAGAATTTCCATTTACCTGAGAGAAGGAATCAGCAATGCCTATGACCTCCTCAGAATATCCCAACTACAAACCAAAGTATGTTTCCACCCAAGTTCACCTTGGGGAGCTAAGGAGTTTCCTGGGATTGCCTACAGAGCACAAGTGACAGGTTCTTCCATGTCCAGAAGCATGGGTGACCTCAAAGAAGCCACACTACAAAGTCTTCACCTGGTGTGAATGATGGCTTGCTCATGGCCTCATAGTCCTTTCAACTAAACTTCATCGAGCACCTCCCAAGACCCCCAAGAACTGTGTAATTAGGGCAGAATTGCATCCAAATGGCTGAGAGGAGCAACAGGACTTAGGTGGGCGGCCGGTGGCTCCTCCCCAGTCCCTCCTTCAATGAGGAAATATCAAGTCAGCAGCCCCACTCCCGGTGGCCTCTTGCAGGCAGGTAAAGCTGATCTGATGAAGATGGCATCTGTTCTGCTCCAAGAACTGTGTTCTACAAGGTGAATCCATGCCCACTTCCTTCCCTTCAAGCCTCCAGTGTACTCACAGCCTTTCTCTTCTGTTCTCTCTTTCAAACTACAGCTTCCTCGCAGCAATTTCTACCTGCCTCAAGCCCCTTTGTCTACACAGCAGTAATCCCCAATAGACATTAGCAACACCTCCCTTGGTCTTTATTGTTGGGTGTCTTCTCCATGAGGGCAGAGTCCCATAACCTGTGATCACATCGTCAATCTCAATTCTTAGATCAGGTCCTGGTCACAGCTTGTATCTTGGCAAATATTTGACAGGTATATGAATTCTCGGACATCGGTGGAAACAAGTGACAATCCTTGGTTTCAAGTACCCAAGAACAGATAATGTGGTATCAAATTATTTATTAAGGTTTGGGGATGTGGCTCCATTGATACAGTGCTTGCCTAGTTCTGCATGAAGGTTTAGCTTTGCTCCCCAGCACTGAACAATCCAGGTATGGTACTACACACCTGTAATCCCAGCAGTTGGGAGGCCAAGGAAGGAGGATCGGAGCTCAAGATTATCCTCAGTTCCACAGTGAGTTTGAAGCCAGCCTGGGATCTATGTGACCTATCTCAAAAAACAATAGTAATAATAGGTTTAAGGAAGCATTTTGTCTGGCCAGTTCTCCTCCATCAACTAAGAAGATGGACATGCAGGAAGGGGAGCACAGTAGCAAGAACCAGAGAGGTGTGGTAGTTTCATACAAGCCATCCTAACTCTCTCTCCCACCCATAAACTACAGGATTTGGTAATATATAGCTAGACTGATGTCTCCAGAGGGACTGTGCCAGGACACTGGACAGGAAGCCGCATGGATATAATAAAAGAAAAGGTCCTTGGCACTTCCTGTAGACCTCAGAGTGGCATAGGACATTAAAGTGTTACACACTCCACAGCTAAGCCTGTGGGTTAGGAGAGGAAGGAAGAAGGATGGAAGGGGAAAAAGGAGAGAGAGAGAGAGAGAGAGAGAGAGAGAGAGAGAAGACCTGACCAGATTGTGGAGACTAAGAGTACATGTCAGCAAATACAATCTGATCCATGTATCCCAAAGTCAGAGCCCAGAGACACCAGGGTAGACTTGTACTGGGAAGCAGGCCGCCCTCCTTGGAGAAAAAACAACATTAAGGAAGTCCAAACCAGAATTTAGCCACCACCCCCCACTCTAGGGTGTGGAGGGGAATAGTAAGCCCAAAGTGACTAAGTTTAAACCTAAAATGCCTAAGATTACCAGGGATTTTCTGCCATTAGGAAAAAATGAGAGCTCAAAAGGGGGATTAAGTTGACTTACAGAAAATAAAGTGATATTTTTAACACACATTCACGGATATGGCTTGAAAATATCATTCCTACCATTACCCTAGCCTGGCTTCTGTTGGCATCATCCTAAGCCCACTTCTCCCTTTGCCTGCCAAGGAAGTTCCAGAATATGTTAACACATCCTTGAGGTGAGCCTTGCAGGTCTCAGCCAGATGTCCCACTCCCACACCCCAGCAGCTAAGTCTCTGACACTGACAGAAATGCCCCTCTCCCAAAGGGAGAGAACTGGTCTCATGTCCTTCAATGTCAAATGTGTCCTGGACCTCATCTGGTATAGCTAACATAGGACCACAGCAAAGAGGAAGAAGAAAGGCAAAGACTGGTTTCTAAAGCATCATCTGAAGCTTGAAGCAGAAGTTTGACCATGGCCTCTGTGCTGTCCCATGCCCAAGGCTGAAGGCCATTCATCTTTCCACCAGCCAGAAAAGTCAGTCTGGTCAAGGCATAGACTGAAGTCTCTTGGATCTTAACTAATAATCAACCTTCAGTTGCTGAGCGAACAGAGCCAAGCAACGAAGACAGTCAGTCTAACAGGCACCCTAATCCTCCAAAACCTGAATCAGCATGACGTGGTTCAAACATGTGTTCCCCATCATCACCCCAGTGCCTGATGCCTTTCATGGCCATGGCAGCAAAAATCCTAACTCTTCTTGTATGGTCAGGAAGTGGTAACTGGGTAATAGGGCAGAACCTCTGATACTGGAGATGGAACCCAGAGCCTTGCACATGCTAAGTGCTCTAGTCCTGAACTACGCCACCACACACATCTTTAGCTTACTTTTATTTTGAGACATGGTCTCACTAAGTTGCTTAGGCTACTCTGGAACTATTGATACCAATATCTCAAGCTCCAAAGTGGTTGGGATGACAGGCTTGTGCCTCCTCTTGCAGCTCATGGACAGAGCTTCTCTCTCCAAGAAATCCAGTTGAATCAAAGAAAAAAATCTATTGGCCAAGCTCATTCACCACCAAGACTGTAAAGTTAAGCTGGAGATCACTATGTAGAAGCTCATACCCTCTTCTAAGTGAAGCAATAGGCTACTGTTTACAAACTTAAGTGAACATCCCAGACTACACAGAAAGCTATTCCTCTCTTAGTGAAATGGTTTCCAGTCAACCAGACAACAGGGAATTGTGAGGCTCTGCGTTGATGTCTGAGAAATATTCTGAACCTGGAGTTGGTTACTGGTGATGGTCAATGTTACTGTTGACAGTGCCAACAACCCCAGTGTTGATACCCAATTTTGCTAACTTGAGTGTGACATCTTCATAGCTCAAATGATGACAGGGTGTCAATTTCCTGAGGTTTAAAAAAAAAAAAGGAAAATTTGCTCCTGATACAGAGGCACAAGCACACATGTAACATACATGTCCTTAGGCTAACAGCCTACACAAATCTACCTCACCCGTGCACACTGAACCCCTCAATACCCCCCAAAACACACAGACAGACGCTTATATCCTGCTACTCAGAAACACTCTACACACTCACAGCAAATACCAAGTAAACGGCTGGGCTTCCAGCCTCTTCTCCACACTTCCTGGAGAGTAGCCTTCTTGTCGGTAGAAAGATTCCTACGCTATGCATCCTGCCTTTAAGCTCAATCAGCAGAGGGTGGAAGAAGGAAAGGCTTTAGCTCAAGTGCTGAATTGTCTTTCAAGGCCCAGTAAATATGTACACACGAGCTTCAGCAAAGACAGGGCCTGTCCATCTGTCAGTCTCTTATAGACATAGTCCCACATAGCAGGGAGCCTCTGGGGAACCCAGGATTTCGGACCATATCCATATGAGATTACAGAGAACTGGACTTGCTAAGCATATTAAGTATGACTCAGTAGGGAACCCGGGCTCACTATTACCCCCCCCCCACACACACACTCTTTAGCTTATTTTTATTTTGAAACATGTGCCCCACAAAGGTGAGGAGTCTTCACAGGACTCAGGCTTTTGGCCACATAGGTGAGGGGCTGGAGGGAATCAAGGCTGCAGGTCACAGGGGTGAGAAAGCTAGGAGTACCAGGCTTCGGGCCACATGGGTGAGGGATCTCGGTGAAGTTGGGTTTCTGGCCACATGCGTGAAGAGCCTGAGGAAACTGAGGTTTCTGGACACATGGGTGAGGGGGGCTGAGAGAACTGGGCTGTTAGCCATTTCCAGACTCAGAAGACTAAATTGGGCATTTGGCCTACAACTTGGCTCCCTGAGGGCATCCTTCAGAACGCCTAAGAGAATGGAATCTATTCGGTGGGCTGAGAGAAAGAAGATTCCAGATGAGTCTTCAATCCTCTGAAGAAAGCAATGCAACATCTCTAATTTGGAATCTGTGATGGTTCCAGAAGGGCCTGGGGGACATGGGAGCTTACCTAACCTTCGTTCTGCTTATGGGTACAGTTTTGTTTAACAAGAGTTCCAGCAAGCTACTTAAGAGAAAAAGTATTTTTTGAAGGCCTTCCCGGGACTGCAGAAGCATCCGTCAAACTACAGACACTAATATTAGCCATCTTAAATTCAATTTAAAAGGGATTTGGGGGGAGCTCACTCTGTGCCAAAGTCAACCCACTTTCGAGTTACCGTGTGCGTTTCATACGCAAAATCACGTTAACTTTTCAAATCTTTGTAGAACTTGTTACTTGGTTCTGATTTCCCATGCCTCGGCTCCTGTAGAGATGTGTCAAGACAAGAGGTGAGGGGTGAAGCCTCACCAAGAGCTCCCAAAGGAAGCTGTGTTCAGCACACGGGGCTGCATAATTTCCAAGTGCCCAGGCTAGGGACTAGACCATTTGCAGGACCAGGAAGGATAAGAAGACATTATGCTAAATACTGGTGTACGCTTTCTGGCCAGTTGGTTATCAGGGAAAGATGTGGACATCCCTGTAAGAAGGAGAAGAACCTTTTTCTATTGAGGGCAAGTAGGTCCTTCATGCCAGGGGAAATACCCCTCGGAGAGGAGGGTGCTAGCACAGTGAGGGCTAGCTGGAAGGAGCTAGGGCCGCCTCCTCCCTGATCGGGGCCTGGAGTCTGCCAGACGTTTCACCCCAGGCTGTCCCCCCTGCAGTGTGCACCGAGGGAGGAGGGGTGCACCCCCGAGGAGACCACAGGAATGCCAAGCAGGGGAAAGGCGCCCCAAGCCAAGGGCTCCGGCAACCAGGATCCAATATCGGTGGGTGACTCCAGCCCCCGTAACAGGAGAGACCGTAAAGTATGTGCTGGGCTTCCCAACCCGCACACACAGCAAATAACCAATTACTCCAAATAGCTAACAGATTGCAGCTCCGACTTCCCTCCCCGCGCCCCCACCCCACCCATGCCTTCACTTGTCATTTGATGAGCGATTTGTATTTGCTCAGAGAAAATGAGAGAATGAGTCACAAGGAAGACCCAAATGATACCAAGGACAGGCATCAAACACCTAAACAGAACTCATGGGAATAAGGAGAGCAGGCTGCATCTGCAGCATGGACAAAGGGGATATGGTTAATGGCAGGAGATTCTGCAACTTTCAAATGTCTGTGGCGGTCTGCATCCCCAATACCACGAGTGCATATCCTTAGGAAACCTACATCTATCTTCCTAAGCTGATTGGTATAGGAATAAGATAAAAACTATGGATGTAGGGGCTGGGAAAATGGGCAATCATTAAAGTGCTTGTCTTGCAAGCATGAAGATCTGAGTTCAATCCCTAGAACCCATGTAAGAAGCTGGGCATGGCAGTGTGCCTGTAATCCTCGTGTTGGTGGAGATGGAAGGATCTCTGGGCTTGCTGGCTGGCCAGACAAGGTTCAGTGAGAGACTCTGTCTCAACAAAGAAGAGCGATGGGGAAAATGTCTGTCTTGGACCTATGACCTCGATATGACGTGTGTGCGCACACACACACACACACAAAACATGGTTAAAGTAGGCTCTCAATGTCAGAGGCGTGGCTTTGTAGCTTGCAGCTTGGAGACAAACTGCCTCTGGAAATGCTCCTTGCTTGTGAGTGACGCCCCGTAACTGATTGCTTTGGTCAAAAAAACATCTACTTCAAAGTCTTGGGATAAATTTCTGTCGAGACTCATGAAGTACAATAAGGCATTCTCTGCACACTTGAAATAGAGGGAATTCAGGCTGTCCATGGAGAAAGTGGCCTTGATCTAAATGAGAGCTAGGTCAGGACAAGGAGAGGCAAAAATCACCTCAATAGGAAAGAATGTCCTCTCATAGAGGACTTACTGCTAATCGAGAAGAATGTGGGGATAGAAGATTTGAGAAGTAAGTGAGCTACCCTGAAAGAGTGGGGAAAGAAGTCGGCCTTGAATACTGATCCCGTTTATACACAAGTCAGGGAAGTGAGGCTCCAAGCAATAAAGCTGTCTCCACTTTTGAAGAGAGATGTGCTGGCCATTCTTGGTCAGCTCCCACTAAATTTCTTGCCTACTCCTAAGCACAAGTTGCCTCTTTACTTGCTGAGTCTACAGGGAGGCCATGAGCTAGCCAAATGTCCAGAGTCTCCTGGTCCAAAGGCCATTGTTCTCTCTGCAAATGCAAGCTGGCATTCTTCATGTAGATGCTTAAACAATACAAACTTTAGAGTCTACTCAACCAACACTGTAGGAAGTTTCCCCCAGTAATATCCCTGCCCAGATGGCCTCGTGTAGAAGGTCAGTCCTGCCTTACTTAGGAAACTGGAGTGCATTAGCAAGGACCTGTGATTCTGACTTAGCAAGATACTACTGGCTGCCATAGTGAACACACTAGTCTTCAGCTCACAGAAAAGCCCATGGTAGGTGCTTGTGGTTCTGGGTTCCTCCTCATTTTTCCCAGCCTGTTGATTCCCAACTGGCAAAGTAAAAGTCTAGCGACTCTAAACCATCTCCGTCTCTCTTTGATCTGAGATGGCTTTTTTAAAAAGTCTGTGCCTTCACAGGCAGAACTTTCCTTACATTCTGTCTTCCAGTGCTCAACAAGCAAGAATGCCCCCCTGTAAGGCTAAGCAAGTGACAGGAAGATGGCCTTGGGGGTCCAAAGAAGGAAACAATCTGAGGGAGAAAAAAAATGTTTCCCCAAGTCAAAGAGCTGAGGCTAAACCAGAAGAAAGCAAATGGTTTTGTTTGTGTTCGTAGGAAGATTGGAGAATATACCACAGACAGGAAATCAGAGCGCGGGGTCCTGAAGGAGATCTAACCTGCGTGATGGAAAACAGGACTATCAGACTTAAAATTGAAACAGATTTCAATTTCCAGCTAAAAGACAAACTAGACAACCAGCGAAGTCTTCCCGGCAAGTACATCACACCAACAGGCATCTTTTTAAAACCTTGGTTCACTCTGGAGCTGATGAGGGTGTAAGGAAAATCTTCCACAGCAAACAAGAAAGGAAAAATCTGGAGAAATGAGGAGCCAAATGCATACTGACTATGGGACCCCAAAAGCCAAGGCTGAACGTTTAGTTTTAAGTGAATCTGGGTTTGTAGTGTCTCCAGACTTCTGGTAAAAGTAAACACACATCGTCTCTGGAAGAATGTGACTTCCATCCAGGCCTCAAAGAATTCTCAGATAAAGTTCCAAAGAGCATGAGTTCACAATCAAAAAATAGTGAACACATGAGGAACAGACACCACAAGCAAGAGCCAGTGAGGATCAACCAACTGCAGAAGCAGAGCCGTGAGAACAGAAAGCAGAAGTGTCAGAAATAACATGTGAACCAAAGGACTCTCCAGGAAACAAAAGACAGACAGAGACCTTCAAAACTAAACAGACTGAAGAAGAAAGAACATCCAAAAATAAAAAATGTAAGCCTTGGATGACAAACTTAGTAAACTGGGTTAAATCTCAGATCAGAAACAAGTAATGTTAAGCAAATAGAAGATGCATCTTCAGAAATCAGCATAAGGATAACATTAAGAAACTAACACTGGTGCTGGGAAGATTGCTCAGTGGTTAGGAACTCACACTGAGGACCCAGTTCAGTTTCCAGCACACAATTAACTAGACCTCCCTTATCAGGGGATCCAATCCTTCTGGCTTTTGGGGGCACCTACACTGCCATGCACATAACACAAATAGGCACATATATTTTAAAAATACAATAAATCTATTTTTAAAAAATGTATTCCAAGGGCTGGCAAGATGCTCAGCAGTTAAGACTGCCTGCTGCTCTTCCAGAGGACCCAGGTTTGGTTCCCAGCACCCACATGAGATGGCTTGCAACTCCAGTGCCCACTCTTCTGGCCTGTGTGGACACTTGCATGTATACAGATACACACACATGCACATACATAAGTACTTTTTAAGAACTTTTTAAAAAGAAGAAATTAGCAGAATGAGGCCCAGTTTCTGCAGGAACCCTGGGTAGTCATAAACTGAAGAAACTTAGGCTCTTACCTATGATTATGCATAATTTGCATATAACCTATACACATCCTCCTGCATACTGCCAATCACCTCTAGATTATTTGTGATGCTCAGTGTGAAACAAATGCCACATCAACAGTTATTAAATTGCATTGAGTGGGGGAAACGCCTGTGTGTGTTTGCCACAGGCACAATCATCTTTTAAATATTTTCAACCTGTGTTATTTGTACCTGTAAATGCAGAAGCCACAGGTAAAGTGTCAGATGCAACATGCAAATTCAGTTGGTACAGAGGGTGGAGATGGTCCGCGGTGTGTCCCCTCAGATCTCCAGAAGGAACGTTGGGAAGAATAGAAACAGCCTTTGAAGAGATGACAACTGAGAACTACCCAAAACCAGGGAAAATGGAAAAGTCTTCAGAGTTAGAATGACAGGGTCGCAGCTGATGCCAGTCATGGTGTTGACAGAAATAACATTGGTGAAATGGAGTCCTCAAAACGGGGTGAAATAAAAGCATCTTCAGACAATTAGAAAGTGGAAAAGCCTAAAATAAACTGGCTTCCACGTAAGAGTTTCAACAGATTCTACTTAAAGAAACAGTAAAATAGTAGGGCAGAGGCTGCCACACTGAGGGACTGTTAATGTGAACTTAGCTATGAGAAAGCTGATTACTCAATAAAATAAAAGCAGGCTTAAATGTGGTTACAAGATAGAGCCAAAATGCCCAAAGAAGCTGTGAAACTATCGAGAGAGTGGTCTAAGTTCGTAATCAGACTCTGGAGAAGCTGTACACGTGAACTACATTTAGACTTTGCTACGTCAGAAATGCAAGCTACAATTAAAATAAGGTGGGTGTGATGCACACTTGGAATCCCTTTATTCAGGAGGCTATGGCAGGAAGATCTCAAGCTAGGGCTAGCCTGGGTCACCTAGTGAGAGCCTGTCCCAAACAACAAATAGAAAGAACTCTACACCAGTCACTAAAGGAATAAAAGTGACACACAACCTTATAAGGGCAAGTGAGAGGGGACATGAAAGGAGGGAAGATTCTTATATATTGAGAGAGAGGGGGAGGGAGGGAGAGAGGGAGAGAAGGGAGCATATGTGTGTGTGTCTGTCTGTCTGTCTGACTGTCTGTCTGTCTGTCCTGGAGATGTCACTCATGTGTAGAGTGCCTGTTTGGCTTGGTCAAGGCCCTAAATTCAATCATCATTACCAGGGGAGAGAGGGATAACCGAATGGAGGAGAGAGGGGGAGGATAGATGACACAAGTCTTTAATCCCAGCTTTTATGAAGCGGAGGCACATAACTGTGAGCTTGAAGCCAACCTGGTCTACTTAGCAAGTTCCAGGCCAGCCAGGCCTATACCCCTGTGTACTGTGTGTGTAGTAAAGCTTGTGTAAAAAGAAAAACGAAGACAAAAAGCACAAACTGCTCTTGTGATCCAAGTTAAGTTCAGGTGGCTCACAAAGCCCTGTAACTGCAGCTTCTGGAAATCAGACGCCCTCTGCTGGCCTCCATGAGTACCTGTGCGCGCACACACGGGTAGGAGGAGGGGAAGGGGGAGAAGGGGAGGGAGGAGAGGGAGAGAGAGAGAGAGAGAGTGTGTGTGTGTGTGCTTTAAAAATAAAACAAAACTAAGCAATCCAAGTTTGAATATCACACTGACAGAGTGTTCTAAGTGGATCTGTGGCCTGTAAAACACATCTGAAGAATACACATTCTTCGGGTTTCCAGAAGACAGTTATAAAAATGGACCTTTTTCTGGGCCATAAAGGTCATTCCTAAGTATTATTACACACAGACTCTGGACCATAGGACAGCTAAGCTAAGCCAATATCAACAAAAACAACAGAAAGATAACTTAAAATATAATTTAGGAACTTCCAACGTATTTTTAGACAACTCAGGTGTCAAAATGAAATAACAGAAATAAAATATTCAGAACAGAAAAATGGCAAAAATACTACTTGCCAAGTCCTGTGGGAAGCATAATACAATACTTAACAGAGAATTTTATAGCCTTCGATGTTTACATAGAGGTTAAAAATATAATAAACACCCCCAGAGGGGGGAAATAATAATAAACTAATCAGCTACAAAACAAGGAAGCAAACCAGAAGATCGACTGGAAAACTGGTTCCTTGAAAATGATGAAAACAGTCTGACAAAGTCTGACTAGAGTAATAAAATCCTGAAAGTGAAGGAGACACAGCTAGAGTGAGGAGGGAAAGAACCAGAAAAGCTAAGAGGGCATTACAAAAAACGCTAACAACGCTACGCCAACATTTGGGGAGGGAATGGGTACATTCCTATAAAATATAAATCACCAAAGTGACTCACCTAGAAGGAGAAAATCTCAGAGGTCCTATAAAGGTTCTTAAAATTACAACAGCAATTTAAAATATCCCAAGAAGACTGCCAGGTCTAGACAGCTTTACAAGTGAATTTGTCAAACACAGGCAAAAGATGAACCAGGCTTATTCTGTCTTCTTAGAAGACAGTGAAAGCTCATCGTCACCCAGGCTTTATACAGTGACTGTTACCATTGTCACCCAGGCTTTATACAGTGACTGTTACCACTGTCACCCAGGCTTTATACGGTGACTGTTACCACTGTCACCCAGGCTTTATACGGTGACTGTTACCACTGTCACCCAGGCTTTATACAGTGACTGTTACCTAGACGCTAAGACCTGGAGGACATAAAAGGAGAAGTTTCAAGCTGTTATCATTCCCCAAAACTGGTGCAAAAAGAAATCCTGGGGCAGAGCACATGTCTTAAGACCCAGCACTCAGGAGGAAGAAGCAGGCAGATCTCTGTAAGTTTCAGAATATGTAAGGGATACAGCCAGGGCTATGTTAGAAAAAGAGAAAGAAAGAAAGACAGACAGACAGACAGAGCTAAATCTCTGCAAATGGAATCTGGCAATGCAGGAAAAAAAGTCTTGACCATGTTGGTTGTTTCAAACATACGAAGCTGTTTCTGAACAGGAAAGTAAGTGAAAATGAGTCACATTACCAGACCAAAGGAGAACAGTCACATGACCATGAAAAATCACATGACCATTTCATGGGATGCATGAAAAGCCTTCGATGAAACAGCATTCCTGATAACAAATGTTAACAATCAAGTTGTCATTCACCTCATAAGTTTCATACTCCTTGATGAACCAAAAATATTCATTTTAAAAAAAATAGAAACAGAAATAATACTTTCAAAAATAAATCACACAATGCATCCAACTGTAGACCTAGCCAGCACAATAAGGCAAGAAAGAAAACAATAAAGACCAAAAACAAAAGCAGAACTGATTAATCACAAGTTATGTAACTGCCTAAAACTTGAATCAGTAAGATTAATAAGGGTCCCAGGAAAGGTTTTGAATATCAGAACAGCATAAGTGAGTACTGATTTTTACATACAACTAACTGGAAATGTACCTCTAAAGAACAAGGAACAGAGCCAGCTAGATATGCATCAGCAGATGAACCAGTAATGAAAACGTGGTACATCTGCACAGTAGCGTTTTTATTCAGTTACCTATAAAGAAAAATAAAATAGTAACACTTGCAGGAAAGTGACCAGATCTGAAATGTATAATACCAAGCAAGCTCAGAAAAACAAAAACTGCATGTTCTCCTTTATATGCAGATCTAGCATATAACGTACAGGAGGGGGAGTGCAAGCTGGCGCTAGCGCGCGCACGCACACACACGCACGCACACACACACACACACACATACACACACATACACACACATGGTGGGGTGGGCATAGAGATTAAGAAGAAATCAATCCTCATGCCAAAGTGACTGCTCAATGGTAGAGGTAGTAGAGGCAGGTGTGGAGAACACATTGGGAGTCAGTGTAACTCTAGCATCAAAACCAAATCAAGACAGCACAAAGTAACATGCAGAAACTCTGAATAAGTATCAGCAAGTCTAACTCAAATGGTATGATAGAAATCTCTTTCCAAACGTCCCCTTGACTCAGATAGCAGACATCAGTGCCATCGGAAGACCTGTAGCTGCTCTTGCACACCCTCAGAAGCTCCCGGCAAGCACACTGTGTTTGTGACCACAGTCAAATGTGTCTGCTTCCAATCTCTTCGTGCCAGCTGCACTAATAATGCAATGACATAAATATGACAAAAATGTAAAATTTGAATTTTAATGCTCTCAACTTTTTTTTAAATTACAAAGCGGCATAAAAACGGCAGTCAAATCTTAAATTTTCAACGGACTCTACACTCAGATGTCACATCATTTCATTCCTCTCAAACATTAATAAACAAAGGGCTAAAATTCATAGACAGTGCATGCTGGCTGTGGCTTTAGGTGAAACAGGGGCATTTGGCCCATTCATATCTAAAGGGAGCTTGGCTTGTGTCACAAGACTGGGAGATTAGCATACATGGAGTGGGGAACCTGAATGTCAGTGTTCAAGGTGAGGAGTGTCAGTGATCCAGTCTAACCCACCTTCCCCATCAGCTAGCTGACCACCTGTTTATGTTAGAGAAGAAGGTTTCAGCCTTAGAAAGCTGTGGACTCTTGACAGACTGAAAGACCTGGGCTTACCCCAGGAACATGGGGTGGTCATGCTTGATAAAATCAGAAATAATGTAAAGAAAAGTATCATCTTAATAGATGCCAAATGACACTGATAATGACACCGATTGAGCTCATACCTACTATTCCTTTGTGGGTGTATCATGGGGAAAGTTATACACATATGTATGTGCAAGTGAGTATGCAAGCCATGTGCTCACGTGGAGGCTAAAGAAAGACCTTAAGTGTCCTGCTCTTACCACTCTGTACCTTGACACAGGTTCTCTTGCTGAGGTTGGAGCTATGATGGTCACCAGCCAGCCCCAGGGATCCTGCTCTCTCTGCTTCCCACACCCTCCACACGGGTTATAGGCTCACATGGCTGTGCCTGGATTTGTATATGGGTGCTGAGGATTTGAACTTGGGTCCTCATGCTAGTGCAGAAAGCACACTTACCCACTGAGCCATCCCCCCAGTCCTCATTGCAATTTTGAGCTATTAGAAAACTATCCATAAAAGACAAAATCTTGACAAAGCCAAGACTATCAGTATGAAACAGTTAGTTGTCACCACTACTAAAAGAAAATAATAAACAATTATTTGTCATTAATTAATGGCCAAAGAACTTTTCTCAATGACACCTCTACTGTCAAACATTATTCTGAAATGAAATGAGTAATATAATAGAGTTCCAGGAATGTTAGGAATAAAGCCATGGTTGTTTGAACAGTCTCATCCATCTAGAAATTTCCTTAAATCAATAAGGGTTAAAGAGGGGGCTTAATAATGAGACAGTTGCAATGTGTATGCTAAGGTACTGTTTCCTGAGCTGGGGTGTAGCTCAGTGGTACAGCGCTTGCGTGTGCAAGGCCCTGGGTTTAATTCCTGACACAGAAGAGAGAGAAGGGGAGAGAAAGAGGGGGCAAAGGAAAGAAGAGTAGAGGAGGGGAGGGGAAGGGAGGGGAGGGGAAGGGAGGGGAGGGGAGGGGA
>JADRCH010000043.1:960361-981068 GCA_019843965.1 Rhynchomys soricoides
CACACACACACACACACACACACACACACACACACACACACACACACACCTGGGCCCTTCTGGGAACTGGAGCCAAACCCCAGGGTTGCTGGGATCATGAGGTCACCCCTCAGGACTCTGGAAGGGAACAGTGAGGAGGTAAGGCTCACCACTTCCATAAAGAGAGTACAGACGTCAAAGTTGGGGTTCTTCCGAAGGTTTCTGATGACACAGGACTGCACTGTCTGCCCACCACACTCCACCACAAGGCTGGGGGAAGAGACACTGGCCATCTGATAGCTCTTCATGTTCCGCAGGCCCCAGGCCAGGATCTAGGGACAGAGGAAGGGTAGACAGTCTGAGCAAGTCTGAGGCAGGAAGTGGGAAGACCAAGCTGGCGGTCCCTGTCCCACAGCCTGGCTCACCTCGATGGCTGTACGCTGAAGAGCTGGCTTGATGTTCTGGGGAACCATGTAAATATTGGCCTCCCTTTGAGGTGGTGGGTAAGGCAAGTCTGTGTCCTCCGTCTGCAAGGAACAGCAAGTGAAAAAGAGACCACGGTGTGGGGGAAAGCCAAGGCAGTGGAATAAAAAACGGACAGGCAGGCAAAAAGCAATGGCATGCATTGAGAGACACGGGAATGGAGGAGAGCTTGAGGTGAACAAACAGGGTAGAAATGAGGGTGCAGGAGTAGCCTCAGCTGGGCACCATCCTGTCCAGGATCAGAATGAACCCATCTTTGCACAAGGGCAAAGTGTTCCTCCCACAACACAGGTTCCAGAACACTGAGCTACTTATGTGCTCCTCTCTTCAGCACACATGTGTGCTCCGATGAATGCATTCATGCTGACACAAGCATGCACATCCTCCTGATCTCTCCTGGCCCATCTATTTCAGTCTCTCAGTCACTTCCCCCAGCCCCCTCCCAGCTGAGACACACCCTGGTTTCCACGGAGACATCCTCCAACCCTATTGTCACATCTGTATTCCACAAGAACAGAGCATCCCTATAGGAAGCCAGGAAGAACAGAGCAATGGCAAATGAGACACAGGGATATGTGGCCACTGTCCTTATATGACATGGAGCATCATCAGTGTTCCAGAGGAGGTTCCATGACCAGCACAGACCAGGGATGTGTGAGGCATATGGTGGTACTGGCCTGCTCGGGGTTCCAAAAAGAGTCAGGCAGGAATCACCAAGAGCTATGTGGGGAGCATGGTAAGGCAATAGAGCGAAGCATGATCTCAAGTTTATGGACTCAGAGCATGGTGGCTTTGGGTGTGAACAAGAGCTCTACCATCCACAAGACGAGAAAGGTTATCCCTCGTTTCTGTCACTCAGCTTCTCTGCATGTGCTATCATTAGAAGTTAATCTCTAGCCAGCCATTAGCATACAAGCTGAGAAGTCCGCACCATACAACCAGAAGAGTGTCTGCAACACATAAATGCTCACTAGCACTACTAGGCCAATTAAAGTAAAATGCCCTTTTCTTAAGACTTTTGACTCCATGTATTTTATAAGTTTATTAGGTCAAGACACTTCACTGCCACCTAGTGGGAAACCTTCAGAATAAACGCAAATACCTGTTGTGCTAGAAACTGTCCCTCCTAGGATATATCATCATTGTGGGTTGCCGATACAACACATCCACACACGGAGGTCTTGATGTTACAAAGATTAACTATTACCAAATGGGATGTGCTTTAATAAGCATTGCAATTACCTGACTTATTCTCCAACAGTCTTGTTTTGGAAAGAACGCTGTATCAACAGGCATTTGCTAACATGATGACAAGAGCCACAGAAACAGAGAAAAAGACCAGCTTCCTCCTGCCTCCGCCTCCACCAAATTTCACGGCGACTCCAGCCACCTCCTGCCCGGTGGTCCACTGATGATACCACACCACCCAGAGCCATGGTAATAAGGACCTCAGGTCCAGGAGCAGACAGCCCTGGACTCTAATGCCAGCTCTGTTACTTCCTAGCTGTGTGGGCCTGGGCAGGTTACTCAGCAGCAGTGACTCAATGTCCTCATAAAGACAGGGAATAACAATATGCTGAACAAAGTCACTCTGGGAAATAAACGAGAAGATGAACAAGAGGAGTATCTGGCACCAGACATACTTAGTAAGTGGTGCGACTGTAATTACGGCTGCCGTTGCTGTCGGCACCATGGTTCTTACCACTAAGTTCCAATTGGTTCTCCAAGGGTCACTTGAGGAGCACCTTGCAGAACAATGTCGGCCTTATAACTACCCTTAAACCACCAGGGCAAAGGTAGAAGCCGGCTAGTGTACTCCTAGCTCACACAGAAGATGACATGGTATAGGAAGAGGAATGGTCAGGGATTCCTCTGTGCACACCTGCATGGGAGCTGTGCCCACCACATACCCCAAGACAGGTGTCCCAGAGACCCTGTGCAACCACCACAGAAGCCGGGCTGCTGACAGAACCCCAGGCAGCACTATGACGCCAGCCATGAGCTGCAGGTGGCTGTGCAGCAGAGTGACCCATTTTTAAGGGTCAAGCTTTGTGTGGCATATTCTTTAGTCTCTCATGGCTGATGCCCAACCTACTGTGGAACCAAAGCCAAAAGGTAGGGGTTAGCAACAGCAAGTGTTAGCCTCTAAGCTTTGCCAAATGAGGAGGCAGGACAATCTTCTTCACCCAGCCACTCATGTCTTTGACAATCACCACAGAAAATCATCAGCTATCTATGGGCTAGGCTCCACCTTCCCTCCTAGCTCCCCAGAGCACTGTGGTGATGGCATCTTCTGTAAGGCCTGAGAATCAGATTCCCCACAGTGGGAGCCCACTTCTCCAGTAGGATGGAGGCAAGGAGGCCCAAGCAGGTTAAGTGCTAATATAGTACCGTCTGGAGTAGGCCCTGCAGGAAGAAGGCAGGAGTGCACAGCTGTGGAGCCAGCCACGGGGAGGCAGGAAGGAAAGAAGCAGAGACAAAGGTTAGAGGACATCCAGGGACCACCTCCTTAGCATGAGGACACCACTCTCATCCCAACACTGTCTCTGTCCACCACGCTGCCTCCGGGCCTCCCACAACGTTCCAGCCCTATGCCGTGTGGCTTCAGATGCTCAGGATCCCACTCCTGATGGCTTTCTATGTTCAGCTTGTAAGACATCATCCAGGTCCTGTCCTCCAATACAATGTTGTTTTACGTGGGCCACACTACCCAGAGCTGTGACTGTGCACCCAGTCCTTGGTGTTCTCCAGGTCCCTGACACCATCTCACGGCAGTCTTCCATTTCTTCACCCTTCCTTCCGTACCTGCCTTTCCACCCCAGGGTTCTCTATCCATCCACACTGTTTCTCTGAGTCCTCTCCTCTGCCTCCATTTTCCTCCTCTCTGCCCTCTGCCTTTGCTCCAGCACCTCTTCCCTGGAAACTTCTCTCCCAAGTCAAGGTCTGCAGCCCAAGGTCACTTGTACAGTCTCACCTCTCCCATCCCTTGTCAGCACTTGCCAGCTGAACTCAGTGTCTCTTCTAAAGCCACCTACTCAGTCCCCTCTTCCTCTCAAGGATGAACCTGCCAGGCCACCTCCACCCCTTCCTCCCTGAGCCTTGAAAAGCCAGTCATCTTGACTCAGAGGCATTCTGTCCCTGTGTCCCGTCCCCCCTAAGCCCACAACCCCATTTCTAGCATCTTTCCATTCCATTGACCCAAGCCTCCTGGTGGCCTCTCACACTTAGCTTGTAAATGATAACATTTTTATCCACCTCCCCGACACCTGCTCCCTTCAATCTCATCTCACACATTGCCCGCAGCACCCACCACAACAACCAGGGCCACCATTGGCTCCCCCTTCCTGCCTTACTATGTCTGATGGGTCACCAAGCACTGATGACCCTTTCCCTAAATCTCTGTCCTGTGTGTTCTCCCTTGCTACCTCCCCCCTCCCTGCACCTGTCCCCCTCTCTTTCCCCCCACACCCATCCACATGTTACTTTTCTCCTGCCCCACTCTGTGTCTCTCTGCTTCCAGTTCTGCACATACCCTCAGCTAACCAAGCCTATGACACTCTGTGGGCATGAAGTCAGGATGTCACTCAAGGGACCCTGTCCTCAAGACACTTGAAAAGCCTGAAGAGGCCCCCAAGACCCCTCATCTTCCAGACACTGTAGACTTCTCTCACAACATGACTTTTCCCTTCAGGATTCCCAAAGAATGACTAGCCACCTCTGGAATATTGCCCTTCTTAAGAAGAGGTGCTACATTCTCTTTAACCTTAGGGCTCAGTGCTCACCATCCATCTTTTTGGAATACAGTCTGTCCCTCTTCATCCGGCCACTTCCTGCTTGGACTGTATACGTCATTTAAATCTTCCTTGGTGACCTAAGCTTATTATGTTCCAGTGTCTCTGTGGCCCTCATATCCTCTGTCCACCCGACCTTCATCCCACTGAAAGACACATCCATTACACTGAGCCATTTCTCTATTTGTCATTGTCCCTACCTAACTAGCAACTCTGAATTAATAAGCAATGACTGTGAAAAGATACCAGGAGTAAGGGGGATTAAGCAGAGATAGGAGGAGGTAGAAGTGGCTCTTCTTGACTACATTGCCACCTGCTCTGCCATCATCATCAGGTCCTCTCTGAGCCCTTGTTAGGTGTGCCTGCTCATGGCTGACACAGTTCCCTTAACTACCTTCTAGAACCTGGTTCAGTCTTCAGGGTCTAATTCACCTTTCTCCCAATTTCTCCAAACACTCCAGAAACTTCTTATAGCTTTGCTCTCTGACATCTGTTATACCTAAATGACTCCTATAACACAGACAGATAGAAACAGAGAGAGAGAGACACACACACACCCTACACAAACACACACCACACAATTCCCCCCCCCCACACACACACAGTTCCAATGAACCTAACCATCCTTTGTTCATCTCACTCAAGAGGTAAAAGTGAGCCTGGGCCATATTGCCAGTTTCTATTGCTCAATTTATTCCTGGTTCAGCCTACTGAGAGGGCCCAAAGCTGTCTCTCCAGGACAGTATGCGTATTGTGACACTTTACAAACACAGGACAACATATCTGCACCACCAGGAAGGGAGAGCCAGACTGCAAAAGCAACCAAAGTGTCTGATTGACTGTCTCATTGGTGACAGGTACTGAGGAGTCCAGGCCCCAAGGACAAGCCAATACCATAAGCCTGGTCAGAGACAGACATATTAACCCAACTCCTGTGCCTGCCCTGAAGACAGAACAAAGCTGGGACCACCTAGAAGTGGGGTTCACAGATGGGCAGGGTGTTGATCAAGCCAACTCAGACCCAGATATCCAGGACCCGTTGAGGGCCTCCTCCCACCAACACTAGCCACTCTTAGATTCTTCTCAATCCATATATTCTCTTGGCCAATCAGCCCAGAGAGCTAAAGCCCCAGATACACCCCTCATCCTAGGTGACAGTATACTAGACAGATGTTCCTTTCCAGGGCAGTGCAGGTGTTGACATGCCTCTGCAGCCAACCAGACTGCCCTGTCCCCAGTAGCCCTCAGGCTCCTACCTCACCCAAGCAGGACACATTCTGGTTCCTTGGGGAGCTGCAGGCAGGGGGCAGCCAGGCAGTGGGAGGCTCCATTGTCTGTGGGCCCCACCCCATTCATTAGGAACAACATGCTGGTCTAATTACACTTCCCAGGAAAATAGTGTTTCAAATTAAGGCCTTGGGGGAGGAGGAAAGGGCTGGGGGGCACTGGGCTTACTTTCCTGATTGCAAAACACCAAATGTTTCCCTTCTAGTGGATGCTTGGGTGCAGGAGCGAAACTGGGCTAGGTCTCAGTGTAAGCTGTGTACCCTGCCGCCTCCAAGATTTGGGAAGGTGTCTAAGGGTAACTAGTTGGCCCACCATTTTGTTAGTACAAGGAGCCAAAAAGCGTATGCAGCCCTTTACCGGGGTATCCCTTACCTCGGAGCAGAAGAGAGACAACTAGCAGTGTCAAATCCCCCAGCCTCTGGATGAGGTCTTCCTCAATACATGTTCCCAGTTCTAAGAGTCCCACTAGCAAGGAACCCCGACACTTCGCCTGCCGTGTGTATGTGTGCTTGCACACGTGCGTTCTCACTAACATATGCCCATGCGCACTGCCAGTTCTCAGGAAATCTAAAATTGCAGTTTCTTTGAACTCATTCCCCTTGGCAGCCTGAATTGCCTTTGTTCTCCAGACCAAAAAAAAAAAAAAATGAGGGGAGGGGGAGGAAGACTGAGAAGAGATGGGGGGACGGGAAGATGGGCCAAGGAGGGCACAGAAGAAGGGTGAGACAAGAAGGCCGGGAAGAAGCTCAAAAAAGAGGGAGGCCAAAGGCCAAAGGCACCGTCATCTCTCCGCAAGGGCTCAGGCCTCTCTGCACACAAAGCAGCCTGACTTCCCCACCTGGAACTCACAGAGCGGTGATCCCCTGCAGAGAGCCTAGAGAGGGGCTATTGCTGTCTCTGCAATGTCCCTAAACCCCACCACTGCTCCAACCCAAGGCACTGCTTCCAAAACATTCCTGACCCTCCCTTGTTCAATGTCTCCTCTTCCAGGGATCCATCCTCTGTCCTGCTTCAGAAGCCATTCACATGGGCAGCCAACCCCATGCCTCACTTAAAGGCCCTTCATAGTCTCAAGGGCATGCATGGCTCTCTCCATACCTCACTGTCCTAGCAGTAGGGTATGCCTGGACTTAACCACTCTGGAGACACTGCCTCTCTGTTCCTCCTGGGCTGTCCCCAGCAGGCCCCCACAACAACAGCTGTCTCAGAGGCCTCCCCACCAGTCTCTCTTCTAAGGCCTGGCTTTATAGCCTCTGCCCTGCAGGCCAGCCCACCCAGCACACCTCTACTTCTGTCTGCTCCCAGAATCCCAGGAGAGTGGGCCCAGTGTGCACGGGGATTGGACTGGGAGGTTGGAGGAAGTTAACAGGGGGCACAAACAGGTGCTGGGCCACCACACAAAAAAGACAGAAAACCTCTGCTGGGTCAGCAGGCTTTCTGGAGGAGCAGAACCATAGGGCAGTGACCTGCCTCCTCTCAGCCTCTGGGGAGCCTTAAAACTGACTAAGTCCCACATTCTTGGCAGAAGGCTCAGCCTTCAGTCAGGAGAAGTGTGTTGAGCTCAGGGCTGAGGATTGCACTGTCACACTCTGGGATAAAGAGAGTCATATAGCCATCCTATAGGATGTGCCTCCCTGGGCCTAGAACCCTTTCAACCTGCTGGGCTAGCCCTGTCTGTGTCCAGAAGATTCCTAAGGATCATTCTCCTCTGGTCCTGCTGACCACAGGATGCCTCAGCAGAGGACCTTGCCAGCCCCTTTGCTCAGCCCTTCAGGGTCTGGCCCATAGCTGCAGTTTTGATTTGCTTCCTGACAGCCAGGCCACAGCCCTCATCCTTGCCCTGAGTCCGAGCCCTAGCTATTCCATATGGCACATCCGGTCATGAAGGATTCTGAGTCTGTCATAACTCATCCCTAGGCTGAGTCCTCTTCAGCACAGGCTGTGGGTTTTGGCTTGGGTTCTATGTTGCCTTCCAAATCGGCAGTCTCTCCGCATGGCCGCCAGAAGCAGGAGGCCGCCTGTCAGGCGCGAAGAGGGCCAGCAGCTGGCAGGCCCTCACCTCTGCCTGGGAGTGAAAGGAAGTGAGGGAATGGGGTGGGGTGGGGGGACTACAATCCCACATCCTGACTGATCCTGCGCTTCAAGTCCAAATTGCACCGAAAATGTCAAGTGGTATCCGCTCTCAACCCAGCCCAGGGAGTCCCTGACTCCCTGATGGAGGACATGGATGGCCTTTTTCTTACTCAGCCTCCACCCTAAGCTCCCCTCCCCACCCATCTTCATACTGCACCTAGGCCCTTGTACCAAAGATGCGTGCCTCCGGTCTTCTTCAGTGCTTTGTCAAATATCCTAACGCTGCCTCCACCACCAGAAAGGTTTCCTGGGCCACTCTGGCACCAGCCCAACATTTTATTCTTGAAAATATGCCATCTGCTACTCAACCAGACAAAACTCAGGATTGGCATTCAAGTGATCTGTGTATGTCTGGACTACTAAGAGGGTATCAAGACTCTAGGGCTAGAATCACCTCACGGGATATGCTCTAGGTAGCTGTAGCTCCATTCCAAGTCAAAGGACTAAAATCTAGACCCTTTAACACAAGCTCAAAAGGCTGGCCTTCATCTCCCTCCTCCCAGGTCCACCACCACCACCCCCATCCTTGGGTTCAGCTTACCTCATCCAAAATCCTTGAAGATTCATGCATCTGTGATGGGCCACATCCAGGAGACAGTGGCAGAGCCAGGGGGCAAAGGGTCTCCATTAGTATCCAGAAGCACTGGCTGAGACAGACTGGCACCCACAGAAAGCCCTCCCACCAAAGGTGAGCATGCTTGCTACCTCACCACACCCTCCCATATGAAGAAGGGACAAAGGACTATGAGAAAGTCGGATCCTCTACAGAAGTGACAGGAGGGAGAACATTAGACAGGAGGTGGGAGGAACCAGGAACTCTGTGTAGCAGCCCCTGGAAGAGTCTCAGGCAAAGCTGTGGAGTTGTATTGTGTACTTGGAGAGCCATGGAAAGCCACCTGGAATCCCCAGGACTAGCAGAGCTGAGAGCCCAGCTCTGACAAGACAAGGGTGAAGATTGGCAGGAAATGATAGGGAGAAGCAAGAGTGTGGGAGGGGCTTGTGTGGTTACAACCATCCAGACCCTGTGTGTCTCAACAGCCCAAGCAGCTCCAGCTGAGCCTGGTCTTACGTGGAACAAGGAAGCAAATAAACCTGAGAATCAACACAGATTTTTCTACTGGGACTTCCAGTGGACCAAGGGGACATTGCCAGCAGAGGGGAGGACAGGGTCACATGAGCTAGGCCAATGGGTCTAACTGAAATTCCCCATGCATCAGAAACTTCATGGGGCAGGCAAAGGTGTGGGGTGCTTGGCCTCTACCCTCAGATGGATGGAAGTGGACCCAGAAATTGGCATTTCTAACAATACAGGGCTGCTCTCCCATGGTCCTCAGCCTAGGCTGCATGTTAAAGGCCTTAGGTGGTATTGGAAGGCCCTGAGCCTGGGTCACACACCCAGAGGCTATGGTGAATCTTGCACTCCAATAGATGTTAAATCCATCATGCTGAGTCTAATGCCCAGCCCAGCCCAGAGCCCCTAGATGGAGGGCTCTGAGCTCCCTGTAGGCTGGAACTCATGATGCTAAGCTACCTCCAGGCAGGTGGTACCCAAGCTGGTCGTGGAGCCACTGAGTAAGATGAGGTCTTCTAAGATGTGAATTCTAGATTCACAGTGGGCACAACTCCACCATCTTCTACCTGAAGGAGCTTCCTGGTGAGCTAAGGCAGGACCTGATAACTGGACCCCTAAACATAGAAGGGTCTGCAAACACAGGGAGACTGGAAACATACAAATAATACTTACCTCAAAGCCAGGAATGTGATGGATGGCTGGCTAGAGAAGAAAGAAGGTGTCAGTCACACTCCCCCCTCTTAGCCCCTCGTTTTCACCCTCATTTCCATACCCATAGTCAAGTAGGAGACATGCCAGGGATACGGGCTGTCCCAAGCTAAAGGGGCAATATAGGCTGTGTCCTCTAGACACCCAGAGCTTACAAACAAGGATCATATGGAACCCATGGCAAGCCTGGGGACAGCACTCAAAACAGCCTGGTGTTTAAGAGTATGGTCCTGGTTACAAGATCCAGAACCAGACCATGGCCCAGTCAGGCCAGGATCATGCCCTTTCCTGCTCCCAGTACCTATTCACTATACCTGAAGCCCCTTGTCCCAACTATACATGGAAAACACACGGGGAGTGACCCAGGAAGAAAAACCGCAGTCATCCCAGAAGCCAACAGTCTACCCTCAGATGGATTGTATCCTGACTTGAAGATCAGAGAGGATGAACAGTGTACGTGTCAGTATGAGAGCTCACTTCAGTTCCTACTGAGTTCAGCATGTGGACAGCCCCGCCACCCTTGGCCTGTGCCCTAGCTGGGCCTCCCAGGCCTGGAGAGTGGCCAGCCTTACCTTCTCTCTCTGGATAAGCTCAAAAGCTGCCAGCAGCTCGCCGGCAGGCTGGCTGCCCCTGGTCAGTGGGAACCAGGCCAGGCGGGGCATCCGCTCCAGGCTTGGCTGACAAATACAACGACCCATGAACTCATCAGCGCCCTAGACCAAGTATAGAAAAAGAAGAGTCGTGTCTTCCTTCAGCCCCCTGAGAGACTAGGCCTGCATGCCACCTCCTGGGCTAGAAAGGACCCCAGAAATCAGGGCAGCCTTTTGTGTGGAATGGCAAGCACTGCCCTCTTGGGGGGAACTGTGAGGACAAGTAGCAGCCTAGGCCTAGCAAGAGTTGGGAAGTCCTGTACGTTCAGCTAGTATACCCCATGCTTGTGCTTAAACCATCTCTGAGGTCATCAGAGACCAGGGAGAAACAGGCTGCCTACACTTCCTTAACAGCTTGGTTTGACATGTCAGGGCCTTTCATATCACTTAACTGGGTTTCACCCCTAACTTCTCCACTTTTTAGATTTAAAAAAAAAAAAAAAGTGATCTTGCTTATCAAAGTGAATCTTACTAAAATGATGTCTTTACCTCCTAAATCTTGAACCTGGATCCCCCCCCCCCACTTCAGCTGCCCACAAGGCAGAGTCAACCCCCCTCAGTCACCGCATATCTGTTCTTCCTGGCCAATGTTCGTTCCTCCTCGCCTGCAGCCCCTTGGCCTCACCCAACTCTCGCTCCCATGCTTTTGTGGTGGTGCCCACCTCTCCTCAGGCACAGTAGACAGACTACCCATAGCTCACAGGACAGTTGGCAGAACCAGGCTTCAGACAGATGGTACTGTGGGCATCACAAACACTCAGCCCTTGCCCAGGAGAGGAATTGGGAGACAGCCCTGACTGATCTCATCCTACCATACAGGAGGGCCTCAACTTCTCCATGAGCCATCCTGGAATGGCTACCAGCTCCAACACTCACACCATGCTAATGACAATCCAGAATTATCACTCAGAGGAGAGAGTAGCCACAGCACTGGAAAGGGTCTGGGGCTTCTCAGGGCCAGGTGTGGCCCCCTTAGCTGCTGAGTCCTGCAGAGGGGTGAGACTGGCAAGGCAGCAGAGATCAGGGTAATGGTAATTCTAGATTCACAATGGGCACAACTCTGTCCCATCCCTGGAACCACCACTACCCCAGGAAAGACCATGGTTCTCCCTTGCCTCCCTCATAACCTGGCAAGCACAAGAAGGGCAGCTTGGAACAACAGTTCCAGAAGATTCTTCTCAAAGAGTCTTTGTGGCTAGCCAGCCACGGACAGAGCAAGGAGGACACCGCCTGAGTAGTGAGAGGCAGTGAGACGAAGAGAGAGGCACAGCTCAGAAGACAGTTCTAGAAAAAGTTGCCATGGCAGGGTGCAAGTGAGCAGACCTCCAAAGAGCTCTGGCTCAGCCTGGGAAACTACCAGCTTGCCTTGCACCAGATCAGTGCCTTCCAGCCCCTGTTCCTCTCCTCCCCCTCCCCCAACAAGCACCAGGACCCCCACACTTCCTTCCCCTTATGGGGGAAGTCATTCCCCAGTGACACTCCATCCAGCCTCTGTCCTTGAGCTCAGCTTTCTCAAGAGCTCCCAGGTCAGAATCCCCAAGTCAGACCTGCACTGCCCACTGCCAGCCTCTGGCATCATTTGGGGAGCAATTTATACAGAATCACCTTCCTCCTCACCCCTGGCTGCCACGCCTTCTCAGGACCTCTGATATGTCATCATGGCAACTCTTACTGGAAACATCTTCCAACCATTCCTCCTTGCCACTGCACCTGCCAGACCTGGCCTCTCTACCTAGTCCTCTTTTCTGGCACCACATGGCCCCCCTTACATAAAGCAGCATTCTGACCCCAATCCCCCTCTTGCCTCACTCTTTCTCCTCCTCCTCCAGCAGCCCCCACATTTGCTAGGACTCCCATATGGTGTCAGGATTTTGTCTTCACCACAGCTTGCCCTGATATTTTGCACAGCACTGTCTTACACTGGAACATAAGCCGCCTTGTTTTGTCTTGTTTTTAGGCTAGGTCTTAAGTAACTCAGGTTAGCCTCAAATTTGATAGGCAGCTAAAGAGGACCTTGAACTTCTGATCCTCCTGCCTCCTCCTCCCAAATGCTGGGATTACAGGCATGGCCACTATGCCTAGTTTATGCAGTGTTGGGATCGAATCCAGGGCTTGTCAATGCTAAGCAAGGACTCCACCAATTATGTCCCATACACAGCACACACCCGTTACAGTAACTTAAACAGAATTTAAAACTCATTTTCCCCATTGGTACAACTGTATTTCAAGTGTTTCACAGTCACACAAGGCTGGTGGCTCCCAGACAGCACTCCAGAACACCATAAAAGAAAGGCCCTGCCTGTGCCACAGCACCATATGCCGCTCCAGATATTCTGTCTCACCTAAAGGGTTCTTCACACTCTTAGTGTCTCAGGTTACACCTAGACAGCAAACCTCAGGCAAGGGGCCACTCAGCCAAGTTCAGCAAAGTGCTTGATTAGTAATTGTGGAGAGAAGGGACCAGATCCAGATCGAGCTAGAGAAAACCAGCTACTGATCCACAACTCTGTGTGCTTTCAGGATCTGATCCCCTCTCTCTGTTTGATTAGCCATGTTTTCCAAGGGTCATGGGACATCGGCCAGCCATCTATTTTCAACTCCTCTACAATCATTTCAGTGAGCAGTCAGGAAGAAGGCCACCAGTCTAAGGCTTGGGGACCCAACACTCAGAACATAGCTTTCCCCGAGGTCCTGGGGATGGGTAACAAAGGGGAGAGGTCACAGGTGAGCATACTCACATAGGTGTCATGATCATACAGCTCCACCACAATGCTGGGTGGCTGCTCTGCGACACTGGCTGGCTCACCGAAGATCTCTATCTCATAGAAGATGAGGGTTTGATCCCAGGTGGGGTTCAGGGTGTTCTTCTCCACCACTGTCTTCTGGCTTTGATGCAGGAAGGAGATGATGGCGTAGGGATCTGGGTGAGGCAGGTGAGAAAGGAGACAAGACTCAGCTGGAGGTTCAGGAGTTCCACAGCCACAAAGCCAGAGCACGGTTGTGGCTGCCATTCTGGAATAATAACACACAGGCCAGATGCCATTTCTGAGGCCAGCTACAACCATGTGGAGAAGGAGATGGCCTGAGACTTCAAATATCTCCTTTCTCATTCCTATCTGACCACTGGGGTGAGGTGTACTAGAAAAAGTGGGTTCCTGGGTGACCCATTCGTTTACCCAACAAGTCTTTCCAGAGTGCTTTCTGCATGCCACACTAGGGACTGGGAGCTGGGGACACAACTGGAGCAAAACCTAAAATACCTTCCCAAACCAATGACAAGCTGAATGAGAACATGGAAGGGTAAATTCGAAGGGCAAGAAGTATGTTCATGGTAGATCTAGGTAGTTCTTTGAGGAGGGGAGAAGGGCAAAGGGAGGAAGCTTGGGATCCCTTAGATACCAGCAATTAGACAGGACCAGTTTCTTTCTTCGGCAGTTCACCCCAGTTGCCATATAGAGAACAGATAGGAGATGCGCACACGATGGCATGAACCAGTAATGAGGCTATAGCCCTGTTATATGTTCTTTCTGGCCATAAAGAAACCAAGAGACAAACCAAAACTTCTGCACAGGAGGTGACAGAGAGGGGGGCTGGCACCGAGCGACTATAGAAGATGTGGGAAGATGAGGCAAGCGTAGGGCTTCCACTTGGGGCAGACAGCAAGGTCCGATACTGTGACTGCATCTCAGGAGCCAGATGTAAGGGTGATGGCATCTAGATCACAGTCAGAAGCGCTAGGCACCTGTGGCAGAACCACTGGGTTAGCCAATGGGCACTGAACCTGAGCCCAGCCTGCAAGCTCAGGAGCTGAGGGGCAGTAGAGGAATCGTAGCAGGCATTCCCTGGGATACTGGCTTTGCTCCTGACTCCGTGGTCGGAAGAGGGCAATGGGAGGTCCTCAGTGGAGAGAGACTTCCCCCGGGGAGTGCCTCCCTGGCATAGGACTCCCACACCCACACACAGGTCCTGGCAGGCTGGCCCCAAGCCCTCTTCCTTCTGCCCCTGGCAAGGCCTGGCGGCGTCTGTGCGTTTAATGAAACCGTCTGGCTGTGATACCATCAGCTCCAAGCTCGGCAGAGAACCTCTCCCAGTTCCAGTAAGGGAAGGAGGGCGCGTTCCGATAAATAAAACCATATTAGAGAGCCGGCGAAAAGGCCTCTTTTGTTCCCACCCCCCACCCCCTATGCTTCCCAACGCTTTATTTTTATAAGCGTGCGGGCCCCAGACCGACCGCGTTTACACAAAGGTCACAATTGCACATTGTAGCGGCCATGCAAGTTGTATTGCTGTTGGCAGCACCCCCCACGCCGGCCTCCGAGCAGGCTGGCTCTTTCCAGCAGCTCAGGCAATGAGCTCAGCGCTGGGGGGACAGAGAGGGGGCAGCTCACAAACAAAACTCACCCAGACCCACACGCATGCACCCCACCCACCCATGGGAGGGACAAGGACAACAAAAGCATTGTAAAGAACAGGCCTGGAGGCCTTGGGCCTCAGACACTGGACTACTGTGTGCCCAGGGCCCAGCCTCCACCACCACCACCACCCCACCCACCTCCCCATTCCCACCCCTGCAAAAGACATAGGCAGCAGCAAGGTGGCCAGATGGACTTACAGACACATCCTCTGTCAGGAGGTGGGGTCAGAGGGAAAGGACCAGGTCCCCATGTTCATAGTCCAGCCAGCCTGAGGGCTGCAGGAGCCAAAAGCTACAGCAGCCCCCCCCCCCAAGGGGGGTTTAAACAGAACTCTCTGAGGACCACATGCTGCCTTTGGAAGGTTCCAGACACAGGCCACTTGAGGATACCACCGGCTTCCCTCATAGGAGCTTGTCACCAGGCCCCAAACAGCACAGTTTTGTATATGGGTACAGAGCTTTATACCAGGGTGTTGAGCTTGTCCTGCTGGTCAGAACTTCCTGAGGCAGCTGACACTTGCATCCCCATAGACCAGCCAGAGTACCAGAGCAGAGGCTGTGAGTGATGGCTGGTAATTAGTATCCCTCTGCCAGAGAGGGTGCTGAATCCAGAACTAGCTTGAGATCCCAGGTAGCTGAGGTTGGCCTGAGTCCTAGTCAGGCACTCTATGCCATCCTCATAGGAAAGGAAGGGGGTTGTACCTCAGAAATCAAAACAAGGCAAGTTCAATTTTACCATAGCAATATTGCTACTACAAAATCAGGAAGGACAGGTGCAGTGGGGCCTGCCTGTGATCCTGGTACCAGGATACTGCAGACAAGAGAATTGGGAGTTCGAGGCCATCTTGAGCTACACAATGAGTTCTAGACCAGTCTGGGCAAGAGGAATCCCTATCACAAAATAAAATAAAATTTAAAAAAATTAATTAAAATAAAATTAAGAGTATTTAAAAGTGTCAAACTCAATATTGGCCAGCAGTGGGTAAAGTGAGTTTTCTTTCTTATTGGGAGCTACGTAGTGACCCTTCAGAGAGCAGCTGGGCAAGAAGCCCTGAAAACATAAAACTGCAACCTCTTCCTCACATTCCTGGGCATCAACCAAGTTAGCCAAAGACTCAAGGTCCAAAGGTCACTACAGTGGCTCTGGGAACACAGCCCCTCATTCAGTACTCATGTACTGACTGGCTACTGCATGATAGTAATAGGTAGGGTAGCTCAGTGCCCAGGATGCAAATGGAGGAGACACCACCAAGCTTTTGAAGGTGACTCCTGGGTGAGGACGGTCACTACCCATGTCAAGAGACAAAGTGACACAGTTTAAGCAGGGGATATTTAAGAATGTGGGTCAGTGTCATCTGGCTGCATCTGGTCAGCTTTCCACAGATGCCAGCCATGCATGGGGAAAGCAGCTGACCTGGGTGACAGGGTAAAGATAGCACCAGAGCCAGGCTGCTGTAGTAGGAGGGATGGTGGGCAGATAGCAAAGGGGCCTGGACTGGCGCTGAGAAATCTGGCTTGAGTCCTTCATGCACCCCAGTTCTCCGGAAGGCCTGGAGGAGTGCTGAAACAGGTTAGACAGCTCCTCCCTACACCCTCCTGCTGCCCAGCCCCACTGTGCATTGTAAAGCCTGGATCCCTTTCCCAGTCTCTTTACCGGGAACCCTTTCTAAGTGAAGCGTTTCACAAGCCTCCAGTGCAGTCTGGAAAACCCCTTCCCATGCCTGTCGGATGGATGTCTTGCCTCCCCACCCCGCTCCACTAGAACCAACCTGAACAAAGGGCCTGGCTTAGAAGAGGGAGGGCCAAGCAGCATCCAGACATCAGAAGTCCAAGAGCAGGGAGTCCCTAATGACATCCAAATCCTGGGGTCACTATGGCACAGGTGAGCTGAGGTTGAACAGGCCTCACTGTGACCTGCCCCAACAGGAATATCTCTCAGAATAACATTACCTCAGCTTCACTAGACCACAGGCCAGCAGAGAAATATGGGACTTCATAAGTAGACCCTTCAGCTCATAGCTCATCACGTAGCATCTGGCCTATCGGCCAGCTCTCTTTAGCTGGGTTAGCCAAGGAACACACCTTTAATCCAATAACTTGTGAGGTCCTCAAAGACTCTACCTATCTGGGCTCCCAAAATGATGTAAGACAACCTTTCCCAAAGATCCTCTGTATGGAGTAGCAGTTGTCAGCAGAGCCATGGCTCCATCCAGCACAGAAGTTCTCAGTGGAGATGGAGCAAAGTAGACAGCTCCTATCTTTCGATCTCATTGGTATACCCAGAACTAGGAACGTGTGGGCTTGGACTGTGTTGGAAGATGACACGATGCTGTCACTTTGAAGGGTCAGGCAAGATGGTGCCAGGAACAGAGCTGATGGCAAGTGATGTCTCAGTCCTTTGGAGTTAAAGCTTTCAGCTCAGAGCAAAGCATGTACCAAGATCAGAGAAGTCAATGGGGATTAGATGCTTCTTATATGCTCTCTGATCTCTCCTGCACACACACACAACCCAAGCACACACTGCAGACACCTTCCATGGGTCTAGAGAGTGGATGTGGCCACAAGAGCAAGCCCTACTGAGGTACAGTCCTCACTCGGCTGTCTGAACAGCAACATCCCACCAGTGTCTCCGCCAAACTCCACATCCACAGGCTGTTGGTGGGGACATGGTGGGAAGCAGAAGATTGTTAGGCCCTGGGCAGCACACGGCAACCGAAAGAAGCTCCTAGGAGTAGCAGTCACAGCTGGACCCTACCCTGGTCTCAGACATTCTGCCTTCAAACACCAGTTCCCTACAAAATGCCAGCCAGTGGCTGGGCATAGCACTGAGCAGCTAGCCATCTCAAGGTCAGCTCCCGGGGAGAAATCGCTTTGGTTTAGGGTTTGGGAGTGAAAATAAACACTTCGAGTTTTATAGGTTCCCCTGTGTTGGCTGCTGTTTTCCTTTCCATCTGCTGCTCAATCGGGCCTTTCATTCAGAAGCCCGTGGCCTCTGAGGAAGCCCTGGGCAGCACCCTCTAAGCTCAAGGGACATTCATCTGGGTGGAAAGTATGATGTCTCCCAGACCAGTGCCTGCTGACCCACTGCATGGTCCACATGCTGAGCTCTGGGTCCCTGGGCTACCATCCTGGGGGAGCCCTGCCCTGAATTCAGAGTCCTTAACCAGCTCAGTTCATAGAGAACAACTGGCCTTCCACCCTCACCCACAAACCCCCACTAAAAGGAAAAAGGCTGGGCAGGGAATAAGCCCATGTCAGAATCCTAGACACAACCACTGTAGATAACTAACTGCCCCCAAACTGTCAATGTTGTTGTACAGAGGGCTGTCAGGACCTGGTCCCAAAGCCCATAAGGGAAGTGCTCCAGCCATGAGGCTTAGCTGAGTGGGGCTGAAGAGCAGGTCGTTGGGAGCACAAGAATCTGGACATGAACTATAGCTGCCAGGAAGAAGGAAAGTGAAGACTTGGAAGAATGGGCACATGGCTACAAGCAATGCAGCCACTCTGTGACCAGGCCACTTTCAGGAAACCTAACCCTCCTTAGCCACAGGTAGGCTCTTGCAGGGGAACAACCTTAGACTTATTTCCCAACTCTATCACCTGTCAGCTATTTTACCTCGAGCAGTTAACAGAATCTGTATTTCTTTACCCATAAAAGAAGGAGTTAGGGTGCCTAGTTGTCAGTATCTGCATAGGTACACATCCCAAAGTGCTTGGTACAGGTCTTCTCTTTAGATGTGTGGTGCTGAAGGGGAAAACACACCTCCATGAGCAGGCGCCCAGCTGATAGGGAGATTACAGAAGACAAATCACGGCTAAGTGCCACAGTGGATAAGGGTTCAGAGAAAGGCACTAGAGTGCCAAGCATTGGGGACAGAGTGATAAGCTCAGCTTAGGGGAGTCAGAGGACATGACATCTGGGTGTGAAGTTGGAATTGAAGAAGAAATGCATTCCAGGCTGAGAAAACATCCAATGCACATACAGGGAAGTTGCAACTGTGGATCAAAGTTGATGGAGGCAGGGCTCCTGGGTAAAAGGTACAGAGATGACACGGTCACCACATCTCAAAGGCTTGTCTGATAAGGGCAAATATGGAAGATTCATCTGTTAGGACCTATGCTTCAAAACAAGAGAGCAGGAAGTCCAGTTATGTTTTGGGCAGTGTGGAAGGAAGTAAGGAGAGCAGGGAACCAAAAAGGAGCAGGGCCAATACACTGCTGAAACCAAAGTGCATGGTTCTGCATCGTAAAGTCTTCCATAAAAGACCCCAGGCCAGGTGGGCATCCCAAGAGCTCAGTTTAGGAATATCAGGGCCTGGGAGCTGGGTCTAAGATGGGGCTGGGAGGGTAGGGGCCTAAAGAAGCTGGGTCTTCACAGAGTGACCTGAACAGAGAAAGACATCACTAGCAATTCAACAAAGACTGGCCCCTGGGAAGGAAGAGACAGTCAGCCAAGCCAAATCCTGCTACAGTCTCACATGAGGAGCAGCTACCCTGAGACCAGGCGACATGGGGACCTGGAAACAGTGTCCAGCATTCACAGAAGATAGTCACTCAGGGATCCTGCTAGAAGCAGCAAACCTTCTCTGCCCTCCCACTGGGAGTCCTGCATACTCCCCTTTCCCTACCTACCAGAGAAAGAGTCCTTGTCCATGGCTGGCAGGTCTCGGGCCTGGTACAGATAACAGCGCAGATGGTAGCGGTTCCCATCTTCACTCAGGAGGAAACAGAGATGTCATGTGATGAAAAGGGTTGCTAAGGGCTGGAGCTAAAGGAAGAGGAGGGTCTGTCCCAGAAAGGGCAGCAGATTCTGGCTGAATATGAAAATGACAACAGCCATCCTGCAGAGTGAGCCTCCTTTGGTTAGGAGGACAGATCCTAGTTCAGAAGCAGCAGTTTGCATCCTTTGAGCCTACCCAATCCCAGGGAGAGAGACAGGGATGGAGAGAGGGCAGGATCAAACTCATGGTTACAAATCCCAGGGAGAGAGACAGGGATGGAGAGAGGGCAGGACCAAACTCATGGTTACATCCCATCTCTAACACAGAGATATGAATGTCCACATGCATGTGGGCACACATACCAAAAGACCCAACTGGCTTGAAAGCACACACAGTCAGTTCTCTAGAGTCTCAACACACACACACACACACACACACACACACCACACACACACACACACACACACACGCACACACGTGCACACGCGCACACGCACACGCAGGCACGCACACATTCCTGGCTATGGAACACCACTCCAAGTGTGAGGTCATGCATACACCCTCAGATGCCACTGAACGTCACTTACAGTCAAAGATGCAGGAGATTGTAGGTCTGTTAACGCCAAAGCTCAGAGTAGAAACGGCCATGGAATCTTCGCTCTTGTCATCCACCATGCCACCCTGGAGACACAAAGTTTATCAGGGAACCACAGAAAACAGACCCTGGATCCCTGCTCTCAGCAGCCCCTGCTGCTAGTCCTCCTACTCTGGACACACACAATTCCAGAACTAGCTGTGGGTTTGAATCCTTCAGAGGTCCTTATACCTGAGGGGCAGGGTCCTTCTGCTCAGACCCAGTGATTTGACCAATCTCTCCCACTTGACACCAAGGCTTACTGCCCTTAACCCAGCCCTGGGCTTCAGGCAGACCATGGTCCCCACAGCTGCCCTTAACAGTTCTTAGAACAAGGTCTTCCCCTCTTTTGTCCTTGCAAAGGGACCATGCAACACATGCAGGAGGGGCATGCTCCTCTGCTATGCACCAAGGTCCTGCTGCAGCTGCATGGGCTCTGGTTCCCAGTACAGGGCTCCTCCCTGCAGACAGGAGAGGGGTACAATGGTACCCCCTCTACTTCCTTTGGCCACAGTTTCAACAGGGCTCTAAAACTGGATCACTTGAGTTCTGATGCTGCCTGTCACTAACTGTCCCTGTGACTTCAGACGAGTTATTTAACTTCTCTGAATCCTTTTTGTATAGCAGAGATAATTAGGCAGTGTCCAGCTCAGAAAGTCGCTGTGCCTATTAAAGATAGAGTGGTTCTTAGGAAACTGCCTGGCACACAGGACATGCTCAAAGGCTGGCAATCCCAATCTGAAGGGAAGAAGGCACAGGCTGAGGGGACGGATGGCAATAACTATGCAACACACACACACACACACACACACACACACTGTATACACTGCATACA
>JADRCH010000043.1:988809-1057541 GCA_019843965.1 Rhynchomys soricoides
CACACACACACACACACACAGAGAGGGGGGGGGGGGGGGGGAGACACAGGGGGGGGGGGGGGGGGGGGGGGAGAGATGCACCCAACTTCCCAAGGCTTCTGCTGCTCCAAGGCTCACATGCACCTTTGAACATGGAAGTCTTTCTCAACTCTAGAAGGCACCAAGGCCTCCAGCACATGCTTCAGGCCTGTCTCCTCCCTCCCTCCCAGCCAGGCTGCCACTGAAGCTCAGGAAGCTTTGCCCCTCTTGCAAGGCCAAGTGCAGAGGCCGGGCTTGGAAAAATCCTTGTGCCTGGAGGGCAGGCCTAGGGCAAGGGCGACAGGACAGATTCTGTGAGCTCATCCTCAGCAGCCGTCACCAGAGTTCCCAGAGAGGCTGGTGGCGTCAGGAGGGGTTGACTGGGTGGGAGCCCGGGCAGTGGTGGTTGTGGCGGCAGCAAGGGGTGTGGGGTAAGGAGGAGGCTGATGGAACGCGCTATAATAGCGGCTTTGTACTCCGATTCCCAGCTCCCTGGGAACGCCAGGAAGATTATGAAACCCGGTGTCTTTGGGAATGCCAGGATATTAGCTGGAAAAAGAATAATACGAAAATAAAATAATGCGCGGGATGGAGACAGCAGACGCTTAGCAGACTGAGCCAGGGCCTCCCGCTCTGAGGAGGGAGCCAGGCTTGGCCCCTGCTGCTGGTGCTAACGAGCAGACAGGGCCTGCCTTCCAAAGAGACGATTTCCAGAGGGAGCTGGCAGACCAGGCCCAGCCTTGCCGAGGATGCACAGGCCAGGGGAGGGGTAGTGGAAGGCAAGGCATAACCGGGCCTGGTCCTGGGGCCCAGACATTCAAAACCATCAGATTCCCTGAAGGTTCCCTTAACCCCACCCACAGTCCTTCCCTGGCTCCTTCAAGATCTCTATAACCCCAAGCACCCTCCCCCTCAGCATGGTCACTTTGGAATAAACTATAGAACAGCTAAGATACAGAAGGTATCAGGTTTATTCACACTCACACATAAGTATCTCTCTTCCAGATCTAAATCACACAGAAGCTCCCCCCATGGACCAATCTACTAGCATCAGATCCACCAAAGGGCATCAGAACACGCTATCTTATTTTGCCTCACCATCCATGACGCTGGTCTTATACCCAGCATCTCTCAGAAAAGCATCAAAGTGAAGGCCAACGCACACTATCTTCTGTCCTTGTTACTCAAAGATGGCCCTGGAGCCACTGCCACCACCAGCAGCAGCAGCAGCATCCCTTAGGACCTTGTTAGATGCAGAGATTCTTGGTACCCCACCCAGACACTGCATCAGAGCCGGCATTGTAACCAGTCTTTAGTTGACGTCTATCTCATTAGCCTGCATAGTCACTGCTAATCTTCCAGGGCTGCTGAGATATAATCTCTTTTATGAGTGATATACCAGAGTCCCAAAGGCATGGAGGCAGGAGCAGCAGGATCCAGAGCACCCCTGAAGCCTGTCACCCTATCACACTTACACCTAGTTCAGGGCAGGCATCATCAGATGTCAGGGACCAGCAGTGGTGTCCTGGTAACAGAACACCAGGCAATCTGTCCTATGATGCAGCACGAGAATAAATTCTGGTCCCTGGGCCAAGACATCAGAATGTTCTAGGGCAAGGCCAGTAAGCTTAAAGATGGCGGCCTGGCCCGTCCTTTGACCAGAATAGAAGCATGTGAAGGTGACTATAGAAAGGTAGTGTGGTATGGGGTCACGTGGGGTGTGATCATGAGTCTGAGTACTCACGAGTCATGAGGATGTAGGGCTGAAGGGATTCTATGTGCTCTGTTACAAAGCGATCCAGGCAGTTACTACCAAAGAGGATAATGGTTCTGTCCAGACACTGAACTCCTAAGGACACTGCAGAACTCTGTGTGGTGCACCATAGCAGTCAGACTGTCTCCCTCAAATCCTCTGGTAGTCATGTTCCCTAGAGATGCAGAGGGATTCCTGGGGCTGGTTCTTTCCATGTGTCATAAGCTAATCACAAATGAATCAAAATCCATCAACCCTCCCATGTCTGTCAGTTTGACTTGTGACTTCAGTGACCCTCCCACGACATGCTCCCCCATAAACAACAGAGTAGTCTATGTCTCTGCTTCTGGGAAATCTCACGACCACCCTGCTCCATTCCTCCAGTCATTACTTCAAGAATCTTGGGCCCACGTCTCCTAGCCTTGCTTGACTTCCTTCTCCAAGTCCCACCCTGCTTCGGTACCTGACTTAGTGTGTCTCTGGGCACCTCTAGCCGTGGGTCCCACACCTCCCAGCTCCTCCTGCTTCCCTGTCCTGGTGGCCCTGTCAGGCAGCCACTAGATCTGCTCTCCTCACACAGCTACACCGAATGTCAGACTTGCCAGAGCCAGCAGTGAACTCACAGCAACACTGGGCTCACCCTGTGGCCCAGCATTCTCTGCTCCCTTCCTATCTAACACTACTGAGTCTCTGACACCGCTGTGTGTCCCTCTGCCATACCAAGGTGGTAACCTTGGTCCTTGGGCTCCCTCTTCATGAGGGATGGTTACCTCATCCCTGGATCTTCTGACAGGATATTATCTTCCTCCGTTACTTTCCATAGCTATCTCACTCACGATCCCCAATCCCCGCTCCAGACAGACCTCACCTATGCTCAACATTGCCTCAGCTCCCTGGTGCCTGGACGAGTCCTGGACCTGCCCTCCGGAACTCTTCCTTATCACTATTTCCAGTTTCTTTTCCTTTTCAGAATGTCCTCTATGAACCCTAGTGATGCTGCCAATCACAGAGCCCAATATGGTCATCCAGAACCTCCCATCTGCCATCGCAGGCCAGGGCCTGACACAGGCACCCAACAAGCTAAGGCCATTTTCTTCCCAGAGTTGAGCCACGCTGGGCTCTCCATATGGGAGGAGGGCAGCATGACTTTTCCTAGCTGTGGCTGTCAGAATGTGGCCTCTCTTCGGCCACCAGCATCATTGTTGCTACCAAGAAGAAAGCCAGCCCTGCAAACCTTAATTACCTGCCACCTACTACTTAGTCCTCTCCAACACTTTCCAGCTGAGTGAGGCCCAAAGCCCCCTTGCTCATCAGCCTGTAAGAATGGAGTCTCTCCGTAGTATCCATGCTACTCATCTCCTCGGTCTAACTGAAATGAATCCCTTCCCTTCAGTGCTTGCCCAGCCTAGCTCTTCCTCCTCCACTTCCAGCCTCAGCCACAGGACCATCCCAAGACCCTGCCAAGTGCCCAGACTAGGCCACCACAGGACAGAGACAGCCACCCACAGCCCTACTTCATGAAAACCACAGATCTAGCTCCTCTGTTCCTGCCCTGACTGACAGCTGTTTAGTGGCCCAGAGCTCTCTGATGATTCTGCTTCCCTCCCAGGCTTTGTCTAGGATTAAAAGTTCTCTCTACGAGCCTGTGACAGGCTGTCACCTGACCTCCAGAGGGTCTCTTCTCCTGCACTCTTGAGATGGAGGGCCTCTCTGGCCAGCTTTTGGGGGTCACCACTGGCTGCCACCTCCTTCTCAGCTTCCATTCATCACATCCTGGACCCACGCCACTAGATTTGCACAGGCCTTATAGCTGCCCTGACCCACTGATATGCACATTTACACTGATACAGACAGCCTTGTGTATAAAGGTTAATAGGGCCTGCTTCCCAGGTTCACACCCCAGAGGACCCACATAATGCTGGCAGCATGTCAGAAGTGGTGGTTTCATTCAGGTCTTTCATCCTGTCTCTAAGAATCTCTAGTCCAGCAGAACAGAGAGCAAAGAACAGGCTGTGTCCCATCATCTCTTCCTGGGACTCATCATCCAGATCTTGAGTAACTTGAGCCAACCTCAGTACTACTAACTATGGAAATGCCTCAGGGGACAGATAGCCATCCAAGATTTCCCTTTCACAGGTTCATGTCTCCCCTAAAGCCTAGCAAGTCTCTGCCTGGGGAGAAGTATATCTAGCCAAGCATATGCCAGGGTCACCAGACCTCTCCAGTCACTTCCAGTCTTATCCCATCTATCCCAGTCCATCGCCGGAGGAAGCTCCAAGTCCCTCAGCTTTGCTGTCTGGCAAGCCACTCAGAGGCCCAAACCTCCTCCCTCTCTGCTCTCATCTTCACACTCAGAGAAACAATGGGTCTTCCGGTGTCAAGAAAGAAGCTGTCTTATTTTAGGAAGACACCCAGAATGCTGTTCACTCTCCCCACATGCCACCCCATAGGGACCAAAGCCAGGATGGCTGGCCAGTGTTCCATCTAAAAGCCATGACCCTGGGGACTCCATTTTTGTCCCACATCAGCCTTGGAAAGGCATGCTGTACCCCACCTAAGCCCAGCCAGATGCACCCCAATGTACCAGGGCCCCCTCGAGGGCAAACACAGCTGCAGGTCCCGTCTTCTCCAGTGGCTCCATGCGGCGGCGCCAGCGGCGGCGGCGGAAGGCATCTGTCTTGCGGTATTCCAGGTGGAACTTCCAGCCAAAGAGAGAGGCGTATTCCCAGCCCTCGCCCTCAGCCTCTGCCTGCCTGTGCTGCAGGAGAGAGGAGGCAGCTAAGAGGGAGAGACGGGACAGGATTCCAAGGTGGCCTGGAAGAGCCACCTGGAGGGACAGGATTCCAAGGTGCCCTGGAAGAGCCACCTGGAAGAAGGTAGCTTCGAGTAGCCTTGGGTAGGAAACCCAGGAGGGAGGGGAGGCTCCTAGGCAACAAGGTAGCTGAGGAGGCCAGTGGGGAAGGTAGCCAGCAGCTGGGCTGGACACTGGCTTCTTCCGGGCTGTTTATTTGAACTAGGGGTGGACTGCCCACATCCATGCTTTCCTTCTCCTTCCTCTTTACCCTTCACAGCTTCCAAACACAGAAATGGGTCTACAGTTCAGAGGCAAAATGGAGAGCCCGCTTCCCAAGCTCAGAATACTTCTCACCAGGATGGGGACCTAGGCCAACTGTGAGGGGCGCCCGCCACTCCTCACAGGAAGCCTGGAAATGCCTGACGCTGGGCCCTGTGAGAGAGTGATGTAGCACTGCTGTATCAACTCACCCTGGGCCCCTAAGCAAAGCCCACACCTCTAACAACTGGATGTGCTCCATGGAGAGAAAGAGCTTGGTCCACAGCAGCTTGTCCACAACACTTATTTCTCTTCAGAGCCCAGACATCTCTCTCTAGAGCCTCTGCTCAAAGGAAGAAGAAAGCCGGTATCCCTAAAGACTGCACTTAGAGTGGGAGAGGCCTGGTTCTGCTACCAAAACCCAAATGTGTTCTTAGGAACGGAGAGTAGATGCCAAGAGGATCCAAGGAAGGCAGGTGCTGAGGCTGGGTTAAGCATAGGCATCCCCAGACTCTGGGACAAGCCTATGTGGTCATGTGTGCTCACAAGGAAGTACTGTGGGCCTATACTGTGTTCCATGGCACATTTCAGGTAAACACTTGGTCCTTCACAAGCCAACACATTCACACGGTGGCCTATCACCAGCAGCCAGAAGTGTGGGCTCAGGACACCGCCCACCACTGTGAAGATGTGTGTGTCACAGGACATCTTGGCAGACCGTAGCCAATGGAAGACAGCTCAGAGGGTATAAATCCCATGCCCTGCCTCCAGATGAAGTGTCTGTGAGGTTCAAGGGCCCCTGCCAGGTCACAGCCTTTCCTGCCACCACATAGCTCCATACTATGGAGCCTAGCTCTAAGAAGCCAAAAACAAGGCACTTCCTTTGACATCCGTGAGCCTCCTGGGACTGTAAGTGAATGCTGTCAGTAAATTCCACGTAACTCGTATCTACTCTATGTGTTTGTGGGCATCCGTGAGTACCAGGTGTGATCTGTGGAGCCTGGTCTGACCAACATGTTCTGAGTATGGTCTGTGTTGTGTGGGTGTGATCTGTGTGCAGAGAGTGAAGCATAATTTCAGTGTTATGTGTATGTATGCTAAATTGATCTAGGTGTGACCTGTCAACGAATTCACTGGGTCTTGTGGTGTTTTGAATGAGAATGTCCCCCCAGAAATTTGAATACTTGGTCCTTAACTGATGGCACTGTTTGGAGAGGTTCAGATGGTATAGCCTTGCTAGTGAAACTGTCTCTGGGAGTGGGCTTTGAAATTTAAATCTTCCTGCCACTTCCTGTTCCCTTTCTGCTTCATGCTTATATTTCAAGGTGTGAGCTCTGAGTTTTCTCCCAGCTTCCATGCCTACTCCTAAAATATGACAGACTCTAACCCTCTGGAACTGTAAGCCCAAATGAGCTCCTTTTCTATAAGTCACCTTGGTCATAATGCTTCATCACAGCATCATATCTATACAACTCTAACTAATAGTCTATAGTGCATGCTACAAGCACACTCCCATAATTGTTAATGCATACAGGTCTACCCTATGTCCACTGGCCTCCTCCATCAGGAAGCCCCACTCCCATCCACCTCCCGTTGGCTCACCCTCTTCAGTGCTTCCATCTGGCTGAGGTCCCTCCGGCGCAGTCGGACCCAGCGTCGACGCCTGTGAGTGTAATACATCTTCTCAACAGGGACCCAGTGTTTTGGCTTTCGGTCTGGGGGTATGGTGATGCTGTACTCCCAGCCTAGGAGGTGGGGTAAAACCTGTTAGTCACTGTCAGCAAATCTCCATCTCCCCTAAGCTATCTCTCTTTGTAGAGCATTCTCAGAACCTGAGCAGCTAAAAACTCTGGGCCTACTTGATAGCTTGAAGTAGAGGTGTGTTCAGGAAGTTTTCCAGGTGAATTAGCTCACTGAGAGCCAGGCAATGACCTGGGGCCTTCAGCTGTCTTGTTGGCATACTAGGAGCCAGCTAGGGTGAGACCCAGGCTGTATGTGTTCCCACCTTGTTCATCAACAGCCCGATTGAGGTCTGTGGACCACTCTTCATCTTCCCACTTCCAGCCCAGTGGGCATTCAATATCATCCTTCGAAAGCACCTTCTCCCCATTCTAGAGACATAAGAGGCAAGCATGAAGAGATAGACTGGGCACCCACGTGATTCAAGGTCACCATTCCTCTGGAGCACAGAGCAATCATCTCAGCAAGTAGGGGCAGGAAAACACCCAACTTTCTGAGCCGCAGGCTCTTCATGGGACCCAACACCCAGGACCCCAGAAAAAGCATGCACTGCCCACCTGCAGCAACCTCTTACCACATCTGTGTAGTTGTCACTCATGTAAATCCACTGGCCTCCAGGTAGCCGGGTCTGGTTCTCAAACACCTCCTCCACAAAGCTCAGATGACCAGCGTCAGCATCATGGAGCAGGCTATTGGGGGGAGGGATGAGGAGTAACAGGGTCATCCCACTATCTTCTGCCTCCAGGATGGCACCATCCCTCAGCCCACCTGCACTGTCAACCTCTCTTTAACAAAGATGGAGGTATAGTGCAGAGAAACTGGAACAGAGGGTGAAAAGGAGGCCCAGAACAAGAATGTGCCACCTGAGATACAAGAAGAAAAGAGGGGCCAACAGAAGGCACTAAAGCCCAATGGATAGCACTAAGAAAATATCAAGCTATACACTGAAGATTTAATGCTTGACTCTGTGCTATACTTCAAGCTTTTAAAAAAGTTACTGGGTATCACTCAACTATAAAAGAGAGGACAGAGTGACTGAGGCAGCATAGAAATGGGGCTACTCAGGGGGCATGTGAGCTGGAACAGGAAGCGTCACGTATGTGCAATAACAGGACATTGCTGTAGCACGGAAGACAAGGCACAAGTCTGGGTGCCAGCTCCAAGGTACTGGGAGGCTTACTAATAAAAGGACTCTGTATGTGTATGAATATGTGTGTGCATGCACGCACACCGCGGGTGCAGGTTTGTGGGGGAAGGCAATGCACACACACTATGGAGTGCATGTGGAGGTCAGAGGACAATCTTAGCTGTCAGTCCTCACCATCCATCTGTTTGAGGCAATGTCTCTTGGTTGTTTATGGCTGAGTACGCCAGGCCAGATGGACCAAAGGCCTCAGGGGATTCTCCTGTCCCTGCTCCCATGTCCTTATAGGAGAGATATAGACAGGTACTACACTGGGTTTTATCATGGGTTCTAAGGAACTGAGCTCTCCAAGTCCTCACTTTTGTGTGACAAGTGCTCTGCCACCTGAGCCATCCCTAGATGCATAGCACTTTATTTCTGACTGTTTGAGCTATCCCTGGTAAGCCCCAGTCCTGGGAGGCTCCAAACCACAGTCTCTGACCAGCAAGGAGCATGCAGAAGGATTCACAGGGCTCAAGACTTGGGAAGAAGGACTGGACAGAAAGGGGAGCAATGGTTGGGTATCCTGGACTACCCCTCCACATCCTGGGATACCACTCACGTCTTCTCTGGACACACGAACCAGTCTCCTGCCCAGGCCCAGCCAGCTGAGGGGCGGAAGCTATCCTTTGGTAGTTTGATCTTGCCCGTGACGTCAGAAAACTTGGGGTAGGTGAGGCCCGTCGTGCCCCAGTTCCCAACCAGCGCCAGCTTTGTCTGGTTCTCATACTGTAGACCAAGGAAGGAGGAGAGGTGAGGAGTCACACATCTTCAGAATCCAAGGGCCAGTAGGCTGGCAGGCACTCACCGTTTCTGCAAAGACAGAGAGCTTCCCCTCGGCAAACTGATTGAATTCCTTCTCATCCACAGAAAGCCCGAACCAGAGCTTGATCCGGATCTGCACGGGCATTCGGGCCCCAGGCACACCTTCCATAGGATACTGGGATCAAAGAAATACAAACACACAGCCTCTCAGGTCTGGGCATACCAACTCAGTACCCAATCAGGTGTACTGGGTTGGGGGACAACACCAAATGTCATAGAAGTGTTGTCCCCCAAGAGTCCTGTTCATCAAAGAAGACAATAGCAGCCATGTAGGAGCTCTCTACAGATGGAGTCATGTCTACAATAGAGTCTCTAATATCCCTTCCCCCACCACCTTCTTTTATCTGTCTTTGGAGGGAACTTTCTATTACAGTGGAAAAGGCTCATCTCTGCAAGGTCCAGTAGGGCACCCACAAGCCATCTGAAAAGTGGCTCATATAACCAGGGAAATGGAGTTTTCATTATTGGAAGTTAACTAATTTAAATAGCTCTTTGTGGCTGCTGCGCTGGACAGCACCATCCCAGAAACAGCAGAGCTCCAGGAGAGGGGCAATTAAAGTCACTTCATTTCATTTTCAGGACTTCATGCTCTGGCAAGACTCAAGCATTGCATCCAATGTCCCCACAATTTCAAGTGCTTATCAGCATGTTAACCACTCTTCGATGTTCAGCTGGTTCTTATCCCAAAGGCTTCAGAAGCTCTGCCAAGTGGAATAACCACAACAACCCAACATTTAAAAACACATATATGTTCCCTAGGATTACTTCACTGTTTGACTGAAACCAAAGGTCAGATTTGGCCTTGGGAAGCAGAGTTCCTCCCTCTGAAAATGACACCCTGTCCCCTAGCGGAGACAGCATGGTGAGAGATACCTCACCAAATGAGAGAGCAGAGGGAAGTCTGGGTGGGTTCAGTAGAGGAGGAGAAGCCAGGGTGAGAGTTCCCAAGCTGGTGGGGAAGGCTGGACCCCTGGTGGTAGAGCCTATGTAGAGAGAAGGTTTGGGAAATGGCACAGACCATTGTTGGCTGACCCTCTCCAGGTCCTCATGTCTGTCTACTCTCAGATGTCCCTTGGAGAAGTGTGGAGACATTTCTTACCCCGGAACTCCCTGTGGTCTTCACTTCAGCGGTCTCCTCCCTCAGGGTGGCTAGCTGTCCTTTTTCCCTCCAAGCCACCAGCCCTTGGGACATGGCAGGAATTCCTGCCCCCCTTTCCTCCTCCACCTCGAGCTCCCCACCACCAGCCTCCCCCAGACGGGGCCAGCCTGCCCAACCCAAAATAGCAACAGCAAATAAAGAAATGTCTAGTTTGGGGCTCCTCTCCTCTGCTGGTGCTCACTTTTTCCAGCTTGGGTTTAAGTTAAGGAACACACCAGTATTTGCTTGGTCTCTGCCCGCTGCCAACATTTTTGTAGCGCTTGCTCAGGAGCTACTGGCAGTCTCATGAACTCCGTGGGGAAGACTTCGAGAAACAATTCTATATCCTTTTCCCCCTTCACTTGGAACCAGAGAACTGTTTTCAGCTCACATTCTCCTGGAGGCTTCAGGGCCAAGGGGTCAGAGTGGAGGCAGAAGCACTCCAGAGTCTACCAGCCATTCCCACACTGTCTCCCCTTCACACGCCACATACACAAGGAAAGGGGCAGCCTATGAGAGCAATAGGGAGGACAGAACTTGAGGTTAGGATCAAGCAAAGAATGTCCCTCAGATGGTCCGAAAGCAGGTGGAAAGGTCATGAGGTCATGGTTCCTGCCAAACACACACACACACACACACACACACACACACACACCTTCCCTTCTGAAAGGTCAGTCTTCCAGTGTACCAATTATCTCAGTCCTGGCTGTCTTAGGGTTATCATTGCTGTGATGAAACACCATGACCAAAAGCAACTTGGAGAGGAAAGGGTTTACTTGGCTTACACTTCCATATTCATTGAAGTAAGTCAGGAACTCAAACAGGGTAGGAACCTGAAGGCAGAAGCTGATTCAGAGGCCATGGAGGAGTGCTACTTACTAATTTGTTCCTCATGGATTACTCAGCCTGCTTTCTTATAGCAGCCAGGACCACCAGCTCAGGAGTAGCACCACCCACAATGGTCTGGGCCTTCTCCCATCAATCACTAATTAAGAAAATTCACTATAAGCTTGCCTACAATCCAATCTTATGGAGGCATTTTTAAAACTAAAGATGACTCCTCACAGATGACTTTAGTTTGTGTCACATTGACATAAACTTATCCAGCACACTAGCTTAAGATGGATCTCCAAGTGTGCCATCTGCAAAGCAAGAGACAGCCCCAAAAGGAAGAAAAGAACAGAAGGGGAGTGGAACAATCATCCATTGACCATCTAGTTCACCAAGTACTACCAGCATTGTCTAATTCAGTCCTCAACTGAGTTAGTAAGGTGGACAACCTTATTTTCATTTAATATGTGGGAACAAAGTAGGCTATTCAGAGAGCTTTGGTGGGCTACCCAAGGCCAGATAGAACTCCATCCAGCATTGACAATCCATTCACGCAGACTATGCAGCTGAAACCAGCCATCTCTTCCTACCCCAAGGGGCAAGAAGAATGGCTGGCCAATAACAACAACAAAAACAAAGCAACAACAACAAACACAGATAGGGCAGCATCCAGCAGATGACTCTGCTCAGAAGAGTCACAGCTGAGATGTGGTCAGTGGTGACTTCCTGGAAGCTCGGAGGTATGAGGCAAAGAAGGGGGCAGCTGCAAGAGAGGCTTTGGAGAAACGGGCTAGGAAGGAGTCAAGGCTGAGGAGGCACTGAAGGAAGAGCCGTTAGGAGCAACTAGAAGCAAACAGCTGGCTTTCTGGCCATGAAGAATAGCTGTATACAGAGAAGGTATCTCATGAGGTGCACTGTGTTCTGAGCATCTGGCCACAGTCGTGACCAAAGCCACCTGGGCTCTGTATCCTAATGTTTGCCCAGAGAAAAGGATGGGAGCCCTTCCACAAACACCCACTCACTTTCCCTTCATCGATAGTAGCTGAGGCCACTGGGAAAGGTCTAGAGGCCATCTTAGAAGCCAGGAAGGATTCTTGAAAGAGACCAGTCCCAGTAAGCAATAAAGTCTTGAATATACACATAAACATACACAAGCACACACACATGGGACCCTTAATTTGCTGCTACTGCTTCTACTACTTCCTCCTCCTCTTTCTCTTCCTCCTCTTCTTCTTCCTTCCTCCCTCCTCCTTCTCCTCCTCCTCCTCCTCCTCCTTCTTCTTCTAACTACATCTTATGCCTAGGTTGTTCTCAAACTCATTGTGTAGCCAAGGATGGCCCTGAACTCCTGGTTGTCCTGCCTCAACCTCCCTTGTGCTAGGATTACAGGCAAGTGCCATCACACTTTGTTTTTCTAGTTTATTACAACACCCCCAGCAAGTCTCCTGGACTCCCTGTGTGGGATCTGGAGAGTTTGGAGGGAACTGAAGAAGAAGAAAGTGATTTTACTCAAATACTCCTCCCAGAACAGGACTGGCTAGGGGATCGGGGGAAGCTGAAGAGAGCCCTGTGTTGAGAAAATCCTACAATGACCCCAGCAGAGAGAATACTCACTTTCAGAAAGATGGTCTGCAGCTTCCCACAGTTCCTGCCACAGTAGCTGGGGCCCCGCCGGGAGAAGAGGACTTCATGGGCAGGCACCCGTTGGTAGGCCACACGCTTGTCACCCTGCAGCATCCAGATGATGATATCCGGCAGGCTGTTCTGGGGCTGGAGAGGGGGTGGCAGTCAAGGTGGGGATGGTGACATTCACGAGTCATGCCTGATCTGACTCAAATGCCACAAAGGTCTTGTGTCAGTCAGCTCCTATCCCACACTGCCCACTCAGGACCCTGCCTTTGGCCTTCAGCTTAGAGAGGAGTCCCAGCAAATGTCTCTGAGATGCCCATGCCTTTCTGGGAAGATGCTCCTACACAGAGCAGAGAAGATGTGGTCTGCTAGATGTTCCTCCTTCTTTCTCCCTAAGGTCTGCAGGCTTAGAGGAGTAGATGCCACCCCCAACAGGGGCTCCTCTCCACCTTCCCAGGGCTCTTCAGAGAGACTGAGGTCCCAGACTTGGGGATAGGAATTGAAAGGATGTTGAGGAGGACTCTCCCTTGCCCTCTCTCAGCCTTGGTACAAACTCTGCAAAGAGGGCAGGATCGGGAGCAAGGTTCCAGAGGCTGCCAGTTAGCAGTCTGAGGGACAGTCCCTACCATATGAGAATATACCCAGGGAACTGGTCATGTGCCTACCACCCTGCCCAGGGAAACTCTAAGGATCACCACCCTCTCCAAGCAGCTTCTCACATTCCCCTTCTACAGCCTCTGTTCCGGACACTATCTCCCTGTACACGCCTGGGTACCATCCCGTCTCACCTCCCACATGTCCTACAGACAGACACTAGTGGGCCAGAAGGAGTCAGGTCCCTGGGGAAACAAGTTTCAACTTGAGACCTAGAGCCAGACACCCTGGGCTCTGGGACCAACCTTACTCTATCATCTTTCAATAGGCTAGGGCCTAGCTATTGAGTATCTACTGTGTGTTAGACTCTGAGTCAGACACCATAATACACCCAGTAAGTATGCTGTAGTAAGTATGCTGTTGTGTCCAGCAAATGGGCATACTGGAGCTCAGGTTAAGCCACCTGCCCCCAAAGTCACCTAGCAACAGACTCAGGAATGTGCCAAAGTGTAAACATTTGGTCTACATTCCAGGAGGCAAGAAGACTGAAGAAAGGCCCCACAGGATTCACTACCTCCTCAGCCAGGGCACGGAGATGCAGAAGCCAGTCCTCAGCCTGCTCCAGGGCAATGGAGAGCTCACTGTGGCCAAGCTTCAAGGCCAGAGCAGCTTCTTTGATCTGGCTCAAGTGACGGGTGCGAAGCCGGAAGAGGTACTGGTCAAGGTGAGTGGCAGAAGGTATTTCATGGATGTCACACAGGGGCTGGCTATAAGAGACAGGTGGAATGCACTTGTTCACCAGGGCTCCACACACCACAGAGGCAGGTGCATGTATGTACGTTTATAGAGTCCCTACCCACTGCAAGCCTGCTGGGTGCTCACCTCAGTGTGACCTGCCTGCTCCTGGAAGCCTTCCTCACATACCCTGGCCCTCCTATCCTGCTCTGAAACATGTCTCCTTATTCCCTGGCTATTCTTTATGGGATAACTCTCAACCTCCAGTCCAGAGGGTTCTTTTATATGAGTACTCCCCACCCCCACCCCCACTGACTGCACGCTCTCAGAGGACCTAGAAGGTCTCTTTCCTGCCCTCTTGTACAGTCTAGACCAGAGGCCAGAGGCTAAGTTGTCCCACACTAAAATAAATCCCTTCTGTGTTGGGCGCACACTCTCTCCAAGAAGGAAATTTATGGACCCCTGACTAGCTACTGCAGACGCTGTGGGGAGGCCAGCAGCCATGAATACAGAAGCATCCACCCTGGCTGCCCCCAGTCGGCCCTCCCAGAATCCTGAGCTTTGGACAGCCTTCTGAGCACAGCCAGGGTACTGCGGCCCTCAAATAACAGTGCAGAACAGAAGCCCAAGTGAGGAGTTAAGTTAAACTCCATCATGTGTGGGGGCAAAGATCTCTGATCCCGGACTCACTACACAGGGGCTCTCTAAAAGCCCCACACATGGAAGCTCCACAGCATCCCAAGACTGGATGTGCACACCCAAGGGAAATGCTTTAAAAGAAGGGGCGACCTCTCCAGTTCTCCCTCCCCAAGCAGGACCCTCCAGCTGGCCCAGCCCTTGCCCTCAAACAGGACATTCGTCAACGTTGAGCCAGGCCTGCTCTGCGCTGCAGCCCCCGCCCCCTCCCCGCAGCGTCTGGACTCCGGGCTCCCGGCTGATTTATTTTTTCTGCCAATTTCCCCGAGCTATGCAGAACCAATTACTGCCGGAGCGCCGCGGCACCGCTCTGGCAGGCCCTCGGCGCGCTGCGTCTTTCCTGTTATTTTTTTTAATTGAATTTTTAGGGTGGGGGGAGCGGGTGCGCGAGCTCCATCTCGGGGAAACTTAAGCCCCGGGGCCCGTCTCAGGTCACGTACTGCACACCCTGTGGTAATATAATATTTACTGCCCCGAGGGTGCCGCGGACGGCAGCCCCAGCCCGGCGGCAGCAGCGGGCGGAGGCTGTGCGTGGTGGGTGAGGGGCCTTGGCGCGCAGTGGAGAGGAGGGCTGGGGAAGCCCAGCCAAGGTCAAAAGCTACAGAGGACCCTCCAGCAGACCACCCAAACAAGACTCCCCAAGACAAGTTCTCACCACTCAAAGATGCCCTGGCTCTTTCTCACCCTCAGAAAGTTCCAATGCTGAGGTACAGAAAGGGAGTCTGAGGAGAAAACCTCACCCCTAGCCCTCCTTACAAATGGAAGGTGGGCCATACCAGGGCTCATTAACACCAGGGAGCAGACCGGGCTGCCCACAAAGTCACCACCTGTCTCTGAGGACCAAGTTGGTGATTGTATCAGGCCCAGTCCCCTGGAGAATGAGCTGGCCTCATTCTTGAGACCATCCCCCAATTTTGCCCTCTCATGAGGAAAAACTGAGGCAGCCTGCCATTTCACGCAGGAGCAGCCTTGGAGTGTTTCCCAGAAAAAAAGTGGCCCTGATCTGCACCTGCAGGGCTGACAGGAACTATTCCTGTGCAGGATGCTAGGAAGGGATTGTGGCTGCCGGGACAGCATGGTGGCAGAAAGTAATACACAGGGGCAAGAGGTGCATTATGGGATGGGAAGGGTCCAGCAAGCCAGCAATGACTCAGAAGGGATGAGGGTTATTAGGCACCCTGTGGGAAAAACAGTCCTCTCCAGGTAAAGAAGGGAGAGCGGAAGAAAGGAAAGGAAGGGGGGAGGGGGGAAGGAAGGAGGGAGGTAAGGAAGGAGGGAGAGAGAGAAAGAAGGAGGGAGACTGGGCTGGGGAGGGGAGAGGAAACGAAGGCTGTAAGAGCTGCTACAGTTTTCGCTGGGTTCTCTGAAGGTGGTGAACCCATAGACCCAAGAGGAGACAGGAGATGGTGATAGAGTGTGTGTCGGGGAGCATGTGTCACCTTAGACACAGCCTGGCCCAGGCTGGAAGGGTGGACACATGCAGAAGAGACCCAGTGAGCCCAGAGTTCAGAGAAGAGAGCTTTGGTACATTGGTGCAAGGGGGGGGAGACTCAGGGTGAGCTAGGGAAGGGTTCTAGCTGGAGACAATAAGGTTGATAGCAGGTGATCAGCCTTGGTCAGCCATGACACCTACTTATGCTGACACCTCAGGCAGCATGGTGGCAGCCTCAGGTGGTGCTTGGAAGGATGGGTCTAGTGACCCTACAATAAAGATCCTGTCAAATATCCTGAGAGGATGAGAACCCATCCCCACTCCAGGCTCCTGTCCTGGGACTGATGCCCACAGAGGCCTGGGCATCCCCCTGTCCCCAAGACAGTGACAGAAGAGCCTGGCTTGACAGAGTGCTTCAGATGCATCCTCCCTAAGAGAACACTGAAGACAGCCTGGGACCAAGTCCCACAGGCTCCAATGTCCCAGAACCTCAGATTTACCAGGGATTGGGCCCCATCAGCCCCACAACCTGGCCTGTTCCACCCCACAATTGCCAGGAACAGTACTGCAGAAATCCATTTTCTGTCAGCCACTGTCCAGCAGTGGCATCGCTGGGCACTGGGCACAGCAGCCTTTCTGTAGACACGCCCAAGGCACAGGATGCTCTGAGAAGATACCTCCCCCTGCAGCCCCTGCAAGCTTATTGTGCCCTGTGTGCCCCTCCAGCACCACATTCCCTCCTCCTCCAGACCAAGGCCATTTCCTGACGCCTCATCACATGGATCCCACTCTGCTTCCCTCCTGCTAAGCCTCTCAGGGAATGGCCCTGAAGCCCACCTGGCTGCTATGGCCATAGCTAGGGAATCATCCTGGGCCTTTCCAGGGCCCCATGTCCTATCTATGACAGAGTAGTAGAGGGATATTCTTCCATTTACTTGACATGTGGGTCTGGATGTGTCAATCTATCTCTGTGTGCCTCAGTTTCCTTATTCAGCCCTCAGAGAATGGTATGATCAGAGTTGTATGCTTGGTGACTAGAATATACACAAACTTCCCACATCGTGCCTGTGCTTCCCTCTGATCCCTCCACACCCACCCTCCCCAGCTCCACTGCCTTAGCTGCCTGTATCTTAGGTCACTTTGCAGCCCTGTGTCTCCTCTTTTGTCATCCTGAAGCCACAGCAAGCATCTGACCCAGGAGTCTCCTTCCTCCTCAACGTACCCAAGCCTGAGCTCTCCTTGGCAGAGCCTCTAAAGCCTGCCTTGCTAGGAATCAACTGTCCTTGGAGGCCCTGAAGGTAGCAGGCATTTTAAGGCTACATGCCTTGGTCTGGGAAGTGTCTTCTCCACCTTAACGTTTCCACCAGGAATCTCTTTGAGAAGATTGTCTGCATCTGCTCTGAGCTCCCACAGACCATGCCTCTCATTCCACATTATACCTAGAGGGCTCAAGTTGTACCCTTATCAACAGAGCTGGGACTGAGCCTAGTTTTGGGAAGGTATGGAGAATGAAGGAATGATCTGCTTAGGGTGGGGCAGGGGCAGGGGCATTCCTTTGGGATTACTTCCTAACCAGGGTATGCAAGCACCTAGCCACCAGTTCATCTCATGATGAGGGTATTTCTCTGATGCCCTTCAACAGTACTCTCCAGCTAGCCTGAGAAAGGAGAAGACAGGGTGGGGGAGATGGCTACCTTCATACTGAACCCCAGAGAGTTCTGGAGAGTGGCTATGACCAAGTCCACTTCATAGCTGAGAGACCAAGACCCTCCAAAGCAGAGCTACTGAAAGCCAGCAGACTGTGGTAAGGGGCAGGTTTCCTGGTTCCTTGCATTTGTCATTGTGGTAATCACAGTTCCTTTTACTCAAGCCTCCTCAGTGGGTCAGTCCTTTATTGATTAGATTGTTATTAAGGAGTCATTCTTCATGGCAAGTTCAACTTCAAAGCTCCCATCACAACACTACCCCTAGCCCTCCTGGGTGTGGAAGAGATGTTGAGGTGAGCCCCCTCTGCTGACCTGCATTCCCTTTCCTCCTCACGCCCAGGCCCCCTTTTCCTGAAGCTGACAATCATCCCTGTGCAGCGAGAACCTAAACAGAAACCATGGTCCCTGACAACATGGCCTTGGGGAAAGGAGGGGTTCCCCCACCCCAGCTTCTCCTGGAGATTCCATCAGGGAGCTATGAGGTCGGGGATCAGACACACAATGCTTCCCATTCAGGTGAGCCAGTCGACCAGCCCACAGCTGCTACTGCTGCTACAAGGAGATTTATGACCTGTTCTAAACGTCACCTTTTCAACTCCCGGTGCAGGCTCCACCACCTCTGGGCTCAGCACTGGCCAGACTGCTAGCCAAGCGTGGCTGGGAGACGTGCTTCTGCTCACCACCACACACGAACACTCCTGAGGAGACAGCCTTGGCTGAGCCAGGAGAGGCATCTGAAGGTGCCAAGTACCCCCTACCTGCAGTCTGCAAGAAGCTCATCTGTCAACTGAGCTACCAGGGAGTCCACATCCTCGGAGGAACACTGGGCCTTCAGAGCCAGGTGGACCTGCTCCAGGTTAGCTTCCTGAGGAACAAGCAACCATAGGTCAGAACTATCACCACAGAGCAGGACCCAACCCCCAGGCCCTGTCACTGAGCCAGAAAGGAATAGATAGTAGGAGCAGGAAAAGGCAAAGCCAGACTCAATCTGCCAGCAACGTTTCTGGCTCCAGAACCTTCCAGGATGCCCCATGCACCCCCACCCCCAATTTTCAAGCCAGATCCCCAGTCTCACACATGGACATGAGGTGGTCCCTTGCTAACTAGATATTTTCCACAGTCTGAATGCTTCCTCTCCCACCTGCCACCTCAGTGCCAGGCTTGATTCCCCGTAGGGGAATGGATCTCTCTGAGACAACACTGGTCAGTCTTTTCTGGAATCACCCACACTGCCAGATCCAGATCTAGCCATTTTCCCCCAGCAGCCACGCAGCCACCAACAAGCATAAAGACCAGACTCCCAGAGCTGGCTCTCTTGGAATTTTATCTGATCCCCTTCTCTGGGCACTTGTCCTAGGGAAAGATCCTGGGTTGGAAGGCCAACCTCAAAATACCTATCAGCCCAAAGCTGCCTCAGTCTCCTAAGTAGTCCTCTCCACACTTCGGGGCATGTGATGTGTGTTCCACCCTCGGGGACAAACCCTAGGAAGAAAACCCAGTCCCTGCTATCTGGGAACTGTGGTCTTCTGGTAGAGTACTAAAAAGCCCATAGGACAGCAGGACAGTAAGTTTGCAGTCTCAACTCCAAGTTCCCCCACAGGTGCTAGCTGCCCACCACCACCAGCTGCCAAGTTCAAGGACACCACCCCTCCCTTGCCTTTCTGCCTCCCTTCCTCCCGTGCTCATCAGCCATCCTTAGATCTCTTCAACCCTTCCTCCCCAGTGCTGCCCCTCATTCCTACCACAGAGTCACGCTTTCCCCACGTGGGGGGTGCTCCCTGGAAGGACACCAGCCAGCCACTTCCCAGCACCCTTGTCCCCTCCCTTGGCCTTTACATCTCTGCCCTCTCAAGATTCTCCTGCCTGCCCTGACTAAACATAAGGCAGCCTAAAAGGGCAGAGGGGTTTACAGAAGCTTCTCCTCACTCCCAAAGCAGAATATCTCTCACATTCAAACACTCCACCCCTCTCCCCATGTTCCCAGCTTTGAACCCCAGATCATTTCTCTCAAAACACCTCATCTCCCCAAGACAAGTGTACCAGGCCTGGCAGCCTGAGTTCCACAAGCTCCCCAGGAAGCCATTTTCCTCCCAGGACCATTTCACCCTCCCCTGAGTCCTTGGCATGATGTGCTAGATGGCGGTCCTCCTCTTCCACATCCTCCCATTGTCCCCATGCTCCTTAGCTGGTCTCTCCTCCACACTCCACACCCTCTTCCTCAGTAGCCATGAAGGCCACCTGGATCTAAGTTTGGAGCCCTAGCTTCTGACTTCAGGCCGGAAGTTTCTGGCACAACTAGAGATCACCAAGCATATCTTGGCACTTAAGTTATCTCTCAACCCTCTGTTTTTCAGTCATCTCCCACATCCACCTGGGGTGTCCCCAGCACCCTTGATACTCCATCTCTACAAGTCTGCAGATCTTTCTGGCAGGGCTAGAGACCAGGCACCATGTCTGGACAGGATCCCACTCACCAGCCGGTCAGCGATCCTGAGGAGCTGGTTTTGAGTCTCGGTTCGATGGCTGATGTCTTCCCAGTATGAGGACAGTACCACCACAGGCTTCACGTTGCCCCAAGGCAAGTAATAGTAGTGGCATCCTACAGGGAGGGGAGAGGAACTGAGCACCGGGCAGAGGCCCAGGGCACTCTAACACCATTCTGCAGAGCATAGAACTCAGGCTGCAAGGCTTTCAGAACTGGCCCGGCTTGAGAGAGGACTCAAGATAGGAGACAGGACCTGTTCTGCTTTCTCCTCAAATGCTTGTGGTGTGGCTGGTAGTTCCCCGTATCCAAACAGGTGCCTGAGCACACCTAGGGGGCAGGGTGGGTGGTACAGACTGCTCTGCCTCTCACACAAAATAAGAGGGTGGATAGAATGTCTCTGGAAGAGCCAAGCTCACATCGACAAGGTCTCCAAGCCAAGCCCCCAGTCCTCATGTGATGATGGCAATAGCTCAGGACCAGAGCAACCATAGAACACTGATGATCAAGCCTGCAGGAATCCAAACTGTGGGTGCACCCACAGAGGAGTATGAGGGGCAACACACGAATTACAGGAGAGGAACATCCCACAAGGTTTGCTGTGGTTTCCACAGGAGGCAAGGGTTGACATTTGCCCTATGACCCAGGTCCCCTCCAGGTTCACCCACCATCAAAGACTGCCCGGCTGTACTGGGTGGTGGAGGCCAATGGCAAGCAAGTAGTGTCAAACTTGTTTCCGTAGTTCCCAATGCTGACCTCGAACAGGATGGCATCATCCACATCCTGCAGCATGGTGGCTGAGTAGAAGGCAGCAAAGAGGGAATATTTGCGCCTCCTCAGGTACTTCTGCAGGCAGAGTGAGCAGGCCAGAGATCACAGGAGGAGATAAATAAGACCCCCAGCAGTGTGGATCCCTAGATGGCAGACCCTAGCCATGACCTGGACCCAGAAACTCCTTCTGGCTGGGCATAGAGTGACAGATGGCCCAAAGGAACAGCCTCCAGACTTGGTTACTGAGTGAGCAAACTCTTTCCAGGTCTGTGCACATTTGCTCATACTTCCTAATACAATCTGCTCCTCCAAGGTCAGGTTGCTCCTTAATCCAAAGCAGCATCAATAGCACCACCATGTCACAGAGCAGGGTCTCCCACAGTGTCCCTCAGGGCGTCCTATACCTCATCTGTCCCTTAAAGGGGCTGAAACCTCTCAGTGATCATGCCCTGCCCTGACACGCACACGCACACGCACATCAGGCAGCCCCAAAGTCTGCATAGGCAGCCTCAGCCTATGATCATAATGTGTAGCTGAAGTTCGCCCCTCCAAGCCCAAGGCCCAGAGCTGAGACAGTGTAAAACATTCGTGCATCTTGACATGAGACAAGATTTTATTATATAATCACCTCTTTGGAAAGCTGGGGGAAAGGAACAGAGCAGGTGAGGTTTGGATCATGTGAACAGTGATGACAGATAACACTTACTGAGCACCTACTGTGTACACACATCAAGTCTCATCTTACCAACATCTCCTAAGGTAAATGTGACTACAGACAGGAAAAATGAGGCATCTAGCAGATGGGAGGACCAGCATGGACACCTGAGGTAGCTAACCACAGTGTCTAAATGCTCCAGGAGACCATGCATGGGTCTGATATTTCTGGGGCCTTAAAGTCTTCATCTGTAAAAAAGGGTTAACAACAGCCACCTTGCACCATGCTGGATTTGAAGACGTCTGTGGTAAATGGTGTCTCGCTGACCTCATTGTAAGCTCTACCAAGTTCTAAGTTTCTACAGTATTTCCATCTATCTCCCTTAAACCTCAAAGCATCCCCAGGGTGGGAAATTACACTATTCTCCCCTTATAACTGAAACACAGGGCCCAAGAAGTGCCACTATCATAAACGTGGGTCAGAACAGAAGAAGGCTCTCTGCCATGGTACTTAGCTTTCTTGTTCCTATTCCCAAGCCAGCTCCCTCCCAGAGCTTGTCCTCACCTCCACTCGCAGGATGTCATCAGCAGGAAGGTCTTCCACCTTCTGCTCACTGTGCTCCACCAGTTTGGTCTCCAGGGACAACAGAACCCTGCCTCGATAAGCCACACCTTCTCCCTGCAAGAAAAAGTCACAGTCACAAGCAAAGGAGGAAGGAGGCAGGAAAACACAACACATGACAGCATAATATAAGTCACCCCTACAGAGTGGGGATATACCAATCCTCAGGCCTTGTCCAAGGGGATGAAAGCTGAGGGAGATGGGCCTAGGTGTCTTCGAATGCAGACAGTGAACAGGTCCAAATGATCAAGAGAAAGAAGCCAGAGGGCCAAGCAGAAGGAAGTGCTCTGAGGGGTTTGTTCAGGCCTCTTGAGGCCCATGGAATATCATCTGGGCCCACACACTGCCAGGCCAAGCTGGAGACCCTTAGAGGTTGTCTGTAGCTACTTACCTTTCCTGTGTTGAGCTCTGCATAAGGATCTGGGAAGCCCGTGAACTCTCGGGGACTCCCATAGAGGTTCACATAGCAGGGCCCAAAAGTGGGGAGGAAGCCCAGGTTGTCATCCACTGGAAGATACAAGAAGGTATCAGAGAGGTGGCCCTGTGGTCCTTTTAGGGTTCAACCTATCCACCTTCAGATGGGATCCCATCTCTAGCTCTCAGTTCCCCCATATGCACCATATGTGGCCCCTGTACATGTATCAATGACTATAACTCTCCTCTGTCCCTTGAGTCCTTGGTCTGCTGAAATGAGACTATTTCTACTATCTTATTAGTCCTATTTGACAGATGAGGGAACTGAGTCTCAGAGATGTGACGGAGCACAGGATAGCAAGGATGCAGCACACTCAGCTGGCCACACACAAGCTGGGGCTCAGACCATGGGGGAAGGGGACAGAGGTGGTTTCAGAGCCAGGTGACCAGAGAAGTCATGTCCCAGGGACCCTCCCTCCTCATCCACACATTTGTTGAAGAAGTTGAAAAATGGGTAGAGGGTCATTGTCTCCTCTCTGGCACATGCTCTCTTGACAATGCCACAGCTTCCCTTCCTGGGACAGGACCTCACAGGCTAGACTCTGAAACTCTGCAAAGGCAGGGCATTCAGAATGCTCAAGGCAGAACCATCCCCAGGACCATCGGGATGTGTCTGTCCACACAAGGCTGAGCCAGGGCAAGCACCGGGAAAACAGCCTCCACACAGACCAGAGATCCGCTCAGCAGGACATGAGGCTGCCCACCCTAAGCCATGCTGCTGAGACAGTGCAGGGTGGGGGAACAGCTACCCTGCCTATCACCTTTCCACATACTTTCTCCTCCAGATCCCAGTGCAGACAGGGTTTGGCTTTAGGAAGCAAGGGGGGGGGGGGCTTGGAATGATCAGACTCGGGCAGGGTACCGTTACTAACAGCTTGTGCCTGTTAACATCACAGTTATGATTTGTCTCATGAATTGTGCTTCAAGCATTTCTCATTCCCCTGGTCACCTCCAGATCTCCAAGATGCCTCACAATAACCCTGGCCCACTATGTCCCCCATGTTGGAAGCATCAGCTGAGGTAACAAGCTTAGGAAGGGTCTGGAAGATCTAGAGGAAACTGGCTTTAAGCATCACAAGTAATTCATATCAGTTACCCAGTGGCTGCGACTTGCCAGTGGTCAACTCAGAGACCTGGCTGTGGCTCAGTTCCCTTCATGCAAGTCAGAAAATTCCCCTCCAGCAGAAACCCCAATGTCCCATCCCCTCGTGGATCCCTAGGTGACAGCAACGTACGGTCAGTGGCTTGTGGACTCTTGAGTACACCTGCAGGCTCCTCTGAAGCATAAAGAAATGGAAGAGGGTTAGGATGGGTGCGGCTGGGTGGAGAATGGTTACATGAACAGGAGTCTGGATGGAAAGCTGGCAGGCAGGCACTACGAATGTACAACAAAGGAAGGCACACACCCTGCCCCCCAACTCCAACCAGACAGCTCTCCGCACCTCTGTGATCTGAACCTCCACTCAATATTCTCAAGAAACAACACACAGGAGAAAATATACTTGTTCTTCATTATATACAGGTAGATTAGGAGGAAGGTGCAGAGAAAGGAACATGAAAAGGAAAACACGAAAGAGCCATTGTAGACAAGCGAATACCTTGGGCTCCAAATGCAAGCATCAGATTGACACTTGCGCCCAGCACACTGAGCCAAGGTCATTTAAGGCACAACATCTCCACCTAGTGGCTATTTCTAGTATTGCCACAGACAGCAACACTTCTCAACATGAGCCACCTGGGTCTGGCTCCTACCACCAGCCACTTCCAGTGAAGATAAGAGACAAATGCTAGCATATGCACATGAGCATATACATACACATTCATTAAAATAAACAAATAAGAATAGTCTAACCATTTTATTATCCCACAGATTCGTGATGTTGCCAGGCACTGCCAGAAGATATCCAATGAACAGTCTACGGGACACATGCAGCCAATAATGGCTTGTCATGCTCCAGTGTCATTCAAAATAAATATGTGTATTCTCTTATATCCCTCAGGATGTGGCTTGGACAGCCTGGACTTAATGTGACCCAAGACAATTCTTCATCTATTATGGCCCAGAAAATCCAGGTTGGATGGCTCTGAAAGGCTCACAGAAAGAAGTGTGAAGCACAAATAAGCCACAAATATGGTCATCTGGAAGTAAAGTCAAGATGGAGAATTAAGGCCAAAGACCCAAAGAGGGAAGGCCCTGGGCTGGCCTTCAGATCTCTGCAGCCAGGTCTCGGCACCCAATACTAGCTGACAAGAATCAATGTGGCAGAGAATGTACCTCGTGAAGATTTTCTTATCTACGGGAACTGAGCTGGGCCTTGACATAGGAGAGTTCTCAGCCTAGAAGAATGACATACACAGGCACAGCCGTGGTCCCCAGAGTCTACTTTAAGCTCCTCCTAAATGATGCTTAGCTGGAGGAGCCTCATAGATGGGACCCCTGTGTACTTCTTGCCAGGGACTGACTTTTAATCTGGTAGTCAGTCAGAAACAGTTATCTACCAGCCCCACCAGCAAGCTAACCGCCTGCTGGTGGTGGCAGGAATTGCACAGGTCTCCTTGTTCATTTATATATTCGTTCATTTAGGATATGACAGTGGGCATTGGCACAGGCCTGCTGACGTCTTAGGCCAGTGTTTCCCAACTTGAGAACAGGTCACAAGTCTCTGATGTTGAGGTTCACCCCAGGTTCTCGCCCCTGTGTCTGCAGACAGCTCATAAAGTCAAGGGCAGGGAGAGCAAAGAAGCCACCCAATACAAAGCTGCTATTTAGTCCTGGTCGTCTTTCTGCCAAAACACAAGTGTTTCGCTGTGTTTTCCCTGAGCTGGAGAGCTGGGCCCAAGGAAGCCCCAAGTCCCAGATGAACACGCCTAGCTTTTTACTGTGTGAGTGAAGCCCAGCTCCCTCACCTGGAGGACCTGGAAGGGACAGAGCACGATGCCAGCCACAAGTCACAGCTCAGCAGGCAGTCTCTTGGGACACGCGTGTACCCTGGAGAAGCCAAGCCATTACCTTCAGCCAGCCTTGCCAGTTCCCAAGGCTCGGCAGAGCCCCAAGCCCACACAGCTTTGGCTGCTTGACACTCTCCTGGGCCAGGCAGGAGGGAAAAGGGGAGACTACTGGGAAATTCACTGTCATCCATAATCCAAAGACAACTTTGGTTTCCTCAGTGCTGTTCTGTAGCACAATGTCCATATGGGTGAAGGTGTCAAAGATGCCTGCAAGTATCACAGGTCCCATGAGCTTACTACCCTTCAAAAGAATGGCCACATCTAAGAGGGCATACTCCTTTAAAAAAAAATATAAAGTCTTCCCTTAATACGTTGGTGTGAGGGGTCCAAAGAATACTTCAGTGTGCCCAGGCAAACTGTGGGCAGAAGTGCTTAAGAGGTTAGTGTTAGGTCTTGTCCTTACTGGGGACAAAAACAAGATCACAAAAACAAAAGTCCAGGTTGAACCAAATCATCAGGAACCTCAAGGCAGAAGGAAGTGGTTTTGATTGATTGGTTTGTTGTTGTTGTTGTTGTTTTAAGATACAGTCTCAATGAGTCAGCCCCGTGGGTCTTTTACTCACTATGTAACCAGGATGACCTCAAACTTCTGATCCCTTTGCCTCTCCCATTCAAGTGCTGGGCTACCGGACACACACCACCACACCACAATGCTGCTGGAAGTGGAACCCTGGGCTCTTGCCTGCTAGGAAAGCCAGCACTCCACCAACATAGAGTACAGTTTGTGTTGTGTTTTGAGAGAAACAAGAAAATAAGGTAGTATGCCTTCCCAGGACAATAAGAAACACCAAAGAGAGGATAGAAAAGTGGCAGAGATATGTTCCAAGCAGGCTTTCAGGCTAGGGAAAGAAACTTAGCCAGAGGCAAAGGAAGTGACAACCTTCAGGCCAGATAGCTGCGTCCACCTGAGAAAGGGACCCATCTCGACAGGAAGGGACCTCAGAGAACCCGGGAAGTCCCAAAGAATAACCCAGTTTGATCAATAAATTTATCTCTGTTGTCATCTTGATCTAGCTATTTTGCCGCACATTAGCTGCAAAGTCATTAGCTGGTTGCAAGAACAATCTGTGGTCCGGCCCTTGACTCCATCCCTGAAGCACACTGGGTTGCTTGTGACTTGAGCGCCATCTAGTGACCATGGAGACAACTTTCTCATCTCATTAAAACCAGGGTGAAAGGAGGCTGGATATAAGGCACAGTGGTGGGGTGCTTGCCAAGCATGCCCGAGGCCCTAAATTTAATTCCCAGTACAATAAGTAAGTGAGTAAATAAATAAATTATACAATAAAAATAAGAAATAACTATGTAACAAAAGGAATACATCAAAAATAAAGGATGATGGGGCTGGCGGAAAGCCTAAACTTTTGTCAGATGGTTGAGTACAGAGGCACAGCTGTATCATATCAGAAATCTCCCTCCCCCCCAAAAAACACCCAAAATGCCATATTGTGCCTTGACCATCATTAGTTCCTGTATTCAGAGACTGAGACAGTACCCAGTCTAAAAACTGAAGCAGACTCATGGCATACAGGTTAGCCAGAACTCCCTCAGTGTTACCGACATAAGATGCTGTCCCTGACTCACGATACTACCTGTATGTGCAAAGCAGCAGTTCACCAAACCCTCTGACCAGCTCATTGTGTGGAGGGGGTACACTCTGGGACACAGTCCTCACATCTGAGAGGGAAAGACCCTTCCCGATAGCATACCTTCTAGAAATATGTCTGTATGTGTTGGGTTGCTCAAAGTCTCATTGATGGAGTCAGAATGGCAGATCAGTGTTAGACAATGAGGTGAGGGCACCAAGGAGATCACTGAGTAAGTCTCAACCTTGGTGTGTATTTGAGATTTTTTGTAACTAGAAGTCTTTGGGAGGGGGATATAACTTGGCTGGTAGAGTACCTGCCTAGCATGCATGAAACCCTGTGCTCAATTTCCCATACTACATACATCAGGCATGGTGGCATATGCCTGTAATCCCAGCACTTGGGAGTGGAGACAGGGAGATCAGAAGTTGAGGGTTATTTTAGGCTTGGTCTCACACAGTAAGATCAAGGACAGTTTGAGATACAAGAGATCCTACCCCGGGGGGGGGGGGAGCCAAATGTGCAATATATACCTCTAATCTAGGCACTTGAGCTGGAGGTAGACATAGCTCTACAGGTTCAAGGCCAGGCTAGCTCCCTCCAAACACTGTACATGAGACACCAAGAAAGCCGCAAGTTCTAAGCCAGCCAGGGCTATGTAGTGTGACTCCATCTCAAAAATATATTTTATTTTGAAAAATGTTTCAGAAGAATTAAAAGGAGAGGATGAGACCAGTGGTGATGAGGCACGTGAACCAGCAAAGCTGCAGAGGGGCAGAGATATAGAGACACCCTGCCCTGCCTATGCAAACACTCCACAGAGCATGCCTCAATAGAAAGTGAATGGCTTAGGGGGTGCATATCAAGCAGGCTGTGCTAAGCACAAAAGCCTCCATCTTAGAGGGGGACATACCATCTGAACAGTTTGGGGTTCTCAAGTTCAGGCAAGTTTTGCAACAACTTCTGTGGAGAGATGGACCAGAGAAAAGAGGACCAGAATTGATGCAGGAAAAAAAAGATCAGTGGATGATGCTGAAGGTGAGGTGCATGAATACTTTGCTGCCTCTGACCACCAAATACCAGACACCAGCAGAGCTGGGGTAATCCACTGGGTCCCTAAGAGAAAGAAGATGAGAAGCCCCATTTTGGAGAGAGGAGATTGAGTGACTCCCCTGGTTATAAAGAACTTGAGCCCCCGCTGGCTGCAGAGACAGTGTTCTCAAGACTACCCCATCCTACCTTCAGCTGTCCAAGGCAGAAGCTAGAATAAGAGTCATCCAATTCAAGATGCTTATCTCAGATAAAATTCAAGCAAGAATCTACAGAAGGTGTCCTGGCTAACCATAGGCTTCCAGCACAATGGTGGCCACCCAGCAATATCACGGTGTCTGTTTGAGTAAGCATACTCAGTGGTCAGTGTTCACACAACAGGAGCACCCAACAATCTGTTTCTTGGAAATTACAGAGAAATTCTGCATGACATTATTAGAAGGTGTGGCCCTGTTGGAGTAGGTGTGTCACTGTGGGTGTAGGATTTAAGACCCACATCCTAGCTGCCTGGAAGCCAGTATCCTGCTAGCAGCCTTCAGATGAAGATGTAGAACTCTCAGCCCCTCCTGTACCATGCCTGCCTGGATGCTGCCATGTTCCCACCTTAATGATAATGAACTGAACCTCTGAACCTGTAAGCCAGCCCCAATTAAATGTTGTCCTTTTAAGAGTTGTCTTGGTCATGGTGTCTGTTCACAGCAGTAAAACCCTAACTAAGATAATGGTGCACACTTGTGTCCCAGCACTTCAACACTTGAAAGGTGTGGCAGAGGCAGAGACCACTAGGAAGGAGGCACTTGAACCACCAAATCTGCAGAGCAGCAGAGATATACAGATGCCCTGCCCTAAGCACAAAGCTCTGGGATCCGGAGTTCAAGGCCATCCTTGCAAACATAAGTTCAAGGCCAGTCTGGACTATAGAAGACCCCCAATTCAAAAAGATTAAATAAAACCTATATGTTTTCCAAATATTTATAAGCGGCCTATAAAACAGACACCATATTTTTGTTATTTAATAAGAAAACTTTAAAAAACACATAAGCTAGTTAGAAAATTTGAGAAGGAAATAGTAAAAATAAGCCCAAACGGAGCTAAGGAATCCAGAACTGAAATCTCCAATAAAGTTTTTTTGTTGTTGTTGTTTTAAAGTCTGAGAGGCTAACTGGCGGGAAAAGAAGAAAATTCAAATACAATAATGAAGAAAGAAACAGCCCAGGTAGAAGAAAGTCCCCAAATTCTAGAAGTCACCATGAGAAACACTGTACACATATTTTAAAGCCTCAACATTAAGGAATGTTTTTCTAGGAAAATATAAATTATCAAAATTGACAAAAGCAAAAATAACAACCTAAAAATAGCAATGATCACAAGAGAAACTGAAAAGTTTATAAAGAGCCATCAGTACACCCACTCAGAAAGGGCACCAGGCCCACATGGTTTTATGGGTGAATTATTTCAAGCCCTCAAAAGACTATATTCTATGTTATATAAACTGCTCCCAGATGTTAGAAGACTTTAAATCTTTCCGATTAATTTTACAGAGCCGACATAACCCAGATACCAAAAGCAAGCACTAATAAGAAGACCAAGAAGACAGAAAACCAAGGGCTGAGCTTAAGAGACACTGCGGAGTTCAGGAAGTAAGAAAGATGGCATTCAGAGACATCAGAAACAGATCAGCTGCGACACATGGCTGACATCACTAAAATAGTTTTGAGGAGGTAATGGTGGTGCGCTGTCTTACTCACTAAGGAGGAGATTAAGAGGTTGGGCGGCATGCAAATTTAATTTCCATCTCTCAGAAAGTATTCAAATATAACTGACAAATTACAAGAGTGCTCAAAGTTAGTGCCCATGGTCATAGAGAATAGTAAGAAAAATACAAACACAGAATCAGAAATACATCCTAGCAGTGTGTATTTGTAGCAAAATAACTATATTATATATGTTATATTATATATTACATTGTATATTATATATTATATTGTATATTATATATTTTATATATAACATATACACCTATGTATACAAAATTCTCTGTCATTGTTTTCAGAGTTTTGTTGTAGTTTGGTTTGATCTTTTGGGTGAGGGCCTTTTGCAGCCCAAGATGCCCTCTAATTCACCTTGTCACTGAGGATGCTCTTCCTACCTCTACACACACCCTGAGCGCTGGGCTTACAGGGTGCAGCACCAGTCTCACCTCCAGTATTGTCTTAGCCGTGTGGAAACAGTGTCACATCAAGTGTATGCAAGTCTCTGAGCATAACTTAGTTCAAACTTCTTGATGGGCAACTTCAGTACTGGCAGAAAGGTTTGAAAGTGCTAGAATCCTTTGACGGCCTTGACTGTAGACATAGATGTGAGAGGACTCAAGAGCTGGGGGTGCAGCTCGGGGTAGAGCACTTGCCTAGCATCTGAGGCACTGAGTTTTATCCCCAACAGCACAAACCTATTTTTGCTTTTACTTTTATTTTTATTTATTTTATTTTATATTGTGTGTTTTCCTGCATGTATGTATGTACACCGGGTACAGGCAGGTACCCTCAAAGGCTGGAAGGAGGTGTCAGATCCCCTGGAACTGGAGTTACAGGTAGCGTGAGAATTCTAATGTGGGTGCTGGGAACTGAACCTTGACCCTCTGCAAGAGCAGAAAATGCTCTTAACATCTATGCAATCGTTCCAGACCCGTGTTGTTGTTGTTGTTACTGCTGCTGCTGCTTCTAGGTACCTCATAAAACTCAGCTATAAAAAACATTCGTTGCAAAGTTGTTTATAAGGAAGAAAATCAGAAGATGCCTGAGTGTTCTACACTGACTGGCTCCCTCACAATGAAATATATATTTATCACAATTGGATCCTAAGAAGTAGGGATGTAACTCAGTTTGTAGACTCAGCTGAAATGTACAGGCCCTGGGTTCAATCCCCAGTACTGCCAAAAATAAAATATGTTCTAGAAGAATACTTAATCAGAAGAAACTAAGACCTAAGTCTAATATTGCCAAGTGACAAGAAGCAATAACCAAATCACTCACTCATTTTAGTGTATCTAGGTATGTATAATACCCGTGGGGGGGGGGGGTTGCCCCAGATGGCTCAGGATGCTGTTCTTGTCTGCAGCGATGGACTTAAGGGCAGCTTAGGTAAATGCCATAGGGTTACATTTTACTAGACCAATAAAATCCATTGCAAAACAGTAATCACTGGGGCACTCAGAGCTAGGGTAGAGCCTAGCACGTAGTGTCCCATCCCCAACCCCATCCCCACCCCCAGGACTATCCAGTGTGTAGCACCCTAGGTATCTGTGAGAGAGCTCTCACTGGAATCTCCCTGAGCCTTCAGGCTTTCAGATCTTGAGGTATAAGATAGAGTGAGGAGGGATGGGGCAAGCTGGGAACAGGAAGGACATACCTTCTATTTCTCTTCCAGTGGCAGAGATTTTCGACATACCCAAGTAGGTGGTGGCCACCATGTCATTGTGAGTGAGGCGGTCCCTAGAACAGGAATGGAAAGAGGGCATGAACATAAGAGGCAGATATGGGACACAGCCTACTCAAGGAGGAAGTGACCTTAGTGACAGATTTGCTAGGAGTCTAGTCTTCTGCTGAGGCCTAGGAAGCCCATGGGAAGAAGAAACTAGAAAGGAAGCAAGCATGCTCAAGACACCTCAAGGGGCAACTTGGTCATCTTGACGGCCTTTTACTCTGTGTCTGTGGACTTACATGGGGCCACATCCCAAGTTGACAGGGAGGAGACCAGAGGCAGGTAGGATGAGGAGCTGGAGGCTGCTGAGAAAGAGCAGTTTCCAGACCCAAAAGGTTCTGGGAGCCCAAGAAATGCCAAGATTCAGAGGAGTTTCAGGAAGCCATCTCGGAGGCCTGGGCAGGGGCCAGTGCTGGTATGCCATGCCTTGTACAGAGACTTTAGTTGTGGCAAAGCATATTCACGTCTTATCCCACAGGAGCTGCACAACTGATTAGAGACCAAGGACCCTCTAACATCCTTCATGGACTGAGGAAACTTAGCCGCAGAGGCATGCAGGCCCTGTCAGCCAGGGAGGGAGGAGCAGAGCCAGGTGTGGCAGTGCGTGCTTGAGAGGATTCCAAGGCTCACTGACCAGCCAGCCTAGCTTAAATCACAAGCTGCAGGACTAAGAGACCTTATCTCAAAATAAGGTAAAGTTCAAGATTTGACATCTGGCCTCCACATTCAGATATACACATATGCACGCATATACCACACACACACACACACACACACACACACACACACACACACACACACATCAATCAAAGCAGTCAATAAAGGCACCCTCTCTTGGGATCCCTAATATATACCTTAGCAGCTATATAGTACAATGAGTCCCACCTTCAGATGATGGTACTGGCATTGAGACAATCAGTTATCAGAGGACTGGTGAGATGGGTCAGCAAGTAAACGCACCTGCCCTGAATGCCGGGAATACTGAGTTTGGTCCCTGGGAACTAAATAGAGGTGAAAGAAGAAAGGAGACAATAGATTCCACGAAACTGTTCTCTGACTTCCATATGCATGCATTATATTCTTGTTCATATATGTGCAGCACACACACACACACGCACACACATCTCACACACACACACACACATCTCACAACACACACATCTCACACACACATACATACACACATCTCACACACATACACATCTCACACACACACACACACACACCCCACAGACAGCTCTGAGGCAAGATACTCCTGGTGAGGAATCCAGGGCCCTGACCACCCCTACCTACCCCTTCCTCTGGACAACGGACCCAGGATTCTCCACCTAATGGTTCTAACCCCAGAGCATACATGGCCATGTCAAGAGACTTTTTGTGTAAGAGGAGAAGGCTCAGGACTTCCAGAGGCAGAGGCCGCAGGTACTGAACAACTTTTGATTCAAGGGCCAGACCCCACAGACAAAAATTACTGTACCAGAGGTCAGCAGTGCTAGCTTGGGCAGGCCCCAGGCCCTCAGGAAGTTTCTCTAGCAAAATCCAAATCTCTCTTCTCAGTTTTCCCTGGAGTTTCCTCCCCACTGTGAGCACTTTGGTCATGGCAGACTAATCCAGCACCATTCCCAGAGACAAGGCATGCTGATTGCATATTCCTTTAACCCTGGCCCCATGAGACACCCCAGTCTCTCTCTTCCTTCCTCTTTGGATTTCCCAGGAAAGGGAGTAAGTTTGACATTTGACATTTCCCTTGGGACAGGGACTGCATGAGGAAGAATGAGTATCCTGGCAGCCCAGATCCAAGTCGTGGTTTCTGGTAAGCCATGTCATGAGAAAGCTTCCTGAGGTGAGCAGTACCAGTGCCTGACATCACTCGCACACCTGACAGCACACGCCTGACATTGCACGCCTTTCTCTTGGTTTCTTCTTACGCTGACGGGAATTGAACCCAGTGCCTCAAAGACACCAAGAAAGCTTGAGGTGTTTTTAAAACATTGTTAAGCCCACTCCTTTAATGGGGACCAGGCTTCTGACTTTTGGCCTTGTCTGAATAGAAAGGAGAGGAAGAGTGGGTGGGTTTTGCTGTTTCCACGGAGGTGGCTTCGATTGAGGAAGGGTTTTGAACTTTTTTTTTTTAACATCTATGTATATTTGCCTGAACAAGTTTATGGTGTAGTTGCCCACAGAAGCAAAAGCAAACAAAATAAAACTAAACAAAAAGGTGTTAAATCTTCTGGAACTGGAGTTACATGCAATCATGAGTTGCACATAGTAGGTGCTGGGAACTGAACCCTAATCCTTTGAAGGATCAGTAAGTACTCTTAACCACTGAACCATCTCCTCAGCCCTGAGGAATTTTTGTTTTTTAGTGAAAAAGGAATTCTTAAAGACTTGAATGAAAGCTTAAGTTACATAGCCACACAGACTGTGTCATATTCCAAGGGTTCAGGTGACGGGAGACGTTCATCTGTGTGCTCTAAGAAGAAGGACTTTCTGGATAGAAACTTCCAGCAGCGGCATGCTTTCTGGCCAAGAGCTGGGTTTGGGGGTTTAGGGCTTCTGGAAAACACTGAGTCTCAAAATAGACTCACAATAAAAGTGCTACTTCAACCCAAGCCAGAGATGCAGCCACCAGATTCCGTAATGTGTTTGGATTGTACAGTATGCTGATAGCTTTGACACAGCTCCAAGGGAGTCAGGCCAGGCACAGCCACAATCCATGGGGCTAACCGCACCCACACACATCCACACAGATGTATGCACGCACACACATGCACACCGGGGTGTCCCAGTTGAGGCAGCACAGTCATTTCCAGCCGACATGTAGAGATGGCTCTGGGAATGCCAAGGGTACCTTTCCACCAAACTGCGTCCCCTTCCCAGGGCTCATACCAGCCATGGCAGACCTCGGGACCTCTCCCTGCCCCCTGCCCACAATTCCCTCCCTCTAATTCTCTCAATCTGTTTTCTTTAGGCCCGGGGAACTGGCACACACTTTAATGGCTCTGTGGCCTGGGGTTTTTCCCCTGGTCTCTCATTATCCTCCTAGTTGGGGGTGCCATGGGCCTGCAACCAAAGGAGAATGGCCAGGGAGCCACATGACCAGCACTTCTGGGGGCAGAAAAAGGACAGCTTGCTCTTTGTGGAAAGCCTAGTGTTTCAGCGCTCTCGGAGCTTGGGCCCTGTTGTCCCCTCAAATGTGAGAAAGGCCGCCACCTCGCTGCTGCTCTGAGAGATAGCTGGCATTCGCGTTGGTCCTCTGAACTGTCACCGCTGACAGCTCATTTGGTCTCTCCTCCCTGTCTCCTCTGTGAAGTAGTTCTATGCCACCTTGTCAAGGGTCACATAAACCCATACATGTGGAAAGTGCTCACTGGACACTGCCCTGGCCTGCAAGTTGGTGTTCACCAAGTGGTAAGATTCTAAGACCCTACAGGCTACTGTCCTGACCCGCTCGACAGCTGTAATGATGACCTCTGTTCAGGAAATATAACCCCCATTTCCAGCTGGGGGGAGGGGCTCTCCATTCATTCTACTCCGCAGGGACACAGTAGCTGGCTTAGCTTCCATACCTTGCATTTGCCCTTACCAATGATTTATCAAAGCAACTCCTCAGGAAGCCTCCAGAGGTGGGCTTCTCACTGCCCCCTGGCTGTGCCCTCCTTATTGTCTGTCAGTATAGCAACTCAGCTCCAGGTTGCCCCATAACTGCCAACAGGCCCAAGGACCCCTGGAGACACCCCTTCAAGGACCCAGAACTCACCAGTCCATGACACGAATCCTCATTTTTTCACACATAGAGGGAAACTGGGGAAGGAAAGGAAGCTAGGTGAGAACAGAGATCTAGAAGAAAGCAATCCCCTCATTCAGCAGAAGTTAAGGATGCCAGCAGGATTCAGGGACCAAAAAGTTCTGAGTCCTCCGAAGGACCACTCACTATTGCAGGCAATGTGATGTTCTGGTTCCACTGAGGGTTAGCCGTCTTCTCCAGGATCTTGCTGCAGAGCTAGGAGACACAAAGGATTGGGGCATGGAACTCTATGTGGAATCTGAGCTTTGTGGTAACCATATAACCCAGAATCCGTCCTCTGCCACACTGGCTGCTCTAAGAGCTGGGCCTGAAACCCTAGGTCTCAGGGCCATGCAGGGCAAGCTCAGATGCAGGAAGTCTCTGCCGAGACAAGGCTCAATGGAAGATAAGATCCAGAAAGGGGTGGCTGGTGCAAATGCCACAGCCCCACTGCCCTAAACCCACAGCTCTAGGCAGAGACACCCCAACCCTACTTACCGTTAAAGCCAGGTGCTCGGGCCCACAAACCAGTGCCCACATAGAATTCAGTGGAGATACAAACCCCATATGGCACTGGGAGGTGGGCTACATGGTGGTAGACCACTCACCCAACATGAACAAGACCCTACATTCAATTCCCAGTAAGGCAAAAGAAAGGATGGGAGGGATGGTGAGTAGGAGGACTGGAGGGAGGACGGAAGAAGGAAAGTGTTCTAAGCCAAGGGCTCCACGGTGTGTCCGTGGAGCGCCAGGACAGCCTATACCCACAGTGGGGAAAAAGATAAAGACTCAGTTTTAAAGACTGGGGCGATGTCTTCATGAGTAAATCCTTGCCACAAAAGCATGAAGACTCAAGTTCTATGTCCAGAAAACCATGTAGAAGCCAGGCATGGTAGCACAAACTACATGCTTGTAATCACAGCTCCCATAAGGCAGTGACAGGAGGATCTCTAGGGCTCCCTGGTCAGGCAGTCTAACCAGCTCCAGGCTCAGTGAGAGTGCCTGTGTCAGAAAATAAGGTTAAGACGGGCCGTGGTGGCACGCACGCCTTTAATCCCAGCACTTGGGAGGCAGAGGCAGGCGGATTTCTGAGTTTGGGGCCAGCCTGGTCTACAGAGTGAGTTCCAGGACAGCCAGGTCTATACAGAGAAGCCTTGTCTCGAAAAAAAAAAAAAAACAAAAACAAAAACAAAAAAAAGAAAGAAAGAAAAGAAAAAGAAAATAAGGTGAAAAGCTGGGAGCTGTGGTGGCACACACCTTTAATCCCAGCACTGGGGAGGCAGAGGCAGGCAGGGCTCGTGAGTTCTAGGCCAGTCTGGTCTACATAGCAAGCTCCATGACAACCAGAGCTACATAATAGAAAGACTCTGTCTGATAGATAGATAGATAGATAGATAGATAGATAGATAGATAGATAGGACAGTAACCAAGGATGACACCAGCATGCACACACAAGTATATGTATATACTCACACATTAACATGACATTGAGCACACACACATGTGCATGTGCAAGTGCTTGTGTGAGCATACACATGCAGAGAGAGAGAGGAGGGAGAGGGAGGGAGAGGGAGGGAGAGAGAACAAATAAAAATATTAAGAGACTCAGTCTTGATTATAGTTTCTGGAAGGCAGATGAGTCCACCCCTAACAATAGTGAACAGGCTTCTCCTATAGGCCTGTCACGTGCTAAGCAAGCGTTTTATTAAAGTGCATTATCTTAAAATGAGCATTTAAATTAGATCCAGAACTTTGGGTCCCCAGGGGCGAGAGCTTCATCTCTGCTCTCAACCATCCAGTTTCAAGTCCTACTGCCGTTTCTCCTCCTCCCTGTGGAAGGAGTCCAGCTACAGACTGCCAGGGTGGGGCAGAAGACGGTGTTGGCAGAGTAAGGGGGGAGAGAGAGCAGCAGGTAAAGGGCCAGCCAGAGTCTCTCCTCCCAGTCAGATCTATAAATGCCTCTATAGCCCGACACCACTGTCAGCAAGGCTGCAGGGAACCACGCTCTTGAATTTGCTAGTGGGGGAAATGAAATAATTTGACTCCCGTGGGAAGGAAGCTGGAGCTACCAAACTTAGAAAGTCGGGTTCCTTTTTACCTGGCAGTCCTTCCCAAGGTACTCTCTACAGAAAGACCTGTACAATCAGAGTGACCTTGTTTACCACAGCATGGCTAGAGCTAGCAGGGATCTGGAACAAGCCAGGTATCCACCAGTAGAGGATGGGTTAAAGAAAGTATGGTCCAGCCACAGTACCCACAGTACTAGGCAGCTTCAAAGAGGAGGAGACCCTGTGTGTACAGAAGTGAAACAAGCTCTGAGTTGTGCCACAGGGTAGAAAAGTAAGTAAGGGCGGAGCAGTGAGCACAAGCTGCACGTGCTTGGACTGGAGTGCTAGACCCTGGGAATCCACGGTCACGCTTGCTAACACACACACAAGGAAACCAAAACGTTGTAAAGGAAATGTATTTGCAAGGGAGGACAGGAGAAAATTGTTGACCATTGACCAGAACAGAGGAAGATGATAGACAGACAGACAGACAAGTAGATAGATAGATAGATAGATAGATAGATAGATAGATAGGCAGATAGACAGACATAGATGATAGGTAGGTAGGTAGATAGATGATAGATAGATAGATAGATAGATAGATAGATAGATAGATAGATAGACAGATAGATCAACCATAGTAAATGCATGCAGTATCAAACCTTAAAATAAATACCAATTTTATTAGAAAATGAAAGAAAGCATTCTAACATATACAAAGGGGAGGCCCTGCCAAAACAGCTTCTTGTTTCAACCTCTATCAAGAAAGTCCATGACCTCTAACCGAAAAATCCTGGTTGGTTCTAGCTTTTCTACGGAAAGCAGCACACGGACAAAGATTTCTCTATACTGATCGAGTTAGAAAGGAAAACGCTGAAATCGCATCCATCTATACAATAGGATACACTTTGTTGTGTATTTGTCTAACGGAGTGGCAAGCTGGGCTGTGCATTAACCTGAGGAAATGCTAAATAACAGCTGTCCCAAGCTGCTCACAGAGGACTGATTCTCATTACTCATGGCCTCTACAGAGTCACACTGAACAATGAATCAGCATCATAGTCTAAAGGGAATGGGCAAGGTTATTACTGCCTGTCTGTCACATTTTTCTCTGAGATCCTCACAGAGTATGCGTCTGCACGGCTCTGCTGCAGCACCCCTGGTTTTACACACAGAGCTGACTCTCTGACACAAGGCTCACCATCCACAGCTCATCTGACTTAAGCTCACTCTGCACTGTCTCACACTTGGGGAACAGTCTGTCGGCACTACACTCTGAAGTAGCTGAAACAGGAGAACCCCAACAAAAAGCAGGAAGTACCCCTCCCTGCAAAATCGATCAAGGAAAGGCCTGGAGTATAACACAGGAACTGAGATGCCAAGGCTCAGTGTTACCCCACCATTTAGCCAGATTCCAGTCACAGAGCTGTAAAGGAGACATGAGAAAGAACAGAGCAAACAAGCTTTGCCTCGGGTCCATGGACACTTTTCTTTATTTTATTTTTTTCTCTCTCTCTGATTTTTTAAATTCTTTAAATTTTGCAATAAATGGTCTCATTCTTGGATCCAGAAAGTCTAAAACATCTGTCCTGCCCTGAAGTACACCCCTTTCCTTGTCCTGTATACAATGCACACATGCACACTGTGTATAGCCACTGTGTGGCTGGATATATCTTGAGTAACAGTGCCTCCAAGTGTCCATAAGCAATAGTGCAGAAACACCCAAGTGTGGCTAGGCAGACACTGGCAAGGCCCTAGGGCTCTCCAGATGTAAGTAGGCGTAAAGAAAAAAGGAAAGGAAAGGAAAGCTTAGAGATGGAGCCATAGACATAGATGGACACTCAGTGTATGAGGTCATAAAGTACATTGAACATCCTCAGGGAATCAAGATGTCATCCAAGGAGTAGTTGCCAATTATGGGCAGCGGGGGCATTTACTTTTATAATGGTTAGATCAGAAGGTAGAGACAGCCTGGTGTTGTGTCATATTGCAATACAACATAGGAAACATGGCCTGTGGTAAGCTCCAGGCAAAATCCTCTGAATGTCACAGCCCTCCTCCAGTGCCCAGGAAATGCTAAAAGAGTAAGAAAATATCAGAGAAAGCAACCAGAGAACTCAGGAATTTGGACAAATGACCTAGGTTCTCCAAAAAGTCCCTGTCCTGAGATGGAGAAAGGTGGTGAAGAGACTACAGTGCGATCCTGGGAGGAAATGGCAGTGGCTGGAGGGGACCCAGTAGCTAGGAAGGGCTGGTCCTTGGGGCATGTTTGAGGTTGAGGGCAGACTTGTGTTGGATGTGAAAGAGGAAAGAGTAGAGGCGAGCCCACATACTCCTCCTTGGACAGTGGCATCCTGAAGATGGAGGCTCCTCTGAGGAAAGCACCTGGGGAGAAAGTTGCTCAAAAGGGCCACATGTAAAGCAGGTCAGAGGCATGAGGAAGTCTGGTGGGGATGAGAAGAGTCAGAGCCAAAGAGAGCTGTGTGGAGTCCCTTGCAGCTAGGTGGCTAGAGCCTGGGTGTGACCATGGCTTCAGGAGAGAACTTGTGACATGTACAAAAAAATGCTGGGCTGTGGGTTGTGTGACTGAAATCAACATGGACAGGAATCACTACCCTACCCTACCTTGGGCAGGAAGGTATCTTCAAGGAGGGAAGGATGACCAAGTGACCCCTTAGATGGCCACCAGATACCTCCCTCTCTCTGTCTGTCTGCCTTCTGCCACAACTGTGTAAAAATAATTATTAAGCTTCCACACACTTTGGAGAAAGTGTCTTTACAGATGAATGGAAAGAGAATATAGCGCCTATACCTGGGGTTCTATGCAGCTTTAAAGAAAAAAAGATCATAGCATTCAAAAGGAAATGGATGTAGCTGGACAGCACAATCAGGTGAAATAAGCAGGACTCACTCAGAAAGACAATCTACGTGTTGCTTTCAAGTTCAAAAGTGTGTGTGTGTGTGTGTGTGTGTGTGTGTGTAAAACGTTGAGGGCCCACAAGTTGACTCACAGCATAAAGACACTTGCTTGAGTCGATCACCTGGTAAACTTTGTTTGATCCTCAGAACCCACAGTGTAAGAAGAGAGCCAACTCCACAACGATGTCCTCTGATTTCACACACACACACACACACACACACACACACACACACACACACACACCATAGCATGCCTGCCCCCACAAACACACATCATACACACAAATAATTTTTTTACAGGCCAGCAGGATGGCTCAGCAGATAAAATTGCTTGGTGCCAAGCCTTGCAACCTGAATTCAACCCCTGGGAAAAAAAGCGACCCAGCTCCCACTGTGACCTCCACACGTACACCGTGGCTGTACCCACTCCAGCAACACATACACTTAAACAAATTAGTTTAATCTCTTGTTTCTGGTTTCGTGAATTTCACCTCTTGTCCCACACTATTGCTTAATTCTTCCCAATGCTCCCCCTACGAACTACCCACCCTTCTTCTCTGTTCAGTCACAGCTACTTCCACACTAGACATCTGGGTACACCTGTCCATTTTCAGGTGCGGCACCCAGAGAGCCAACCTTGGTATGTTGCTTCCAGAGGCCCCTCTATGTGCACTTCTGCCAGGGGTGCCCTACTCTGTCTGGACCCTCCGCCCCAGGCCTTCTCCCTCCCACAGCCCCTCCCCCATGCCTGCTCCTCACCATTTTCCCTGCAAAGCTGATTTCCACAAAGGGGTCCACCAAGTTCTTCTTGTTGCTGTCAAAGCCAAAGATCTGCTTGACGTTGTCCATCACAGCATCGTCCACTGGGGAAGGGACATGCCTGTCACTGCTTGCCAATGTCCCCTCTGCACCTGACTTTCCCCATGATACATGGTCATTGCCTGTCTGCTCTCTCCAGAATCAGCTGTCTTGTGTCACACCCATCTCCTAAGCCTTCTAGACCCCTCTGTCCCACACTGCCAGCCTCTATAGCTGTCCAAACCCAACTACCTCTCCATCTCCAGGCAGTGTCACGACTACAAAAGTGACATGCTGAGGTCCCTCATAAGGGAGTCAGCTCAGGCTATCCATGAAGAAGGGACTCAGAACACCAGCTAAGAGTCATTGAGTCTTTGCCCCTTCCCAAACACATCTATCTGTCACTGCCCCTCACACCCCAAGCTTCAGGGCCTGTCTCCGTGTGGGACTGATTCAAATTCCACACCATTAAGAGCAGTGAGCAACCCAGAAAAGGATGGAGGTACTCTGGGTGCCTGGTGGCATTCCCTTAATACCATGGCCATGGTGATCCACCCATAGGTTATCCCGTAGGCCAGTCTTGCTTTAAACAGAAAATCAGAGCGGCCCAGCATATAGTCTAAGATTTTACATTTCCACAAGACCACCAGACCAGGCTAGGGGAAGCCAGAGCAGAGCCTTGGGGCAGTTAGTGCTGTCAAGTCTCCTTCATCTTCCTAAGACCACCTCCATGTGTTGCTTTCTATTAAAATCTCATTGCTCTGCTTAAAGTGGCACTCACTGTGGAGTGCAAGCAGGGACTCTGGGCTCAAACCAGCACCACCAGAAAAAGGAAAGAAAAAAGTGTCTGGGTGTTTTTCTGCTGTTATGGGGGAGGGGAGGTGTCAAATAAAGGCTTGCAACATCAGCCAGACAGCAGAAAGTGGGTACCAGTGACAACACTAACAGACCCTTGGGGAGGAGGGAACCGAATCAATAAGAGGAAGAGGATGAGCAAGGGGCGTGGCCAGAGGCCCAGGGGCCATGCTTTAAACAGCCTGGCAGGAAACTCTTGTAAGCATCCAGAAGGGGGCGCCACACTCACTCTGTGGTAAGTCCTCAGCTCGGAAGAGCTTCAGGCAGAAGTGGGCTCCACGAAGGGCCACACCAGTGGGCCTAAGCAGGTTGCCTTCAATGTCCTCTTTGTCTTCAGAAGGGTCTTTCTTGTCCAGCTGCAAAGAAAACACACAGGATTCCTCATTAGCCCCACATCGGAAGGGTGTGTCCTGAACTCTGACACCTGCAGCCTCTTGGCCCTTCACTTGGTTAAGCTCTCAACGGAGCAGTGTGGACAAGGGGACACACACGCTTCCTAGCTACTTGGAGGACCACCTCCAACAGTAAAAACTGCAGCTGGCCCACAGCAGGCATCCAAGCCAACCGATCTGATAGAGTCCCCTTTCCCATAAGTCCCCCATTCATCCCCTATTAAAAACTAGCATGGTAGTTGAGGGAATCTAAGCTAGGGATATGTTCCCGCAGTATTAATATAGTGACCCCAGAGTCAGAGTCATGGTGCTAATGGTTGAGAGGCACCCCTGGTAAGGTAGACTGAGGCTCTGATCCATAGAGTTCACTCTTCCAGAAAGAACAAGCCTCTTTGCAAATGAAGGCAGTAACATTGTGTAATAATAAACACAGTGTCTGACACCACAGGAACACATAAGCCATCTGGTGGCTTCTTGGAGTAAGAGAGCAGTGGAAGGACAGGAGAGAGTGAGCTCAGGCTGGTCCAGCAGCCTACTCCTTAGCAAGCTAACGGAAAGAGTCATAGCCTAAGGCTCGCACAGCCTGTACTCCACAGGGAACCCCACTTCAGCATTTGCAGCAAGACATTTGATCCCAGCACATTCAGGAGCAAGTGTCCACACGAGAGAGTCAGAAGTCCTTCATCTCTGACTCCTTGTCTCCAAGGAGATGAGAGTGCGAGGAAAGAGAGGGCCTCCTAGAAGAGGAGGGCTGTGTGGTTCCAGGGAAGAAGGAACATGGGGGAGATGAAGAAGGGATGGCTGAACATGGGGGAAGAGAGTGCGGGTGGCCGGAGGCACCTCTTCCTAATGCAGGGGTATACTCTGTTATCTCCATTTCCGTGAGTGTTTCCAGACTGGCCTGGCTACTCTGGCTTCAGCTTCAGCAAGCTTCAAGAGGCTGAGCTGCCTTCCATTCATCTCCTTCCTTCTTCTGTGCCTTCCTCAGTGTCAATGCTTGACCACTTCACTTCTGCCTCCTGCCACTCCTGACCTGCCTACCTGCATGGCCCACAGGCCGCCTCTAGGGTTACAGCTACAGAGTGTTTTGACAACAATGGTCTAACCACAAGTGGTCAGCACCTTGATGTGGTGCTCGGTGTGTGCTACCTAGCTGTGTTGATGCTCCTCTTTAATCCAAGCAGTGGGGAGGCAGAGGCATGTGGATCTCTGTGAGTTCAAAGCCAGCCTGGTCTACAGAGAGAGTTTGAGGACAGCCAGGACTGCACAGAGAGACCCAGGTGGGGAAAAAAAACACAACAGAACAAAAACCTAAAATCCCTGATTCTTTCTTTTGCAGCCCCACTATCCCAGCAGTGGAATTTCTAGTGCTTTGCTTGTTATTTATATTTTCTGCATGTTATCCAGTTCTCATGATAACTGCATACCCTTTAAGACAAGAAAACACCAAGCTAGCGGCTTTGTATGGTGCTACACTAGGTACTGTGAGGAGGGTACTCACGGGAGCTTCGTCTCCAGGCCCTAGCACACACAGGCTGGCTTTGAGGTAGCCTCTGGCCCCTGCAGAGAAGTCATCAGGGTCGGAGAGCAGCAGCCACTTCCGGAGATAAGCGTGTCCTGCAGAACATGGTGGAAGGTCAGGCCTACAGACAGTTAGGAGCTTAGGGTAGACCCTTTAGAGTCTGAAGACAGGCAGGAGCTTAGGGTAGACCCTTTAGAGTCTGCAGACAGGCAGGAGCTTAGTGTGGGCCCTTTAAGGTGAGGCAGAAAACCTAGCAACCAGACAAAAGGACCAGGTTTTACACCCCATGGATGTGTGAAGCCAAGAGCTGCCCATTGCAGAGCCAGATTTCCTGACGTATGGAAGACTGACAATCACACCATCCATGACTACTGATATTGAACAATGAGTAAAAAGTACTTTGAAGACCTGTGTGTCAGAGAAGAATTAGCAGAAACGTCTAAAAGAGGTGATAAAAGCCTAACTCGGGTCCATTTTCCCACTTCCTTAGTAAATCACCCAGACTAGAGCAAGGGAAAGCACTGGACTCATCAAGTGACTCAGAATGGAGCCCAGGCTCCAGCTACCCTGGCCATACCTCCCAAAAGTCACCTGACAGATGTGCCTGGGGGCTTGCTTTGCATGGAAAAGAAAGCCCTGCCTTCCCTTCCAAGTGCAGACCCCACCTCCAAGTTCTAAAGCAAGAAAAAAAAGGAGCCCCCCCACCCCCAAATGAGTGCCTCCAAGAAGCTTCTAGGACCAGAATGTCAGGATTTGGCCAAGGGGATAAGAACTCACGGGGCTCTCTGTATACGATGCCCACATCCATCTGAAACAGAGAGGAGACACAGTCACACAAAGGACATTTGGTTTTCTGAGACCCTCCTCTACTCTGCAGAGGGTTGTTTTCTCTGTGCCTGTTGTATGTGTGTGTTTCCTTACTCCCAATAAACACCTTTCTTCAACTGCTAAAATAAATAAATAAATAAGCAAGCCAAACAAAGCAAACATATCAACAAACAGACTACGTACAGGTAAAACACCCATACACATAAAATACAAGTAAGGGAATCTTGAAGGGACTAAGAAATCTCCCAAGTAGCTGGATGAATAGCCACACGATGCCACTTAATATTGTTTTAAGATTTATTTACTTTCCTTATATGTGCATAAATGCTTTGCTTGCATGTATGCCTGTGCCTCACATATGTGCCTTGCGCCTGTAGAGCTCAGAAGAAGGTGTCAGATCCCCTGGAACTGGCACTGTAAGCTGCCATGTAGATGCTGGAAACTAAACCCAGATCCTCTGCAAGAGCAGCAAGTGCTCCTAACCACTGAGCAATCTCTCCAGCCCTGATTTTACAGTTTGTCAGATTTGTTAAATCCATCCTGGAGTCTCCAGGACTCAGTAATTTAGAAGTGGATTATCCGTTGCCCACTTCTGGCCATCAGGAAAAGTAAGCAGGTCAAAGCACCTCTCCTGAACTCCACTCCACACCCACAGAGAAGATGGGGTCAGGGAACAGAGCATCATCTCATAGGGTATGGTGTTCTGAAGGAGAATGGCCCCATAGATGCATATATTTGAATACTTTGGTCCACAGTTGGTGGAACTGCTTGGGAAGGCATGGCTTTGTTGAAGGAGGTGTGTCACTGGAGGTAGAGCTTGAGGTTTAAAAGCTCAGGCCATTCCCTGTTAGCTCTCTCTGCCTCATGCTCATGAATCAGGTGATGCTCGTGATGTAAGCTCTCAGCTACTGCTCCAGCGCCACGCCTGCCTGCCTGCTGCCACACTCCCTACCATGATGGCCATGGAACAACCCTCTGGAAATGTGAGCCCCAAATTAAATGCTTTCTTTTATAGGTTACCTTGGTCACACTGTCTTATCACAGCAATAAAAAGTAGCCAAGACACACAAGATAGCCAAAAATGAGTAAGGGCTACTTCCCTTCCAGGGTACAGGGGCAGAGGGAAATTTAAAAGGAGGTTCTAATTCACTCTGGTGGAGACAAGTTTAAGTTCACTCCCTCTCTTTCTGTCATACCCTGGCCTCAGGAAAATGGAAAAGTGTAAGTACTTTCTCCAGCACATTGAGATGTATCTTTTCAGAAAGAAGCTAAGCTTGAAGCTGTGGGGTGCCATTCAAGAACCCAGGCTCCACCTCCAAGAGATGAATATGGAGGAAAGCCAGAGACATAGGAGCCTGACGTTGGAGGGTACCAAGCTCCAGGATGTAAAACAGCCTGTCTCAGAGGTCAAAGTCGTGTGGGGTTTTTTTTCCTCTGAATAAAGAAAACTAACTCACATAGATGGCCACCCTAATTACCACGGAAACCCAGGAGAGACTCTGTGCCAGGTTGGGGGTTGAGGTGCTCTCCAGCCTCTGCCCTGACTGTAGGCACGTCATGGGAAATGTGTGCCCCACCCACTTTGGCTTCCTTCTGTCTGTCCAGTCCCAGAGATTGCCTATGACACACATCCCTTCCTAGAAAACTCAATAGTAAAAGTGACCCAGACATGGGCTCATTCAGCTGTACTTCCAGCATGCAGGGGTTTAAGACAGCAGGATCACCATAAATTTGAGGCCAGCCTGAACTGTAAGATAAGAATTTTGACTCCAGGGGGTAATAATTGCTTTATTTTTCTACCTTTGGTGAGAGGCTTCCTGAGTTGGGAGATTTTATGGAGTTTTTAGAGAGATGAGTTGAAACCAGATTTTCCCAGCACAGCCTGCCCCTAAAGTCGAAGTGAGAACTGCTTCCAAATAAACAAACAATTACCCGGAACTCTCCAAGAAGGGCATCTGTCCTAAGGGAGCGTGAGTCCACCACCTGAAAGGAAAGATCATCTTCCTGTGAGAATACGGTTCTGGCCAGGTCCCTCCCAGATGACAACAGCTAGCAGCTGGCACCTTCTCTATTCCAGAGACGGTACTAACAATATCTCACCTCACAGAACCCTGTGAATAGATGCTAACATGGTCCCTCACCTCACAAATAAGGGGACAAAGGCACAGGGAAATCACACAGCATGTGCAGAATCACATGAGCACACAGCAGAGGCGGGACCCACACATCTATTGCACACCCATCCACAGCAGCAAGGAGGAATCTGAGGCCACAGCATAGACAGAGAAAGCAAGCCACAAGCCAGGCATTTCAGGCCTCTGGCCTGAGGCACTTGGGCATTTTTCCGCCACTGGCAGAGTTTCTATGAGTCCTTCAATCACCCAGAGTCAAGCTCCAGCTCACCTCTCTCTCCCAGACACATACACAGGTTTACAGGCACAATGACAGACGCGTCTGTGGCTATCACATCCCATTGTTGCTGGCTAGCATGCGTCCCATGACCCACAGAGAACACCTGAGACCTACCGTGATGAAGATGGGTTCATCAAACAGCTCCGAGGGAGAATCAAATACATTGAAGAAAAGAGTCTGTTGATCCAGAACGGAGAAGAGGGAAAATCAGTGTCTCTGACCCTCAGGCCGGGTGGAGGGGCATGGCCACCCACCAGTGTTGGAGACTAAGTTGAGGAGACTGGTGGAGCTCAGCTGCCCAGTGCCAAAGTCTAGGGGTCTAACAAGCTGGGCTGTCCCATCTCTGCCTCACAGAAGTTAGCATTTCAAAGACAAGGGTTCTGAGATTGTGGGGAGCAGGGCTTTCCAAGTCCTCTGATCATCTACACTGGTCTTGGCTCACCCACTCAAAGTTGGTGCCCTTCCTAAGAGCACACTCTTGGATGAATGCCCTGGTATCTGCTCTCTTGAGAATTATTGTCAAGGGCTATCAATGTTCTGCCTGATGCCCGAGGTCACTCACCTCATTGAAGAGTGGGCTATTTCCCTTCTGGATTCGAGTCCGCTTGGTCTGCCCAGCAGCTGTGACCTTGACCACAGGCTTGATGTTCACCCCAGGCAGCTGACGCCCCTCTATCACCTGGACTCTAATCTGAAAGCAAGGAGAAGAGATAAGCTAATGGATGAGAGGCGAAAGGAGATCACCTGCTAGCCCCACTACTCAGAGACCCCAAGACCAGCTCACTGACAACTTTAGAGAGAACTACTAAAAGATTCTAGAACGAGCACTACAAAAACAACCACATTTCCCACCAAACTCTCCCTTGCATCCAGAAAATTCCAGAGTTTCCCAGAACTGTTTCTCCTGGGATAAAGACAAATCCAGTCCTGCCTTCCTTTAGAACAGACCCCATCTGAGACCCCCTTAACACCCACTCTGTTATTGTTACTGTTTTTCTAAATAAGTTACTTTGTAGCTAGACTGGTCTGTCATTCACTAGGTAGCCCAGGCTGGCATCGAACTTGGGTAATCTTTCTTCCTCCACTGTTGGACACAGTTCCTCAGATTCAGGCAGCTGATTCAGCAGATCTGAGTAGGGGCAGAGGTCTATTTTTCTAAGGACTTTGGCTGGGCATGATGGCCGTTCAGGCCTAATTCCAGCACTTTGGAAACAGAGCTGGAGGATCAGGAGTTCAATGTCATCCTCAGCTATACAGTGAGTTCGAGTCCAGCCAAAGTAACACAAGACCCAGTCTCAAAAAACAACAAAAACCAACAAAAAAAAAACCCAAACAGGGCCAGGGAGATGGTAGAAGAGAATGAGCAGAAAGTTGTCCTCCAGCTTCCGTACACATGCTGTGGCACACACATGTGCATACACACAGAAACATCACATATAAAGATAAATGTAATCTTAAAAAATGTTTAAACAATAGGTCAGCAATGTGACTCCATGGGAAAAGGCACTTGCTGCCAAGTTCAATCACCTGAATTTGTATCCCAAGATCTACATGATGGAACAAAAGAACCAACTCCCATAAGTTTTTCTGACCTCCACACAGTGCTCTCTCTCAGTGACACTTGTACATACACTCCACACTAACACACACAATAAATAAACAGTCACTGGTTTTTAGAAAAGCTCAGAGGACCCCACTGCTGCTGCTGCTGCCACTGCTGGAGGACCTGCTGGGGCATGCAGTCCCTAAAGAGCAAGGAACTAGCCCTAGGACAGAGGCCAGTTCCCACAACAAAGGAGATGTAAGGCTAAGCTAATCTCATTCATTGTTTATGCATCAGACTCCTTAGGACTGGGCAGAGGCATGCATTGAGACCCCAAAACATGAACTTTCAGGTCAGCTGTCAGGGTCCAGGGCAGCCTAGCGTCTTCATGGGAGGCCTCCGGAATGCCAGCATATCGTCCCGAAGCTAGACAACCCAACCAGGTACCGAACACTAGTAATTGCTGATGAACTGTAGGGACAGTCCCCCCCCCACTATCACCTGGAAGTCCTGTGGCTTGTCTGACAGCAGCTTTCTAGGTGGGGCGGAGCTTCTTTTTCTTCTCCCCCCTGGATAGTGGGGAGGAGGGTGGGAAGGTGGCTTCTTGGGTGTAGTTGGTCCCGCTGGGCCCCCAGCAGCACTCTGATCCAGGAACGGCTCTGCTTCATCTCCAGTCAGGCCCTGGTCCTCCGTGTCTTCCTCCCCTCCTGTGTCTGTGGGCACAGGTCCCTCTTGAGCCCTATGTGGCTTTGCTCTTGCCCTGAGGTCTCTCCAACAGGGGGAGGACCAAAGAGCATTCATGCTTTGATACCACATCCTAAGCCTGCCCATCCACTCCCAGGATGGATGAAATCAAAGAGGGGCAGCTGCCACAGCTGGCCCTTGAAAACAGTCAGCAGTCAGTTAGTCAGCAAGAAGGAGACAGGATGGCCCTGACCCTCCCACCCCAGCCCTAACAGACAGGCCCTTCTGGCCACCTTGCCAGGTGAGACAGTTATAGGTGGTAGGGTCTGACTGCATCTCACCCGTGGGGACCGGCCACTTCTTCCCAGAGTATCTTGTGTCCATGGTGCTGTCACTGAGCAGGGACCAAGTCTCAGCCCGGCTCTGTCCCCCACCTGGCACGCATCAGGGCATAGCCCATGCGGGGAGGGGCAGGAGGGAGCTGGGATGAGAGAAGCCCACCTTCACCAGGCCCACCCTCACCTCTGATATGTTTATCCACACAGCCTGGGTACCATGCTCATAGGTGACTGTTCCTTCTCATTGCCAACCAAGCAAAGCTGGGAGCATCCTTTTGTTGGTCAAGCTCAGAGCTTCTTGGGACCTCTGCCCAACCCCACCCCTACCCAAACAGCCTCTATCCTCCCTGAGCCTAGCTTAGCTATCTGTCCCCAGCCCAGTGATCTCCAGGGCTGGATGTGCCAAGCCAACAAAATTTCCCTCAGCCTCCCTCTCCAGAGAAATCCACACTGAGCTGGCCAGTAAGGCAGGCTTACCCAGGGAAGGCAAGGGCTTCTCAAGTTTTTTAACTTGCTTCTCCCCCACCCCACCCCCACCACACCTCCTTCATCAGAAGATAAACTCTAGAATCTTCCCCTAAGCAAACTCACTGTCCCATCTCAGCTGCTTTCTACCCAGATCGCCTAGTGGTCAGGCTAGCTTTCCCAAGTACCACTGCAAGTCAGCCACCTTGGCCTGCACCTTTACTTGACAAGCCTAGCAGAAGCTTGAGGCAGGCACAGGACGTAGCCTACTCACTCTGTCTGCTCACTTCATGTATGATCATCCCTGTGCCCAAAATGACCAGCCCAAAGCCACACAGCTACTCAGTGTCAAAGGCAAGATGGAAACTCCTGTCCCCTAACTTTGGCTCAAAACTCTTTATGGGGTTGGAGGTAGGGTGGGGTAAGTAACTCTTTTGTTATGTTCTGTCACTGCTTAGGGAAACCCTAAGCCTCAGGTCACACACACACACTAGTCTCCAGAGCTGGGAAATAGAGAGTACAGGTTGGTCCCCACCCTTCCGAGACATCTGGGACTTGGGAAGCCTCATTAGGGAGCCTTTCTGCCAACCCACAACCTCTGCCTCCATACTGGCCATCTCTTAACCCCAGGTTTAAGGAGACATGTTGGCCATCTTCCAGGGATCATGCCCTATCAAGGGATGAGTAGGCTCCTCACCAGCCACCAGGTCCATGTCAGGCAGCGTGGGCGAGGGTGCTAGTGAAGCAGGTGGTGGGAACAAGGGCACAGCTCCTGGGGGTGGTGTGTAGGACACCTGCAGGACCAGAGAGGCCTAGAAGAGATGAGTCAGTGACAGGTAAGTACAAAGGAGAAACGATACCCTCCCTCCAGTGTCCTTTCTAGTCTCCCATCCCTCTCCAAGGCATTTTGGCTCTGACAGGGTCAGGGCTGCAGGAGGCTCTAGTGAAGCCACCCAGGAACCCATAAGCACAGCCAGGCAGGTTCCAATGATCATCTTGAGTCAGGATTCCCCATTCAGGAGCTGTGTGACATTGGACAAGTTGTGTGACCTCACTCAAGCTCAGTTTCCTGCTTGCAAAAGGGAGGTCACCAGGGCAACAGGTCTCGTGAGGCAGAATCTGGATGAGGGAGTCCACCTCTCCTACAGGATTTGTCTAGTTCTTAGAAGTCCCTCAACTTTTCTGCTCACCAAGCCCCACCCTGTGCAGACAGTTCAGCTTGGTTCTGCTCTAGTTGCAGCTTATCCTTGAGAAGCCCGAGGGGACCATCACCTTCTTCCCCTCCTCCTTCCTGGAAACCCTGACACTACCACAGCTTTAGACAAGAGGAGAGACAAGGGTCACACTTTTTATGTGGGCAGGGAAGGCTGCCTGGGGTTACACTTCACCTCTTCCCTGGCAACTCCACTTTCCATAGGGAGAGGAATGTCTGAGTCCAAGAGAAGCCGGAAGCCCACAGGACTCCAGCCTGGCAGCTTGAGGCCTTCAGAAGCCTGGCTGAGTTCTCCTGGGGTCAAATGAAGACTTTTTGTAAAAGCCCAAGTAAAAGCAGTGTGTGGTGGTAGGCACCTACAATAGCAGGACTTGGGAGGTGGAGCTGGAGAGCCAGGTGTTCAGGGTCATCCTCGATACTTCAGGAGTTCTAGCCCAGCCTGTACATACAAGAATTTATCTCTCACCTTCCCACCCACTCCAGATCCAAATAATAAGTGCTCCATCTAAGTACACACAAAACCTCTTTCAAAGGCATCACCTAGGAGACAAGCCTTAAGCACGCCTGGGAGGGATTATTGCCCCTCTGGGTGTGTCTGAGATGGACTAAGTTGATTAGGTTGATTCAGGTACAAAGATGTACACTAAAAGCACCATTCTATGGGATTGGGTCCTAGAAAGAAAAAGCAGCTAGCTGAGCACAATATTCATCCATCTCTGCTTCTTGTGGATTTGGTGTGACCAGCAGCTTCAAGCTCCTGCTGCTTTGACCTTCGTGCATCTTTAACTGTGAGTTCAACAAGCCCTTCTTCCCTTAAATTGCTTTTGTCAGAGTTTTTTATCACAGCACCAGAAAAAGAAACTAAGACAACCCTTGGAGGAAAAATAATGGAACAGAGGTTGTCAGTGGATATAATCCCCTCTATCTTTCTAAGATATATTTTATATGTACAGCTGTTTTGCCTGTGCATATGTCTGTGTACTCTGTGTATTCAGTGCCCCCAGAGGCCAGAAGAGGACATTGGAGTCCCTGGGACTGGAGTTACAGATAGTTGTGAGTTGCCATGTGGGTACTGGGAATCAACCCCAGGTTCCCTGGAAGAGCAGACAATGCTCTTAACCACTGAGCCATCTCTCCAGCCCCTCCATCCATCTCCATCTTTTTTTTTTTTTTTTTTTTTGGTTTTTCGAGATGGGGTTTCTCTGTGTAGCCCTGGCTGTCCTGGAACTCACTCTGTAGACCAGGCTGGCCTCAAACTCAGAAATCCACCTGCCTCTGCCTCCCGAGTGCTGGGATTAAAGGTGTGCGCCACCACTGCCTGGCTTCAGTTTTTAAACAAGTAGTTAGCTCAGTATTAGACAGCAAGCATTTTCCACGATTTTGGCAAATCCTTTGTAAATGTTTGGTACCATAATCTTCATCTGAGTGACCTAGCAGGGAATACTGGCCATAATAACAGAGGCATTAGTAGTGAGGAGGATATCCTGACTCCTGGGACAAACCCAGCCCTGAGCCTGGGAAGCTGATAGCTCCCACCCTATCTCAGGCTTGCATCCTCCAGACTGGGGACCATAGCGGGAAAATAGACTAACAAAGGAAGGACCGGCAACAATTCAGGCTCAGAACACTGAGGAAGGAGCCCAGAGGCATCTGGCACCCCTTTAATACCACATTCAATGCTTGGCTATAACTGGTCCTGCATGGCTAGAAGCTACCACCAGGTGTCGCCACTTAAGCAGTGAGTATTAATATTGTCAGCTGGTAACTTGAACCAGCTTCCTAGGTAGGCCCTAATGCCCACCCTCCTACGACCGATAAAGCACTGGTGCTCTTTGGAGAAATAACTAATTGTACAAGATAAGCCTAGACTATCTTTTTGTTCCAGGAAAGTCTCAATAAATTACAGAAACACATCAAAGGGACAAGAAGGAGCTGGAGAAATGACTCAGAGGTTAAGAGCCCTTGCTAGTCTTCCAGAAGACTAAGATTCAGATCCCAGTAACATGCATGAAGCTCTGGGTTCAAGCCCCAGCATCACACAAACCAGGTATGGTAGCACATGCCTATATTACCACAGCATCAGTGGGGTGGAGACAGGGAAACCCCTGAAGCCCATTAATCAGCCAGCCACATCCATGATCTCCAGATTCAGCAAGAGACCCTGACTCAAAATATCAGATGGAGAGTGAAGGAAGAAGACATCTCAACCTCAACCTCTGGCCTCCATTGCTGTGTGCAGACACATAAGAACAAGAATATACAACACACACACAATTGACAAGCCTCCAGGAGGTCTGTGAGCCAGATGACATTTATGTCGATATTGCTTTCATCCTTTTGAAAGAGATGCTATGGAGAAGGCCTTTAACTCAAAACACACGCTCTGGCATCCTGGGTGATGGCTAGGCCGTGATGGCGCGGTCTCAAGTGGCCCAGAACACAGAGTGCTTTGGACTACTCTTAGGTTTTTTGGTTTTTTGTTTTGTTTTGTTTTTTTGAGACAGGGTTTCTCTGTGTAGCTCTGGCTGTCCTGGAACTCACTCTGTAGACCAGGCTGGCCTCGAACTCAGAAATCCACCTGCCTCTGCCTCCCAAGTGCTGGGATTAAAGGCACGTGCCACCATTGCCCTTGGACTACTCTTAGAAGCTTCTCTCTCCCACTCTGACAGAATCTTGCTGGCCTCAAATTCATAGAGTAATCCCCCTGCTTCAGGCTCCCACAGGCTCCCAAGTGCTGAAATTACAGGTATAAACCATCAAACCCAGATTCTTTGTTGTTGTTGTTGGTGGTGGTGGTGGTAGTAGTTGTGGAGTGTGTTTGCGTGTGTGTGTGTCTGTGTGTGTCAGTATGAATATGGGTACATATGCATGAGTGTGCATGTGTGGGGGTGTGGTCAAAGTCAAGTCAATCTAAGGTATCACGCCTCAGGATCCATCAATCTTGTTTCTTAAGACAGTCTCTCTTTGGCCTGGGTTTACTCATTAGGCTAGGCTAGCTGGTCAGTGAGCCCCAGGGATCTGTCTCCACCTTCCTCAGGCTGAGATTACTGTCACACCACACCTATCTTGTTCAGTGTTGGTTTGGGGATTGGAACTCAGGACCTCGAGATTGCAAGGCAAGCACTTTACTGACTGTGCCAGCTCTCCAGCCCTGCTTCTACTCTTAAATCATTTCAATATAAAAGATCCAAGCCAGGTGGTGGTGATGCACACCTTTAAGCCCAGCGCTGGGGGGGCAGAGGCAGGCAGATCTCTTTGAGCTTGAGGCCAGCCTGGTCTACACATTGGGTTCCAGGTGAGCCAAGGATGCACAGAGAGACCCTGGTGATGGGGCTGGGATAAAAAAGAAGTGGGGGAGGGGTTGCCTCTGTTATTGCCATAGGACTTGAATTCAGTAGAGCTAAACAAAGCATACGCCCATCACACTGGCTCCAGGGTCAGGCCTGGTGCAAAATTAAATACAAAGGCATGTATTAAAATGTTGTCTAGAACGTCAAAACAGCAGAGGATTAAATCAAGTTCAGGACCTTTTGGAGCCATGCCTGGGAAGGATGCCTGCTTGGGCCAGTCCAGCCCAGCTCACATCTGACAACCCTGCCTGATGTATTTCATTCCACTCTTCCATTAATTTAAGCATTCCTTTAAAAAGAACAGATACTGTACACCTACTGGAGGCTAAAATTGCTAGAGACACTGGGGATTTCCCCCCAGAAGCAAAAGGCTTCTGCCCAGCAGCACAGGTCCCAACAGGAACCCCAGCTCTGAGGTTCTTCTCACCTGACTATGCTATTCCGGGGCTGCAGGGGGCTACAAATAAAAGGAAGAAGGATGGAGTCTGTTCCTGGACCTTCTCCAAGAAACGAAGACTTCATCCCAGGCAGCAAGGGCGCTCCTAACTTCCCCCTGCACTCCTTGCCTCTTCCCACTTCTGTGCAGACTTAGCTGGTGGTTCACTGAGCAGGGCCCAGCCCTCCTCTCTCATTCACCACATCCTGACTCTCATTCATCTTAGAGTCATTGCGAAGGCTTGTCAGGCTCCAAGGGCATCCTGGGATCTCAGGGCAATGGAGAGAAGGCAGCAGGCTCTCAGCTAGTGAGCATGAAGTGCAAACAGAACATGAAAGCCAGGCCAAGGGCAGGGATTGCAGATGATTCCCAGCCTTTCTCGGCCCAGTACACAGAAACCAGGCTGAAAGGTTCCTTCCCAGGGCACAATGAGTTTGGAGGAAGCAAGTATGGAAAATATCAGTGTCACAGGCGCTGGAGGTTGGAGTAAAGAAACATCGATATCTTGGCAAGAACGTAAGACCCTTTGGTTGAACGCTATAGGGAGCAGGCTGCTTCAACCTGAAGGCTACAGGAAAGCACCAGACATGTCTCCTGACTCCAAGGGCTTCTCTTGACAGAAAACTTGATATCTGTGGCTTCTCTGGTGCTCCAGACTGCAGAGCCAACTAGGAGTCTCCTCAGAGTCCCAGAAGAGTCAGCTGCAAATGCTGCTGGGGGCCTCCTAGACTAATGTTAGCTGACTGCAGAGCTCAAAGAGGAGGTAAGAGGTGACACAGGAGGTGACTGAGGTAATTTCAGAAAAAACTATATGAAAGCAACCTCAGTTGCTCTCTTTTTCCAGTGAGGATCCAGTATGGTCCCATTCAGCCTAGCCCAAATTAATCCCAACTTGGTTTTCCTAACCAGTCAAAGGCCCAAACACACACACACACACACACACACACACACACACACACACACACACAGCCTGTCTCTCTCTCTCTCTCTCTTTCTCTCTCTCTCTCTCACACACACACACACACACACACACACACACACACACACAGCTTGTCTGTGAGGGCTGACAGCCCACAACCCTGCAGGCTTCACTGGGAAGAAGTATGTCAGGATCAGCAGTGGCCCTGTGCATCCTGTCATGTAGGCAGACCCAGAATTCTAGTGACCAGGAAGAAAGAACCCTGAAGGGTATATTTAGACCACTAAAAATAACAGGAGGCCAGCAAGGAGGATTGGATATGGATTGTACAGACTAGGAGAGCATGGGAAAGCTGGGGGAGGGGCTAGACAGACGAAAGAGGAAAAGGAAGGGGTCCTGACTGGTCCCAGGTGGTCAGAGGAGAGTTGTCTGCCTTCCTCCCCTGGTGACCTGTGACCCAGATGACTCAAATATTCCCTATCTGGAGAATGGAGCTGGCAGTGGAGAAGGGCAGCCTGCCAGGCCAACTAAGGAAGCCAGTCAAGGCTGACTAGAACACAGGACAGGAGGTGATCAAATGGGCTAGACTCAGAAGGAGCCAAGTAGGGGCGTGGCAGGTCCCAACCATGAATCTCTTCCAGCACCCTAACCAAGTCAAGGAGAACCAAGTCAGGAGAACCAGGCTTGGCTCCCAGGAGCTGATCCCTGACATAAAGCACAGAGGGTTCCAGCAGGCCCCACCCAAACAAAAGCTGGCTATGCACAGAGAAGTCCAGATATTTACTCCCGTGGGTTGCTGCTTGGAGTCCAGCAGAGGTGCATTGAAGCTGGCAGAGAGGCTGGGAGTGGCAAGGACCTCCTGGAGTGGGATCTTGGCTTCCCCCAGGAACCTGAGAAGACAAAGAAGTCCAAGGGTGAGAATCAGCCTAATGTGCCTGGCTCTTCTCTTACCTCCTCACTGCCATCACTAGTTAGAGTCCATCTACCTAGGACCACCAGTTCCCTCAGAGTCCTCTGTACCCATGGTACCATGAGTGCCATGTACCCTTGTAAGATGGTTCCCATGGTAACATGTACCCACGTAAGATGGTTCTCATAGTAGCATGTACTCATATGAGATAGTCCCATGGTAGCATGTCCCTGTGTAAGATAGTTCCCATGATACCATCTTAGGGAGAAGAGAGAGATCAGAGACACCTGCCCTTCCCTTCCCCAAGCTCAACCTTAACCTCCTTCTGTCTGGCCTTAGAGGCCTAGCCATGCTGCTGCCCTGTATAGAAGCATATTCTCATCAGATGATTAATTAATTAATTGTTTATTTACTTAGAGACAGGATCACATGTAGCCTAGGCTGACCTCAAACTGGCTATGTAGCTGAAGATGATTTTGAACTTCTGACTCTCCTGCCTTTATCTTCCAAGTCCTGGGATTACAGGTGTCCCCCACCACACCCTGTTTATACAGTGCTGGAGATCAAGCCCAAAGGCTTCATACATGCTTTGCAAAGCACTCTCTCAACTGAGCCACACCCCTAGTGCGGTCATCAGATGTTAACAATGAACCAGGCCAGCATCACCAGAAGACAGAGGTGGTCTTTCATTCCACACCTTTGGTGCCCCCATGCCTCAGCTGACTGCAACCCACATTACAGACTATCTGCATGAGTTTCCCAGGAAGCACAGCCCCAGTTACGAATCAGATGCAAGGAACCTTCCTGCAGACCCAGAGAGAAAACAAGTATTGGTCTAGGAGATAGACCCATTCACCAGAGGTCCAGGCACACATACCTGAGACCACACTTGTCACTGACTGAAGATATGAGGTTTTGGGAAAGTGACCCACTGGCGGATGGCCGAGGAAGACCTTTCAAAGAATCCAGAGGAATAAGTCCTGTTCTGTGGGTTGTAAACCACCTACCATGCACTCTGTGCCTCTGCAGTGGCAGCAAGTGGCCTGTGTTACCTAAACCCTGTCACTAGAGTCTGCTTCAGCCTCTGCTTGCTCCCTGGAAACCAGGCTAAGGATAGCCCTCAGGGCACAAATACTCATCAGTTCTGGGAACAGCTATGAGACACATCCAGCATTGGTTTTTTTATTTCTCCTAATAAATAAATCTAGCCTAGTATCAGAAACTGTCCTTGCCCTGGTCTCTGTAACAGCGGTCTGTATATGGGTTTAAATGGATCCACGAAGTAAAACTTGAATCTTGGCCTAATGAGCTGGGTGACAAATACTTCTCCAGTAAGACTCCACCTCAGCTCCACTAGGATGGGGCTAAAAACTCTGCGGACTTCTGAAGTCATGCTGAATGCATTGTGAGAAGACCATGAGCCTATAGGGCCAAGAGTTAAAAGGCCCTGGCTTAAAAAGCATTTGTGTAGGTTTCAGGTTGGCAGGGATGGACTTGCAATGGTTAGTGTTGACTGTCAACTTGACAGCATCCAGAGTCATTCAGTAGACATAACTCTGAATAGATCTGTGAGGACATTTCTAGATTGAGTTAATGGAGAGAGGGAAGAGCCACATCCCAAAGGTTGGGGTCCTGCTGCACAAAAAGGAAAAAGTGAGCTGAGCACCATCGTTGATGTCTCTCTGCTTCCTGACTGTGGGTGCGATGTGAGCATCCTCACACTCCTGAACCATGACTTCCTGACATGAGAGACTGTGTACCCTCAAACCATGAGCCAACATAAACCCTTCCTTCCTTCCTTAAGTTGTTTTTGTCAGGCATTTTGCCATAGCAATAATAAAAGAAACTAATACAAAAGGTTTATAAAGAAGCAGGGAGAGAGAGGAGAAGATTATGGAGAAACTGGAATCCCACTGAGCATGCTGCTGGCCGGAATGGAGGGATGCTTCAGGAACATTAAACGCACACAGGCAATCCAATCTCTAGCCCTACTTCTGACTCCAGACATGCACACAGCACATTCAAGCAGCAAATCCTCAAACATCAGAAAATGAGAGCGGCTCAGTGTCCATTGGTAGAGTGCTTGTCTAGCACGCACAAAGCCTTGGGTTCCATCCCCAGCATCACATATACCAGGCATGTAATCCTAGTAATCAAGGCACAGAGGCAGGAGGATCAAGAATTCAAGGTTATACTCAGTTACATAATGAATTTGAGGCCAGTCTGGGATGCACAAGACATTGTCTTTAAAAGGTTAAAGACAGTGGAGTCGGGGTGGAGCTAGAGAGATAGCTCCTGGGCTTGATCTCAGTCGAGCTCAGAGATAGCTCTGGTTGCTCTACTGGAGGACCTGAGTTAGATTCGAAGCACCCACATGGAAGTTTACAACTGTCTGTAGCTGCAAGTCCAAAGGTTCCAATGTCCTCTTCTGACCTTCGAAGGCCAAGGTATGCAAGTGGTATTTTGCATGCAAGCAAAATTTACATACATATAAAACAAGAAATTAAATTTTTAAATAAATGATTGGAGAAACCAAGCCAAGTAGGTAGATGGAGAAACAAAATGAAATATGCATGCACATGGACTATTAGTCAATATTCAAGAATCCTGACACTTCCCCTGGGACAAGCCATGGAACAGCTGGGCTGCAGCTCTGTAGTAGAGCATTTGCCTTGCACTCTTGAGGCTGCTAGGTTCAGTCACCAGTATGTCCATGAATAATAAAGAAGAAGTAGTATTGAAGACACAGAAGGACAAATGCCATTTGATCCTTCCTGTACAAAGCACCTAGTCAGATTCATACGCACAGAAAATAGAGCGGTGGCTGCCACGAGCTGGGAGGGAGGAAAGAAGAAATCGTATTTAATGGGCTCGGGTTTTCTGCTTGGGAGAGGGAAAAGATCTATGGATTGATAGCTGCAATGCAATGGTGGCACAGAACCGTGCAGTTCAAAGCTGTTCAAATCCAGTGCTCCTCCTGAGAATGGCACCGTGGTGGACTTCCACATTCCACACAGCAGGGCACACATGTTCATGCTCATCCTCCCCACATATATGTTAAATGAATTAATTAAAAATAAAGAAGCAACTTATAAATATACGTGATAAATAATTATTAAACTCCCTCTTTATTATTTACACCCTCTTGAGGCAGGCAGGTTCTCAGTCACCTTACAGTTTCCCTTGCTAGAAAAACAATAAACACTGTGTGTGAGTGTGTGTGTGTGTGTGTGTGTGTGTTTGTAGGTTTGTGTAAGTATGTTTATATGTGTGTGTGTTTGTATGGTTGCGTAAGCATGTTTGTATGTGTATTTGTATGTTCTTGACTTGTGTGTATGTGGGTGTATGTGCATGTGTGTGTGTTTATGTTGATGTGTATATGTGTTTGTGTTTGTGTGTATGTATATATTTGTGGGTGTGTACATGTCTGTGTGTATGTGTGTTGCAGAGGACAGATGTGTTGTTGGTCTTCACCTCCCACCTTGTTTGAGGCAGGATCTCTTCATTGTTTATCTGCTCCATGCACCATGCCAGCTGCCTTTCATACTACTGGGGATTCTCCTGTCTCTCCCTCCCATGTTCCTGCAGGTGATCTGGGATCACAGATGCTCAAAATAAGGACCTTTCTTTTATGTGAATGCTGATGATTTGAACTCTGGTCCTCACACTAACACAGGACATGTTTTTACCACTGAGCCATCCCCCAGCCCTTCTCTTGCTTCTTTATTTTGTTTGTTTGAGACAGCGTCTCACTGCATAGCCCTGGCTGTCCAGGAACTCACTCTGTAGACCAAGCTGGCCTCGAACTCACAAAGATCTACCTGCTTCTCCCTTCCAAGTTCTGGGATTAAAAGTGTGCATTGCTGCACCTGGCTTGACATTTATTTCTTTAAAGGAAGAGTAAAGGGAGATCGTTACAGGGTTTTTAAGTCACACGAAGGTCAATACTTCTAGAATGTGGGCTTCTCTGTCCCTTGGCATCTACAGGAAGCTTTGCACTATGGTTTCCTAAGCAGGGTCTCTCGTTAGGTGTAACCTAAGGACAATCATGGGAATAGCGCTTATCCCCAGTATTGTGATCAGAGTGTCCTCAGAACAGGATTCCCTGTGACATAAGAGATCAGAGTCACTCTGTCCTTTAAGGGAATCCTTGCAAACCAGAGTGATTTGATCAAGTAGGTAGACAAGCAACGAGCCTGCAGATGTGGGCAGTGTCTACAGTTGAGGCTTCTGGCCTTAGCAGCAGAAAGGCCAGGCCCAACAGCAGACAGTAACAATAGACAGCAGTCTAGTGGACCAAATAGCTCAGTGTGACTGAAGCTGGTTTTAGAAGTCCTGGCCAGAGGCCCAGAGTAAAGGTGGACCACCTGAGCCTGGCTCGCTGGCAAAGCCCTCCCAGACAGCAGGGAGAATTCCAGGAAGAGGGATGGTGAACAATGGCAGGAAATGCAGAAGGAAGTGCTGGCTCCACCTCTGCCAGCCCTAGCCCTTCCGGATCTCCCCCTCCCCCCAGAGTGCCTCTGAGTGACTGTTATTTCCTCTCTGAAACCTCTTTGGGGGCAGTCAAATGTGCCCCCAGAGGAACAAGGGCTAGTCTCTCCAAGATACCAGGTTGTCTTATATTCTGAGGAAGAAGGGCTGGAAGCTACCTGTTAAAAGACCCAAGGGGAAGGCTATGGTGACACGTTTGGAAGAGTCATAGAGACCGAGACTCCCATATGGGTGAGTGATGTGGAAGCGCAGCTCAGTGGGAAGGAGCAAGCTGCAGAGAGTTATTGAGGTGGGTTAATGAGATCTGAGGCTCCATCACAGGTTGTGGAAAAAGCCACAAATTCATCCCTTTCAATCTGCAAAGGAAATAGGACATTAAAGCCCCTCCCCAGATTCCCTTCCCCTGTAACTTTATTCAAGGGACCTTAGTCTTGGAAGCCTAAACCCTTGTCTGTCCCATCTGAAGACAGACACTGAAATACAAGCTCTAGGGCGAGGTGTCTGCTAAGTTGACTCTATGGGCACCAAACAGTGGTCTGGCAGGTGCCCTGTGGAGACCAGTGAGTCAAGGAGGGACCTGGAACCCTGCAAGGGCCAAGGCTTTGGGAGCCAGCAGGGTGTGTCAGAAGCATCCCTGTGGGCCTGGCCCCACCTCAACACCACAGGCCCTCCCAGCTTTTTTCTTCTGGTTGTTTCTCTTAGCTTTGTTGTTTCAGACCTACTGGAACAAGGGAGCAGAAGCATGGGGGCTAAAAAAGACTCTGCCATCCCAAAGAAAGAGAAGGCAGGATGGGCATAGTGGAGGGAGAGCAGCTGAGACTTAACAGATATGCATCTCCCCCCAGGAAGAAAGAGTTGATTCCCTAATTCATCCATGAATGTCAAGGCCCTGTCAGACAGATGCGAGTGGGAGCCTCCAAGCCGAGGCTTGAGCAGTATGTGTGAAGGCGGAGGGGGAGGGGCTAAGTTATGCTAATGAAATATGAAAAAATGGAAACAATTTTGTTTTAAAACACTGAGTCTTACTACATCATTGTTTGTAAGAACAAAGCACAAAAGCAACCCAGCCGTCCACCACCCAAGACTGTAGATACAGCACAGCACATCTGTGCTATGAAATTCTGCTGTATTCTACCATAAGACCCAGCTTTACATTTCCAGGCATATACCCCTAAAGAAATACCAGTGTGTAAAAGACACACTTGCCTGTGCTTGTTTACAACAGTTAAGCATGGAATCCACCTAGGTGCCCATCCATAGGTGAATGCATAAGTAAATGTGATATATACATATATACATTCTGGAATATTAGGCTATATTAATTGTTACTCAGCCATGAAGATTAATATTCTATCATGTCAGCAAAACGGATACACCTAGGGCGTACTATGGTAAATGAAACAGATGCAGACAAATTTCAAATATACCCTTTCATATGTGGGTGCTCAACCATTGATGGTGGGAGGCTGGAGAGATGACTCATCAGTTAAGAACCCTTGCTGCTTCTACAGAGGACCTGGGTTTGGTTTCCCAGCAACCACATGATGGTTAACAACTGTTCATAACTCCAGTTCCAGGGGCTGAGGTACCCTCTTTTAGTCTCCACAGGCTTTGTACACACACACACAGAGGCAAAATGCCCACACATCTAAAATAAGTTTTTAAAATTAATTGTGAGGATAAGCTCAGAGAGCAACATGCTTGCCTAGCATGCTGGTGACCGTAAGTTTGATCTCCAGCATCATAGAAACTAGATATGGTGGTAATCCACCATCTCTAGACCTGTAATCCCATCACTTGGGAGGTAAAGGGAGAGATTTGGAGTTCAAGGTCATCTTTGGGGGAAAAAGGACGGGAATGTTTGAGTGATTACTATTAGTATGATGAGGAGAAGGGTGAGCGGCAGCCTGGACAGCAGGTGCTTAAGCACACGTGGATGTAATAAATCCTAGTGTCCACAGCACAGGAAGGGCTCAAGAAAAGAGGGGCTTGAAGGCTCCAAATACACAGGCAGGCTAAGGGGGTGGTGCGGTTCATCACCCATGTGTGGTCACAGTACATGGATCAAAATATCACTGGACCCCGCATCATGTGTAATCATAATGTGTCAGTCATGGGAAAGGTACAGCTCATTAATTTAATCCAATCCAACTCAAAACAAAACAAAAACCCTGCCAAGCACTTAGTCTTGAACGGTATTCCTCCTGCTTTTGGTTTCTGGTGATTTTCATTTTGTTTATTTAAGATAAGGTCTTCTTACACAGCTCAAACAGAGCCTGAATTCATGATCCCCCTGCTTCAGCCTCCTCAGCGCTGGTACTGCAGGCACAAGCCATGCGTGCCCAGCGCTTTCCTGTGTTCTGATGCTCGAACATCCTGAGCCTCGTTGACCTGGAGACACTGACCCTCCCAAAGTAGCCAGTCCCTGGGACAGTAAGGAAGGTCCCCAGCAGGCAGGGCATGGCCTGGAGCACAGCTGGGTAAATTCTGCTTCCAATTTCCCCCACCCTGCTTGCCCTTTGGATGTCCCCTGCACATTCTCATCTACTAAATGGCTTTGGGGCTCCTATGAGGCCTGACCCCTGAAGGGAGAATAAAAAGGATGAATTTCAAAAGTCCATGCAGGATAGGCTGGGAGCATGGCTCCGTTGGCAAAGCGGTGCTGCCTAGGCATGAGGACCTGAGTTTGATCCTTAGTATCCACATAAGAATAAGGGATGATGGTGTTCCCCAGTGCCAGAGAGGTAGAGCTGGCTGCACAGCCAGTGTGGCCAATATGAGGGTGCCCCTGTTTCAAAGAACAAGGTGAAAACAATGCCTAAGGGTTAATGTCCAAAATTAACCTCAGACTTACACATACACTGGTGACACAGGGAGACTCTGGCCCAGCAGTGGGAGACTTCAACAAAACAGCCTAGTCAAGGAATGGCTTCTTCCTACCTTGAATATCCTCCATGATAGACACATGAACCAAAGGACCAGAGGCAGGGTGAGCTCCAGGGAAAGCCTGGAGTGACAAAGTCCAGTGTGCTCACGGATCAATGTGTGGTGCTCAGAATTGATACCCCACTGTGACTTCAAGAGTTTGGGGGGGGGAGCAGAAGGAGTGCTAGAGACTAGTTTGCAACATCCTGGGAAGGCAGATCAGGGAAGATGAACCACAGGTGCTGAGTGAAGAAGACATTCTGAGGAGCAGCACATTTGCATGGGCCCAGAGCATGGCTGGAACCCCAAGAGGAAAAAAGCACAGCAATTCACAGTAGGAAATCAGCACCAGGCCAGGCCATGGAGAGCCACATACCCAGAGAGACACCCATTTCCCCAGAGCCTAAGACAAACATACCACGTCAGCAGCAGACAGTGATCTAATCCTGAGAAAGAATCTGGTGATTTCCAATGGCAGGAAAATAAAGAGCAGGCTTCATTCCAGCACCCACACACCATCAGTAATGCCAGTGCCAGGGGACCTGATGCCCCCTCCTGACCTCTGTGGGCACCAGGTCCATGTATGATAGAGATGTAGACAAACACCCATGCACACAAAATATATGGTTTTTTAATTTAAAATGTTTTAAATAAAAATGAATTGTCCTAAGAGGTAAAGGTGGTGGGATTAAAGAAGGCCAGGAAGACAGGCCTTGCTGGCACACTCGGGGGATAGCACTTGGGTGATGGAGGCAGGGAAGATGGGGTCTCAAGGTCTCCCCGGCTACACTGCTAGCTGGAGGCCATCCTGGGCCTAATGAGACTCTCTCTAAAAATCAAACAAACAAAACTTAAAAAAAAAAAAATACTAGAAAGCTAAAGAAATATGACTCGATGTGGGACTCTAGACTGGATCTGGTTCTGGGGGAGGAGCAGGGACCGTTTGGAACAGCATTTCTTGGTCAGTTAACAGGATGATATAAAGTGTAGATTCCATCTATCAAGGTCATCCATGTAATATCTGCTGATGTCAATATGGTGCCCAGCTATAAAAGAAATAGCCCTCATCTTAAGAAATCTGCCCTGGAATATTTAGGGTCAGACAACTGTGATGATTATGACTTATCTTCAAATGGGAGGAAGAACAGGGAGGGAGGGAGGGAGGGAGGGAGGGAGGGAGGGAGGGAGAAGGGAGAAGGGATAGTAAGAGAAAATTAGAATCAACAGAAGTAAAGGCAGGTGGGTCGTCTCTAAACTAGTTTCTTTTTTTTATATATAATCGTGAAACTATACTTGTAATATTCAAGGATGACCAGTAGGGGTTGGTTTCTCATCTTTGAATATATATATCACAATTCAATTTCCAGTGACTCAGTTGCATCCTGTCATCATGAGTCAGAGCCCCCTGTCCATCCTGGGGTGCACACACAAACACCCGCACAATCACACACACACACTCACTCCAGGGAAGAAACACTCATGATCTGAACCTCCTGGGTCCTGACCTATGCATGCCTGGCAGGGAAAGGCAGGAAGTGAGAGATGGTAACACCTTCCCCAGTCCCTGAACCCTCCTAGCCTCAGGAAGCCTTCCTTCCGGGACCTGACGCCCTAGAGGTTGTCCAGAGGTAACTCTAAATAGTTTTCCACTTCAGTCCAGAGAAAGACAAAAGAAATATTATCCTGAAATCCAGGGATATCCTGGAAAGAATCCAGAGCAAAATATAGTTTTTAAAAATCCTTGAAAATGAGGGTGTGCCCGGCACACAGAGCCCACAGAGAACAGTGGGATGTGAGCTATAAGTATTTGGGCCCCAAACTGCCTCCTGGGGAGTCCAGAAAGCAGCCTGCAAAGTAGAGGCTGATCCTACTATGGCTGCTCTTCCCAGCTCTACAACAGCACCCCAAAGCTCTGCCTTCCAAAGTACCCTCATGGGTACCCGTATCCAAGAGAGAATGCCCTGAGATAAGCTGCTGAGAGCGGAGGAAAAGGTCCTCCATGCTCCGAATGGACCAAGAGCTTCTATTGCTAGTAAGAGCCCAAGTGTACATAATTAGGATGAAGCCAGAAGAGGAGATCAAGGAACCTAAAACCTCATGTAGACAATCACTCCATGATCTCACCACTTCTGAGGCAGAGGATAACAGAGGTCAAGACCAGCCTGGGCTACAAAGACACTGTCCAAATTAAATACATACATACATACATACATACATACATACATACATACATACATACAAAAATAAGCAAGTGAAGCAAGAGGATCATGAATTTGAGACTAGCCTGCGCTACATAGCTACACTCTCTCTCAAAATAGAAATACAGATGATTAGATAGATAGATAGCCAGACAGACAGACAGACAGGAAGGAAGGAAGGAAGGAAGGATAAATTACAGAGGGGACAATAATCATATGAAAGATCCTTAACTGTCAGTCAAGGAAACACAACTACCATATATCTCTCTTGACCATCACACTGCCAAGAGTAAAAAGACTGTCACTCACCTTTTCTACACTGTTGGTAAACATAAGTTTGGTTATTTTTGAAAAGCAACTTGGAAGAATCTCCAAGCTTCTTTGTGCAAATATACATATGTGTGTGCATGTCTGTGTATTGGGGAGAAGGTGTACACGTGTTTACATGTGTGCCTGTGTGCTCAGGAGCTTTTGCCTTGGTTTTTGTGACAGAATCTCTCACTGACCTGAAATTTGCCTGAGTAGGCTAAGCTGGCTGGCCACCACGACCCAGAGATCCATCACCTGCGTCTACCTTCCTAGGCTAGGATTAGGTGTATGCCATCACATCTAACATTTTAATGGGTTCTGGGCGGCAGGCTTAGGATCTATCCTCAGGACGGAGTAGCAAACAGTTCCCCAGCCCTCCAAACATCTTCTATGCTTATTCTCTTCGCTCCAATAAACCTACTTCTAGGGGAAATGCAAAACAAAAACAAAAACAAAAAACAAGCAAGCAAAACAAACAAGCAAACAAACAAAAACAAACCACCCTCACAAAACACAAAGTTTGACACATTAAAACATTAGAATCGGAATAAAATTGTTCACTGGATAATCACTTGAAACAAGAAATTGGGAGGAACCCAAACTCCAGCCAGTAAGGGCACAGTGAGACAAATATGGAGCACACAGCAGCATATTTCTGAGTAAAGAGCATGTGGGTTATCTCTATCACCTGTGCGGCAAGGTGACCCTAATAGAGGAGCATCCAAGTCAGAATAACACATGACAACTGAAAAATGAATGTGACATACTGTTGGGTGACACACACATGACACAAAACAAAGGTGTGTGTGTGTATGTGTGTGTGTATAAAAACATGCTTCATAGGCTTAGGAGAGTGGAGCAGAATCTAAACCAAGTTGTTAATGATAAATGCCATGGGAGCAAGGGAAGAAATGGATGAATGAAAGAATTGGCACTTTCCCCTTATGCCTCCTTAGTAATGGAGCTTGTGTATATATACACACAGAGACACACACACGCTCACGCATGCACACGTGCAGAAACATACATGCATACACACATAGACGCATGCATATATATACACAGACACATGCTCACATACACGTGCATGCATGCACAGAAACATACATGTATACACACATACAAGCATGCACACACACACACACACATACACATACACCTTTTTGGAGGTTTTAAAGTTTAAGGTATATGCATATGTATTCTTATGTGTGTAAATACACAGGTTTGACATTCCTCAGGACACCTTGTTTTTTCAGAATAACACATGACAACTGAAAAATGAATGTGACATACTGTTGGGTGACACACACATGATACAAAACAAAGGTGTGTGTGTGTGTGTGTGTGTGTGTGTGTGTGTGTGTGTGCATGCTTGTATGTCACCTAGTGAGACACGATTTCTCACTAGGACCCGGGGCTCACCAATCAGGCTGGGCTGGCTGGCCATAGTACCCACCTGTCTCCTGTGCCCCAGCACTGGATTACAGGCATATACCAACACCCAGCTTTTACATGAACTCTGGGGACTGAACTTGTGGCACACACTAAGTTATCTCCACAGTCCATTTCCTTTCTTTTAATGAAAGAACATGTATGTATTTGTGTAAGAAATATACCAAGGCATGCAGAGCATGTTCATGTGCTGTGGGATTGATGCATGTGCATCTGTGTGCATTCTGCTATGGCCAATGGCCTCCATACTTAACCTCCTCAGTGTTTCCACCCAAGGGGTTTTGGCACACACACTGTCATTCACACTACAGTACAACCTTGCCTTGCATAGGTGATATTATTCCAGTGTCCCAGTGGGAAAATAGTCTGAGGGCTCCAGGTCCCTGACAGTACTAGGCTGGAACTCATTGCTAATAATGGAGTTAAAGTCTTCTCTCTCTCTCTCTCTCTCTCTCTCTCTCTCTCTCTCTCTCTCTCT
>JADRCH010000043.1:1057551-1154006 GCA_019843965.1 Rhynchomys soricoides
CTCTCTCTCTCTCTCTCTCTCTCTCTCTCTCTCTCTCTCTCTCTCTCCTCCCCAGTGTGTGTGTTTCCCCTATAAAAAAAATACAGACAAAAACAAGACAATAACAATAAAAATAAGAAACACACACACACAAAACCACAAAAATCAAAATAAACAAGCAACAGACTGAAAAGAAAAGAAAAATAACAGCCAAGAAAAAATGGCCAAGAAAAGCAAAATGAGACAAAAAGTCTACAAGAATATTATAAAGTTCATTTTGTGTTGCCCAACTACTCCTGGACCTAGAGCCTGTCCTGGGGAGTGGTTAGTGTGGGGAGACCCCCTTGCCAGCAGGTCATTTGCAGAGAGCCTGTTGGTTAGGAGTTGGGGGCAGGTTTTTTTCTTAATCCTTACGATGCAGGGCTGAGACAATGTTCAGATGTTTAAGAGACAGGCATGGTTGGAACAATGTAACAATCTAGAACCCTCTGTCTGATACAAGAAGCCACTAATCACCTTGAGCTGCTTACATTTAAATAAAACACTAAGCTGAAGTTAAAAAACCAGGTGTGGTGATGCATACCTGAATTCTCACCATTTGGGAAACAAGCAGCAAGACCAGGAGTTCCAGGCCTCCCTGGGCAACAGGAGGCGAGGAGAAAGAGAGAGGAGCAAAGCAACAGACTTGTAAGCAGAGGTGCAGAGAGGCAGGCTATGCAGGATGTAGGAAGCCTTGGGGGATTCTAGATGCAGATAGAAGGAAACAGAGCCTCTGGATCTGTAGAAGGAGTAAAGGTGAGAGAGGAGAGACTGGGGGAAGGAAGTCCCACTTATGAGTAAGAGGTACCTGGTTGGAAGAAGGCCCGGAGAGGACAATGGTGAGCTCACACAAGATAGCCAGGAATCCCAGGGTGTGGCTGCAACAAGACCCCTCAGGATTTTGCTGACAGCAGAGGACTCAGAACAGCAAGACAGTAACAGTCACCATCCACTCAGGACCAGACTATGTGGCTGGGCAGGTGTTGAGGAGGTGGTCTACAAAAGCACTCACTGAACTTGTCTTAGTTACCTTCTATTGCTGAAGAGCCACCATGACCAAGGAAACATACAAAAGGAAGTATTTCCTTTGGGCCTTATGGTTTCAGAAGGTTAGAGCCCATGACCATCATGGTGGGAAGTACGGTAGCAGGCAGGCAGGCAGGCATGGTGCTGGAGCAGAAGCTGAGAGCTCACATCTCAGTCAACAAGCAGGAGACAGAGAGAGCTAACTGGGACTGGTGTGGGCTTGTGAGACAGTAAATCCCACCTACAGTGGCACACCTCCTTCAACAAGGCCACACCCCTAACGCTTCCCAAAGAGTTCCACCAGTTGGGGACCACTTATTTAAATATATGAGCCTATGGGGGTGGGGTGCATCCTCATTCAGACTGTACTGAATCACAAAACATTTTTGTCTTTCCAATGTTTAATGTCACATGGCTGCCCTAGGCACTGCTTAGTATGTTTCTTATTTTTGCCTTGGAATTTTGAATTCTGTTTTTTTTTTTTTTCCCTGTTGCAGTGTATGTGTGTGTTTTGTGCATGTGTTCTCATGTGTGGGGGTGCCCTGAATCAGGGGTGTGTGTGAAGGCCAGAGGTTGGTTTGGGGTGCTTTCTTCACTCATTCTCTCACTGAACCTGGAGTTCCTGTTTCAGCTAGATTGGCTGGCCAGCGAGTAGCAGAGAGCCAGATCACTATCTCTGTGCCCCCAGCACCGGCATTACAATTGTGTGCTGCCATACCCAAATTTTATGTGGGTTCTGGAGCACTAAGCTCAAGGCCTCACGCTTGTACAGCAAGCACTTAGCCAGCTGAGCCGTCTTCATAGCCCGGTTTTCTTCTTTGCTTATACAAGCTTGTGCGTATGGATTACAGCATTCGGGTATTACAGAATTACCATGCAAGGACCCTGTCCCTTCCTGCTGCTTTAAACAGGGCCACCTCATTTAAGCTAGCTGTTATGAAGACTACAGACCCGCTTGCTCTGACCCTCACAGAACAGGGTGTTTAGGAAGCTCTGTCCTTTTGTGGATATTCATGATGTGGGCTTAAATTTGAACTTAGTCTATTACAGTTTAATTCTTAAATTGCCAGAACTGCTAATTTAAGATAAATGCTTGGAAAACTTAAAAAATCACATGGGAGGAGTATCTGTAAGACAGAAAGTTCTGGTAAGTGACATCTAGTGAAGTGGTTATTCTAGATGTGGAGATCTGAGGAACTGCTTTCCCAGTATGCTGACCTACAGTGACCTGCTCATGTGAAAACTGTTGAGCCAGAGTTCACCAACAAGGGTTGGTGGTAAAAACATATGACCCCTCTGCAAAACATATGACCCATGGATCTGTCCCCCTGAAGGTTCAGCTGGGCCCCTGAACTGACCAAAATTGTCAAAACTATGTCTACAGTCCCTGCTGTCTCTGGGGTCTCGGACACCTCCCACAGCGCCTAGAAAGGGCTGACTACAATAACGAAAATGAAACCTGCCTTTCCTGGTGGCCTGCAGTACCCAGCCTGTCCACCTTTACCTCACTAAACTCTCAACTCCTGCGTCATCAGAGGAACTGAACTCTGCAGAGCTCCCAGAGCCAGCTGTCTGGGCCCTTGCGAGCCTCTGCAATGCAGATAACAGAGCGATGAGAATAACAAATACCTGCCCTCCAGCCAAACACACCTCCAGCACAGCCTTTGGGAACATCACTAATCTAACCTTTGAGCCTCTGTTTCCTGTCTGTGAGGACAGCAGCAGCATCTGCTAGAGAAAGATCATCCCATGACCAGGCTTCCACAGCACCAGAAACCTGGCTAAGCTAGGTTAGGTACCAGCTGGGAGGTTTCTCAGTTGCTACTGCTAGCCTGGGACTGGCCTGGAGGCTCCATTCCCAACAAGGCTGTCCCTAGCACAACTCTGAATTCCCACAAGAACTCGCTGCCCTCCACTCCCACACCTGGAACTACTTTCCCCTCCAAAGCCTGGCCCTGGGTAAATGTGGGCCCTTCTCCAGGCTGCCCCTGGTTGAGTTGCTCACTTTATGGACTGCTGGTCCACCTTCAAGATCATTGAGGTGCCTATCTTCCACAAAGCAGTTGAGACTGTAGCGAAGGCCACAGCTTTTATTTTATTATTGTTGTTGTTGAATATTGTGTGTGTGTATGAAGGGAAGATATCACGTGTGCCATGCCCTTACCTAGTGAGCCATCTCAACAGCTGTGGGCCACAGCTTCTTAAACCTTGGGTTAGATATCTCATAACATAATATGAGATATGCAAAGCACTTAGCAATGGTAAAACTTTCTAAACCCAGCCAGTTGTGGTGGAGAACACCTTTGATTCTGGCACCCTGGAGGCAGAGGCAGGCAGATCTGTGTAAGTTCAAGGCTAGCCTGGTCTACATAGTAAGTTCTAGAACAGTCAGGGCTATGTAGAGGAATTCTATTGAAAGAAAGGAAGGAAGGAAGGAAGGAAGGAAGGAAGGAAGGTAAGTAGGAAGGCTTCTAAGCACACTTTGACCAAAAAATAATTTAAAATAAAACATATAATGGCAGTGCTTACCCATATCCCTCATGAGACTCCCTTCAATGCAGCTTTGGCTCTGAGCACACAATACACGCACCTTGCACCATGCATGCCATCATGCCAAGCAAAACCCACAAACACTGCCTCAGACATCTGGGCTCAGATTCAAGACTACTGTAGGCTAGAGACCCCAAGGTTTTTAACATATGTACAAAGATTTCTGGTCTTGTAAAAAACATTAATATTTCTTATTACTTTCTTACTGTCACTCCTCAGCATGCAAGTGTTGTGGGGCATCCACCAGAGAAGACTGCTCAGACATGGGGTTAAGTCGATAGAAAGCCTTTATTAGCTGGGCATTGGCCACACTGGGTGTTTAGGATCCCAGGGGAGCACCAAGCCTTTCTCAGGGAGGGAAAGTAAGGTTTTAAGTACAAAAATCATGTTCTGAGCTAGGTTGTGGTGATGTACGCCTTTAGTCCCAGCACTTGGGAGGCAGAGGAAGGTAAATATCTTAATTCAAGGCTAGCCTAGTCTATATAGTAAGTTTTAGGATATCCAGGGCTACACAGAGAAACTTTATCTTGAAGCACAAACAAAATGAAACAAAAAACATATTCTAGGTTGACATACTTCCATTAGCAAGAACATTAGCCAGAAGCAGAACTACAGAAGGCAAAAGTCAAGGTTACTACATTTAGAGACTTTTCCAGAACTATGGACTTGGAAGGATTAGGTACTTGTTTTCCTTTTGGCTGATGCTACCATCTACATGATGAGTTTTACAGCCTGAATGGCACTTCCATCATGGAGTCAGTTGTGCTAAGGTCTGCCCTGTTACAGTAAGCACTAGATTAATACATCTTTAGATTGTATTATGTTCACATGTTTCATTTTAATAACTGTGGTTTGGGTTGCTGACTTGAATTTCATTTTTAAAATGTTTAATTTTGATTTAAGATTAGGACAGAATGTGGTTTCTAAAATGGCCCTAGACATCCTTCTGTCATTTTGCACTGTGTACTTGAGTGAAATAGACTTCTCAACAACGATGGTTCTAAAAGCAAAACATTGAACAACTCTGCAAAATGTTGTTCTCTGTCCTGCAGTATCAAATACTCAGCCAAGCCTTAGTTACCCAGGTAAAACTAAAGCATGTCCATTTCAGGAGGCAAACTTCCTTTCATCTTCAATAAATGGTAAAATGCATGCAAAACAATATAAAATAAAAAAGTGTAAAAAATTCTTTTTTGATCTCACTGTGTAGCTCTGGCTAGCCTGGAACTTTCTATGTAGACCAGGCTGGTTTCCTACTCGCAGAACTCTGGCTGCCTCTGCCTTCCAAGTGCTGAGATTAAAGACATGTACCACCATGTCTAGTTAAAGTAAATTCCTCTATGAACTATTATCAGTAAATATTTAATTTACCCACTTTATATACTTATATGCCCAAAGTTACACATAATTTTGAGGGGCAAACGAGGGTCATGACTAGAGTTACACTGAGTGCCCTCAGGCACAGGCTGGCTCCCCGCCTTACAGCGCCACTTCAGAGGCACAGGGACAGTGCTTTGTCCTTCCTCATGGATGCCAGACCACACACCCAGTGCTAGCTTGAACCACAAGGAAACTGTAATGGTTTGGATTCTTTCTCCAACCTTTGAAGACTTAACTTGGCAAGTTTCAAAGCCTGAACTCCTCCTTCCCAGCTTCCCCCACTCCAGGTTCACATAACCAAGACTCTCTGCCTCAGATACAGCTGACCCAATTCCCAGACAAAGGCTCCCCTGTGGGCAGGTCTGTGTGCAGCCATCCCATGCTCCTCAGCACCAGATTTCAGTAAACAGCACCAGGCACTTGAGCCCACCCAACTCAGCTGCACCCTGCTGTACTTACCAGGGACAACTGACCCCCATCCTTACCTAAGTTCTGTCACTATATGTCACTATATGTCAGGCTATGTCTCCTGGCCACTTACACCCACAGCCAACTAGCCCACTGAGCTTTGGAGGTCTCACCCACCACTACTTACAAGGCTCATGATCACCCATGACAAAGAAGCCACCCACCACCTGCCTAAACAGAACCTGCCTTTGCCAGAAAGATTTGCTTCTGTGGGTTCTCTATTCGTCAACCCAACAAAAATCTACACACACACGCACATGCACATGCACACATGCACACATGCATGCATGCGCACACATACAGAGAGAGAGAGAGAGAGAGAGAGAGAGAGAGAGAGAGAGAGAGAGAGGGCGCACAGACTAATCAGTCTGCTCCCTGTTATTACTGCTCTGACTTCAGCATCACAGTTCTTACCTGCTTCTTCCATGCAGCCCTCCTCAACTGCTAGCTGCAGCTTCTCTTTGTCTACCCACCTCCTGGAGTATGTGTATAGCAGTCCTCACCAGCTAAGAAGAGGCAAGGAGTATTTCCTCCCAAAGAGAGAGACAGGGAACCTGCTCCTACCTGTTCCCCAGAGCCTGTCCTCCTGTACAAAATAACTTCTGGACACTTGATCCTAGCACACCTTCCCTCCCCTGCAGCTTGTGCAGCTCTCAAGAGCACCGACAGCCAAGTTCTTTAGGCTACAGTAAGATTTTTGTCTCAGCATCCACCACTGGACTAGGCCTGTGAATAGCAATCTTCAGAAAATGTTATACAAAGAACTAGAACACAGTAGTTCTGATTCCAGGGTCCAAATCCATCGAAACCCACTTGCACCTTTAAGTTACAAGGTCAGTCTTGGGCCCACTCACCTGTTTCTCCCCATTGTCTCATGGTCCTTGACCACCACAAGAAGTTCTGAGCTCTGGTCTAGAGGAATACCTTTGAGGTCCCACTCAAAGCCCTGGAAGAAAAGAAGAGAAGGCAATTTAACCTGTGGCCCCAGGATACTGAGCAGACATCCAGAATGGTTCTAGGGGATGAGCATGTAGATTGGTAGGTAGGTGGATGGATGGATGGATGGATGGATGGATGGATGGATGGATGAGTGGATGGATGAGTGGATGGATGAGTGGATGGATGTATAGATGTATGGACGGGTAGGTGGGTGGGTGGATGGATGGGTGGATAGGTGGGTGGGTGGGTGGATGAATGGATGGGTGGGTGGATGAATGAGTGGGTGAGTGGGTGGGTGGGTAGATGGACGGATGGGTAGATGGGTGGGATGGTGAATGGATGGATGGATGGATGGATGGATGGATGGATAGGTGGATGAGTGGATGGGTGGAGTGGATAATAGATGCTGTACTGGCTAGTGTTATATCAACTTGACACAAGCTAAAGTCATTGGAGAGAAAGGAGCCTCAATTAAGAAAATGCCTGCATGAGATCTGGCTGTAGAAAAGTCTGTAGAGCATTCTATTAGTGATTGATGTGGGAGGGCCCAGCCCATTGTGGGTAGGGCCACTGGGCTGGTAGTCCTGGGTTCTATAAGACAGCAGGCTGAGCAAGTCAGTAGTAGCACTCCTCCTTAACCTCTGCATCAGCTCCTGCCCCTAGGTTCCTGCCCTTATTGAATTCTGACTTCCTTCAATGATAAATGGTGATGTGGAAGTATACACCAAATAAATCCTTTCCTCCCTAAGCTGCATTTGGTGTTTCATCACAGCAATCGTAACCCTGGCTAGTTACTAGCCAGTAGTTACTAGTAACTATAGTTGTATAGATGAGTGAGTATGTGGATGGGTGGGTGAGTGAATTAGTAAGTGAGTAGATAGAAGGGTGGATGACTGAATATGGGTGGGGAGATGAACAGCTGGGCACTTGGACGAGTGGGTAGGTGATTGGATACACGGATGGGTGGACACTTGGATAAAGGATAGATATCTAGGTGAGTATGGATGATAAATAGGTAGATGAATGGTTAAGTAATGGATAGATAGATGGACAAATAGGCAGATGGATGATAGATATGTAGATGGATAGATTAGGTGGGTGTGTGAGTGAATAGACAGATTAATCGGTTTGTCCGTGGGTAGGTGCATGAATGGATGAGTGGATGAGTGGGTAAAAGGGTGGATAGATGAGTGAAGAATAGATAGGTGGGTGAATGGGTGGGTGATTGTGTGGATAGATTGGTGTGCTTGTGGGTGGGTAGATACTTGGATGAGTGGGTAGATTGATATAAGAAGAGGTTGATGGATAGGTGAATACATGGATGGATGGATGGATGGATGGATGGATGGATGGATGGATGGGTGGGTGGATGGATGGATGGATGGGTAGATGGGTGGATGGATGGGTAAATGGATGGATGGATGGATAGATAGATTGGTGGATGGATGGATGGGTGGATACCAGAATTCCAGAGCCTCAGAGGTGATGAAAAGAACTAGAGACAACAAAAAAAAGAAAAGGAAGCCACACTGCAGTAGTCTCCTCTCCCAACTCATCCCAGAATGCCAGAACAAAAGCAGAACAGAAAAGCTGCCAGGTGATCCCTCAGGGTCCTCACACACCAAGATCATAGAATCAAAGCCAGATCCCTGGTGGGCAGGAGGAATTAGAGATAAGGAAGGCCAGCCAGAGGCCCCTCAACCCTCCTAAAGCAAACATGCAGCCTGCACCTGACTCTGTTCTCAACCCCGCTTTAGAAGGACCTCAGAGAAGCCACATCTACAGAAAGCTCCTGAGGAGACAGAACACTGGAGGCCTTGGTTGATGAGGGAGTACTACAGAAGGGAGGTAGCTTTGGCCTGTGAGAGGGGACCAGAGAGGCAAGAGAGACCTGGCTGGCCAGAGCTGGACAGCAGAGAAACCAAGCATCTGTCCTATCAGCGTACCCTGTGGGGCAGGGTCTCAGGTTAGAGCTGGATCCTACCCTTCTGAGAAAGCTGCCCCTTGTGTCAGCCCCCTGCAGAGGCAGAGGGACAGAGAGAACTGGGAGGGAAAAGAAACTGGTACATGTACCTCATTCCACACGGGGTTCACACTGTTCTTGATGACTTTGGTTCTCTTCTTTACTCCTGCAGGAGACAAGGAAGACAAGAGTGGATACTCATCACATTGGGCCCATCTCCTGCTGGGCTCAGCTCCAAAGGAGAGTTCACAAAACCAGCCTGGCCTCTGAACACCGCCCAGAAATGCCCATTAGCTGTCATTCTTCTCTCTTGGCTTTGGGGGCCACTAAACCACATTGTGACCAGAAGGATGTTTTTAAAAAGAAAATGCCCAGCAACGTGGTGGTGTGTGCCTTTAATCCCAGCACTTGGAAAGCAAAAGGGTGAACTTCTGTGAGTTTAAGTCCAGCTTGCTCTATATAGAGAGTTCCAAGCCAGCCAGAAGACTGTTTCAAAGAAGAGGAGGAAGAGGGGGAGGAGGAGGAGGAAGAGGAGGAGGAGGAGGAGGAGGAGGAGGAGGAGGAGGAGGAGGAGGAGGAGGAGAGGGAGGAATAAGGGGTGAGGGGGAAAGTGGAAGAGGAGGAGGAGAAAGAAAAGAAAATGTCGGAGCAGACTCCTTAGTTGTGTCATCAAGGTTGTCGTCTTTCCATTGTCTTTCTCCCAGCTCCTCCTCCCGACCTCCACCCTATGCTGCAGGTTAATCCAGGCCCCACCATATTAGGCAAGCATTCTACCACTGACCTGCATCTCCAGCCTCTTTCTGACTTTTCAGACCTCTTGTGAAAATGAACCCTTCCTTGGGGCTGGAAATGTAGCTCAGTTGGTATAGTGCTTACATAGGATGCACAGACCCTGGGCTTAACCCCAAGCGCAGTGTGCACTAGGTGTGGTGGTGAACTAATGCTCAGGAGATAGAGGCAGGAGGATCAGTAGCTCAAAGTCATTCTTTGCTACATGGTGAGTTTGAGGCCAGCCTGGGCTACCTGAGTGACTGTCTCAAACAAATTTTTAAATGATAAAAATAAAAGTAATAAACGACGGTGAATAATCTTCCAAGAATATTATTTTTAAAATCTTTTAAAAGAATTTTCTTTTAAAAAACAAATACCTCTATTTATTGTGTTGTCGTATTTGCATAAAAATGTCCAGAGCAAGCAAATCCATAGATTCGAGGTTCCCAGGGGTTGAGCATGGGGAAGGTTAACCGGGAGTGATTGATAGCTATGAGTTTGGGGGACAATGTTTTTGATTTAGATCATAATTGATGTTCACTATTTAACCCCAAATCATCTAGCATTCACCATGTTTGTCCTGTGACTCTAGGGATTGCATCCAGGTTGTCCTCATGTTAGGTAAGCACCCCATTGCTGAGCTACAACTGAGCCACATCCTCAGCCTATTTTTCTATTGTTTTTTTATTCTGAGATAAGATCTCATTCAGTGTGGCAGGCTGACCTTGAACTCCCTCTAGAACTTTAGATTCTCCTGCCTCAGCTCCTCATTACAGATCTATGCCAACAGGCCCTTTAACTTTAATTGGTTAAAATGATGGATTTGATTGTTTGCCTTCTTCTCTGAGACCTAGAAAGGGTTTATGAAAAACAAGCAGACCCAGATTATCCTATCTGGTGCAAGAAGCTGAAGGAAAACAGGTGGCTTTGGGGTAGACAACTAGAAGAACTAACACTGTCACATCTGAGAACTGACCCATGTGACCATAGGTGGCAGGCAGCTGCAGCAATTATGGAGCAGAGAGCACTGAGGTCTGGGTGTCTATTCCTAGTGCAGTGGGTGACTAAGCCTTGGAGGAAAGATGGTGGAGAAGATGCCCAGGGAGAACTGCTTCTAAAGATGGACACTAGAGTATATGGTCAGGCTATGTTCATAACAAAGTTGACCCTGGCTTGCAACCCTGGTGTCTGCTGGGGCAGGCAGGTCCGCTCCACTCTCAGGATGATCCCCAGAAAGAGGCCACAGTGGGATGACAGCATCAGAGTGAGGAGGGTCCCACCAAGCGGTCCCACAAAGACATCTGGAGCTACAGAGAAAAGCAGCTCTGGAGGGAAGGGCCATAGGAACTGATGAAGCTAGGCGTGACCACTCTGTTCAGACAGGTGCATGGACAGCTACACCTGCCCCACTTTTCTAGGGAGCATCAGAAAAATAGTGTCTGACTGCACAGTAGTGGAAGGGAAGGGGTCAGCCAGCTAAGGAACCGTAGCCTCAGTCAGGTCTTCAGTCCTTCCTATACAACACATAAGATTCTCTATTGAGAAGCCTGAGGTCTCCACCAGGATGCATAGACCATGAAATCTCCTTTAACACCTGGAGCGTGTTCCTGGAGATGGAGCCCTGAGTCCCCCAGAGTTGAGCTGTGTCTGGGCTTAGCCATGTTCCTAGTTGTTTAGCCTGCTCACATATCCCTAGATATTGTGGAAGAGGGTGAAGCCCCAGCCCCCTCCCTCCTGGTTGTCAATCCCTGAGGTTAGGAAGTTGGTGGGCTCTACAGATACGTAAAGCACCACCAACTGTTCATGTTCAATCTTAAGCTTCCGGGTCCCAGAATGCCATTCTTCTAAGTTACAGAGGATTTGGAAACTGAAACTGAAGCCATTAAAATATTATTTAGTAATCAATTTAGCTGAGTAAGACTGCCATTCTGGCACTCAGAAGGCTGAGACAGAAAGATCCATTCTAGATAGCCTGGGCCTGTCTCAAAGCAAAACTGGTAATCAATCTAAAATAATGATAAGGAGCTGAAGAAATTGCTCAGCAGCTAAAACGCATGTGCTGCTCTTTCAGAGGACCTAAGTTCTGCTCCCAGCACCTACATCAGGCAGTTCACTACCTCCTGTAATTCCGGCTGCAGAGGATAGGATACCTTCTTCTAGTCATTAAGCACAACTGCATCCATATGCATGCACTCCCATACAGACACCAACTGGAGAAACGTAATCAAAATAAACAAAAATAATAAGGATAAAAATAAATACTTAAATAAGAAGCCCAATATACATTGCATCAGTGGCAGATTTATGTGGACGATAACTTGCAATACAAGGAAAAACTAAAAGTGTTACTTTTATATTTTTGCAAACCTCTGTAATGCTTGGCTGGGTGACTATATCTACCCCGGTGTTTATATACCCATTGATGGCTTGTTTTGATTAATATCTATGAAGAAAATCCAGCCAGATAGGTAGCTGGAAGTAACGGAGCCATATGTTTTAGTGAACTTGCAGGTAATTGTAAACAGTCCTTGAAATTACATGTGTACTCAACAGATGGTAGGTTTAAACTGTTTTTAAAAGTTGTGATGTGTATTCTAGAATTAGATAAATAAACATTTTTGTTTTGTTACATTAAACTTAGGCATTCTATCTTGCTCTTTGAAATGAATCTCTTACCTACTCGTGATTCTGTAACGTCAAATTTGAAAAATCTGAAGCGATGAGTTAAACAGATCTTCCAAACATGGACGGATTTCTTCAGTAATAATCCCCAACCCCCAATTTCTTAATATCCCCATCGGTCTCATCAGAAAAACCTACAGAGTAGGAAGCTGAGAGAGATAGGTTTTCTAAAATTTCATCTTATCTTTGCTTGAAAATCAAACTTCCCAATTAGCAACAAATGATAAATGTTAAGCATTGTCCATGAATGGGGCAAGCTGGGTTACTCATTTTAAAAATAAAGCTGCCAAAATCCTCAGCCTAAGCAAGCAACTTGCCAGTCTTTTCTTCCATTAAGACAGTATCTTGTGAACATAAACTAACCAACGGCTGGTGTAGTTTGTGTCTTAGTTAGCGTTTCTATAACAAAACCCCATGACCAAAAGCAATTTGGGGCGGAAGGGTTTACCAGCTCACAACTCTCAGGCCACACCCCATCTCTGAGGGAAGTCAAGGCAGGGACTGAAGCAGAGACCATGGAGGAACTCTGCTTGCTGGCTTGCTCCCCATGGCTTGCTCATTCTCCTTCCTCATACAGCCCAGGATCATCTGCCCAGGGGCATCACCACCCTCAGAGAGCCAAGCCCTCCTACATCAATCATTAACCAAGAAAGTGCACCCTCAGACTGGCCAACCTTGTCAATCTGTTGAAGGCATTTTCTTAATTAATTTTACCTCTTCCTAGTTATGTTCAGGTTTGTGTCAACCTGAACCAGGACAGTTTGTAATGCAAGTGGTCATGCTCAGCTTGGTTTTCCATAGTCACCACTTGTGGGATATGAAAATATGTCCTAAACAAATGTCTCACTTCATGTCACAAGACATGATAGTGTATAAAATTATCAATAATTATTAAAATATTACATGTCATATTTATATTGTGTATATTTGAAGATTAAGGGCATTCTTAAGTGCAGCTCTGAGCACACAGACATAAAGACTACAGCAGGTAAGCCTGTAGAGATGGCTCAGAAGTGAAGGGTATTGGCTGTTCTTGTGGAGGACTTGAATTCAGTTCCCAGCACCTACATGGTAGCTCACAAACATTTTTTTTTTAATATTTATTTGTTTATTTATTTATTTATTTATTTAATTTATGTGAGTACATTGTGGCTGTCTTCAGACACACCAGAAGAGGGCATCAGATCCCATTACAGATGGTTGTGAGTCACCATCTAGTTGCTGGGAATTGAACTCAGAACCTCTGGAAGAGAGGTCAGTGCTTTTAACTGCTGAGCCATCTCTCCAGCCTTCACAATCATTTTTAACTCCAGTTCCACGGCATCCAAAACCCTCATTGGGGCTCTAAAGGCACCAGACACATGTATGGCACAGTTACATACATGCAGGCAAATAGTCATTCACACACAAACAATTATTGAAAAAAACAAGAGGAATACCGTAGATCTGTGTGAGCATCAGAGCCTGGAGTAATATCAAGGAGTCACAGTGGTAGCTTCCCGAGTACAATCAGCAAGGCAAACGCCAACTCGGTGACAAGAGTGAACTGTTTAATGTGACAGTGGATATTGTTCTGACCTTGTCAACTGACTCCAAGAGTCTTGGGGCATTTATGAAGATTTCAGCCTCAAAAAACAAAAAGGTTGGGCAGCAGGTGGTGATGCACACCTTTAATCCCAGCATTTGGGAGGCAGAGGCAGGAGAAGCTCTGAGTTCAAGGCCAGCCTGGTCTACAGAGCAAGTTCCAGGACAGCCAGGGCTACAAAGAGAAAAACTATTTCAAAAAAAAAAAAAAAGTCACCCTCACTTTCTTCACTTTACAGTAATCAAATAAGACAGCATGTATGAGGTAGCCAACTGCCCTTGGGCTCGCAGAGTTACATTTGCCTCCCGCCCCCACCCTCCCCTCCTCGCTATTCTGATGCACCTATCCAAGTCTGTGAACTGTCTAGTGACCTCCCATTGGTCACTCCTCAGACTAACTTCCTGGGTGCCCTGTCTTCCCTTGATGACAGAGATAGCTGTTCTGTCTGGGGCTCCCAGGACAGCTGGGACAGCAGCTCACAGTCTGCGTCTCTGTTCATATGCTGGTCCACTGCCCAGGCTGTGATTTTTTTTTTTTTTCACAGAACAGACACCACTCCTCTGTCATATTGGCAACCCTTGTTCATAATGAGGCGTCCCAGTAATTTGGGCACTAGTGAATAGACCCTTTTCTTTCTGAAGTTGCTGTGTGTTAACTTCCTTACCAGGGATCAGAGCACTGTTCTTGAGGACACCATAACCTTTCTTACTGGCATGGAACAGTTCAGGTAAATGGAGAGGCCAAAGAAGGCACCGTGGGAACAGAGGTATGCTGGAAAAGGTGTCAGTGGTCTTCTCAGTGTTAGCCCAGGCCTGCCCTGCATAGACTGCTGGTCTCTTCTCTGGTTCCATGATGCTGTGGCTTCCAAGGAAGCTGGACACTGGTTTTGAAGTTACTTGATAAGGACCCCCTAGAGGCTATGAAGATGGTTCAGGAGTAAAGCACTTGTCACACAAGCTTAGAGACATGTGTTTGGATCTCCAGCGCCCAAAGGAAGAGGCTGGATACAGTAATGTCAATCTCAGCGCCACTACCAGGAGTTGGATGATGGACACATGAGAATTGTCAGAAGCTCATAGGCAGGTAGCCTAGCATATGTAACAGTAGACAAGACAGACCCTCTCCCAAATGAAGATAAAGACTGACACCTGGTTGTCCTCTGACATCTACAGGCATGTGGAATTGTGGCCTTAAAGAGCTGGGCACCTCCCAGGTCTCAGCTCCCCAGCAGTGCACTGACCTGTGTCCACTGTAGGGTTTTGATGGGACAGGAGATGAAAGCTAAGGTACACTTCCCCTCCCCTATCACAAATATGCTTCCTGTGGCTCCATAAATAACATGGAACATTCCACATACTGCCCTTCTTGAGTGGTCCACTAGAAAACTCATTTCCTGGTGCTCCCTGCTAACATAATTAAGCAATATGCGTGACAGCCCTAAGTAAGCGCCTGTCTAACCACTGTCTACTTTCTGTATTCCCTGAAGATGAAGACCACAGAGGACCACAGTGGAATGTTATGAAGTCTTGACTCGGAGGGTAAACTCTCAGACAGTTCCGGTGAACTTGGGAGGAGCCACTTATGGGCTCACAACCCCAAAGAAGAACAAGCAAAAAGGAGACACCAAGGCTCAATGATAACATGCTTGCTGCTCAGGCAGAAGGAGCTGAGTTCTACAGCATGTAAAAAGCCAGGGATGGTAACTTGTGCTTGTAAACTTAGTGCTGGGAAGACAGGATTTCTCTGGGGCTTGCTGGCCAGCCAGCCTAACAGAATAGGTGAGTCTTAGGTTCTAGTGCAAGAGACCCTGTCTCAAAAAACTAGGTGAACAGTTCCTGAGGAACATTATGAAAGGCTGACCTAAGACCTACATATGTGTTCATGTGTGTTTGTATGTGTGTTTGTATGAATAATATACATAGAAATACAAACTTTTTTTAAAGGAGAAAAAAAAAAAAAGGTCACCCAGCTCATCATGTGATTTACAGGTACCTAAATAAGAGAAGTCACCTTGCTAATCCCATGTCTGGTCATTGATTCTGACCTTGAGAAATGTCTAACAATCTCCAAAGTGCACACAGCTCCTGCTGAGGGAATGGTGTGCTGGAGGGCCTCATAGATGCTCTGTGGATGTGTTCAGTACCCACGATAACTCTCTCTCTCTCTCTTTCTCTCTCTCTCTCTCACACACACACACACACACACACACACACACACACACACACACACACGAGTGCGCGCACGCGCGAAAGGAGGGAGGAAGGAAGGAAGGAAAGAGAAGAGGAAGAAAGAGAAAGGAAGAGTGGGAGGGAGAGAGGGAATGACTCTAGGTGCAGGGATCCTGGATCAGTCAGGATCACAGAAGCAGAGGAAGATGGTGGCTGTCAGGGTTGGGGAGAAGGAAGTGGAAATGTTTCCTGAGTGTGGAAGTCTGGAAAGTGTGCTAGAGATGCAGGCTGCTGACAACTGCACAACTGTCTCGTAAGGCTTCTTTGTTTTCTTGGGGTTTAGTTTTTGTTTGTGGGTAGAATTTGCTGGGTTTTTTTTTTTCTTTAGAAGGAGAGTGCATGCCAAGGAAGACACTGAAGACTGGCTACGCTAAGCACACACTATCCCCCTGAGCTACACTCCAAGACCCATGGATGTACTTAATAATACCACATTGAATCTGAACTCAGAGATCAGCCTGCCTCTGCCTCCCAAGTGCTGAGATTGAGAAATGTGCCACAACATCCAGGCTAGGAATATATTTAATACCACCAAAAATGTTTAATTAGTTAGTTAATTTATTTATTTTGATTTTTTGAGACAGAGTTTCTCTGTGTAACAGAGCCCTGGTTGTTCTGGACTTGCTTTGTAGACCAGGCTGGCTTTGAACTCACAAAGAGATTAAAGAGGTGTGTCACTACTCCCATCCCTTAATATCACCAAATTTAACACTTAAAATTGGTTACAATGGCTATGTAGTGTCACATGCATTTAATCTCAGCCAGAGGCAGATGGAGCTCTGTGAGTTAGAGGCCAGCCTGGTCTACAAAGCAAGTTCCAGGAAAGCCAAGACTGTTAAACAGAGAAACCCTGCCTTGAAAAACAAAATAGAATAAAACAAAAAAATTGACTAAGATAGTGTGGTGGTTTGAATAGATACGGCTCCCACAGACTGGGCCCATAGGGTTTGGCTTTACTGAAGTAGGTGTGGCCTTGTTGGAGAAAATGTGTCATTGTGGAGGCAGCGTTTGAGGTCTTATAGATGTTCAAGCTATGCCCAGTGTGACAGTCTTCTTGCTGCCTATGGATTAAGATGTAGAATCATCTAATCCATAGGTCCTTGTCCAGTACCAAGGTCCTCAGGTCCTTCTCCAGTACCATGTCAGCCTGGAAGCTGCCCTGCTTCCCGCCATGATGATGATGATGGACTAAAACTCTAACACTGTACACCAGCCCCAATGAAATGTTTTCTTTTATAAGAATTGCTGTGGTCATGATATCTCTTCACAGCTCTAAAATCCTAAAACAGATCATAAATTAAGCCAAGCATGATAGCACACACTTATAATCCCAGAATTTAGGAAGCAGAGGCAGAAAGATTACTGTAAACTCAAAACTATTCTGAGTTGGAGACCAGCCAGGCCTACATACCTAAGCCTTGTCCCCATCTCCCCCCAAAAAGAGGAAGCGATAAATTTTAAATAATATGTATCTTATCACAATTTCTCTAGAGTCCTTGGGGAAGATGGTGGGACACAGGCAGTAGGCCTGGGATTACCAGCTGTGTAAGTGTGGACAGAGAGAAGGGTAAAAGTTCTGACCAAGAGAACACATGGGTAGCTACTGAGAACCTCACCTAGAAAGAAAGCAGAAACCAGCAAGGACAGGGAGATTGTATTGATTTATATTTGCTGTCAACCTGACAGGGTCTAGAAATTTGGATACAAATTTCTGGACATGTCCCAGTATTTTCTGGTTTAGACTGATTAAAGAAGACCTACCCTAGCTTCCCAGCTGAGTAAAACGGAGATCGTAGCTCAACATTTTATATCTTTTCTCTACTTCCTGATTTCTAACACAGTGTGGCCAACCACCTCAAGACCTGTGACCACGACTTCTCTGCAGTGATATATTGTAGCCTCAAGTGGTGGGCCAAAACTTCCTTAAATTGCCAGTTCAGGGGAGGATCATGGCTGCTATTGCCCCTGAGTCAGGTGGCAGAACTTTGTGGCTCAGAAGCTGCAGAGCTTCTAATACCACAGGAGCCTCTTGGCTCATCCCACAAGTCAGCTGTGGTCTTGCTACATGTAACAAGTCAAAGGAATAATAAGAATCCCAGTGTCAGCAGACACTGACAATAGAGGGGAGAAAGGCAACACTGAACCTGATGAGGAACAGCCATTGCCTGTCTACCAACTCAGGCCTAGGCATCAGAAGACCTCTATACATGTCTGTCACCTACCTCACCAAAGCACCTCCCTTCCCACCTTCAGTCACCCTTCCTCATGTGTCTAACCTTCATGTGTCTAAAGGAAAGAGGTGGCCAGGAAGAACACTGGGTAATGGTTACCATGGCTGCCATGGAGTGCACTCAGAGAGATGCTCTTCAAAGTAAGATGTCCACTTAGAACTGGAGAAGATATTCTTATACAAAATGTCTTGTGGTTGCTTCTTTAAGGCAGTCTCATATAGTCCAGGCTGGCCTTGAACTCGAGCTCCTGCTGCCTCTGCTTTCCATTTACTTGGATTATAAGCAAGCGTCACCACACTCAGCCCTATGCGATTTTTGTCAATTAAAGAAACAAACAAGGGGCTTAGTGGTTAAGAGCACTGGTTGCTCTTCCAGAGGGCATGGGTTTGATTCTTAGTACCCAGACAGTGGCTCACAACATCTTTCATTCCAGATCCAAAGGAGCCATGGTTGACCTCTGGCCTCCAGGGATACCAGGCATGCATATGATGCACAGACATATTTTCAGGCAAAACACACATACAGGTAAACAGTTTTTAAATTAACTGAAACACCCACGACAGAATGTTATTGTTCTTAATATGTAAAGAACACTTGTAACTAACTTTCAAAACAAATACTACCCACCTCCAAAGGAGCAGATAAAAAGGATCTCAGGTAAGGCAGGCTAACCTTGAACTCTCCAGGTAGCCTAGAATTCCCTTGAACTTCTGATCCTCCTGTCTCTACCTCCCAAGACCTGGGATTCTGCGTCTGAACCAGCACTCCTGGTTTTATGTAGCGATGGGCCTGGAACCCTACACCTCATGCACACTAGGCAAGCACTTCACCACCTAAGTTATATCCCTAGTCCAACAAATACTATTTGAACCTCGAGAGATAGTTAGAGATTTGCAGATATAAAGAAAACAAGCCCTGAACCATGGCTGATAGAAGGTAGTGATGGTGTAGACTTTAAGAAGGGCAAGTGGTAAACTCAGCAAAGCTTCAGGTGTGGCCCCAGCAGCACCACTTCTAGAGCTCACCCAAGAAAGTAGGTAGTTAAACATGCAGGCAAAGAATCATGCTCTGGGATAGGCTTCAGGTTAGCAGTAGAATTTAAGAATTGGTTATAAATATTTTAATGTAAAAACATGCTTGTAATACCAGCAAGTGGGAAACTGAGAAAGAAGACTCATAGAGTTCAAGGCTAGCCTGGGCTACATAGTAAGAACCTATCTCAAAAAAAAGGGGGGGGGAGGAAGAAGAAAAGAAAAAGTGATATGATCTAAACCTCATCAAAAGAGAATTGGTTGAATTAATTATTGTATATCCACCGAATAAAATGCTCCACAGTCTTTCAAAAGAGCTATGTAGAAAAATAAGTATCAACACAGAAAGTACCCTTGGCTTATTTCTTTTGTTTTGTTTTGTTTTTTATTACTTATTTTTTAATTGAAGATAGTTTGGGGGTTGGGGGGATGGAAAGATGGCTCAGTGCTTAAGAGAGCTGGCTACTCTTCCATAGGACCCAGGTTCAGTTCCCAGCACTCATATGGCAGCTCATAACTGTCAGTAACTCCAGTTCCAGGGGATCTGACACCCTCATACAGACATACATGCAGGCAAAACACAAACACATATGAAATAAAAATAAGTAAAATGGATTTTTTTATACAATATATTTTGCTTATGGTTTTCATTACCCCCAACCCCTCCAGATCTTCCACACTTCCCCACCCACCTGTCCTGGCTACTTTTATGCAGGTTGACACAAGCTAGAGTTACCTAAAAGGAGGAACCTTAATTAATAAAATGCCTCCATAAGATCCAGCTACAGGGCATTTTCTTAATTAGTGATTGATGTGGGAGGGTCCAGCCCATGATGGGTGCCATCCCTGGGCTGGTGGTCCTGGGTTCAATAAGAAAGCAGGCAGAGCAAGCCATGATGAGCAAGCAAGTAAGCAGTACTCCTCCATGGCTCTGCATCAGCTCCTGCGTCCAGGTGCCTGCCCTGCTTGAGTTCCTGTCTTGACCTCCTTCACTGATAGCTACAAAATGGAAGTATAACCCTTTCCTTCCCAACTTGCCTTCCGTCACAGTGTCTCATCACAGCCATAGAAACCCTAAGATATTACCCAACTCCACAGCCTTTTTTTCTGTCCCTCACTATAAAATAAACAGGCATCTAAAAAAATAAAATAAAATACAATGAACAAACCAGACAGAATAGGACAAAACAAATAGGATAAAAAGAGCCAAAGAAAACACACAAGAAACACATATAGACACAGACTCACACTTGCATACATAGAAATCCCATAAAAACACAAAACTGGAAACCATAATATATAAACAAAAGATATATGTATATCGTGTGTGTGTGTGTGTGTGTGTGTGTGTGTGTGTATCTCCCAGATAAAGCATTATGAGACAAAAAAATCTCTAAAACTACCACTAAATTTGTTTTGTGTTGGTCATTTAGACATGGACCTAGAGCCTGCTCTTAAGTGTGGCTTGTAAACCCACTGAGACTCTATTAGAGAAAACAAATTTTTCTTTTATAAGTGGGTATCAGTTGGAGATAACTTCTGTGTTAGGGACAGGGCTTGTGTCCACTTCCCTTCTGGGATCCCATCTGGCTTAGACCTGTGTGGCCCTTATGCATGCTGCCTTGGCTTATTTTTAAATATGCAAACTTCCTGGGGTCCCCTAGAGAAAACAGTAGGGAGTCTGGGAGTTCTAGCATAACACAGAGACAGCTAGTCTTTATGCCTGGACACAGATAACATTGCAAGTCATCTCACTGTGGTGTGTCCATCACCCTGCACTATTAATCTTTGGAGCCACACAAATCCTTGCCATGAGCTCTGTGGAGCCTGCACCACATATGGGCTATTGAGCTCGTTGCAGGCCCCTGAGCACTGCATTCCAGTAGCCACCTGCTCCCCCAGGAATGTCAACCCAAAATGTTCCTAGACATTGACACAGGTTCCCTAAGGAACCAAATCACCTCAGTGGCCTTCCTGACCTTCTTCCCTGACAGGTGAAGCAGAAGTATTCCCTGAGGACAGATGGTCCTGTAAGACTCCCAGGATCCTACCTGGGCGACAGAAGGGATGCAGGAGGAGAGGGGACCCAATCAATGACCAAGAAAGGGGCAGGGAAGGGGAACAAGACCTCCTGGGGTCCTCGCCAGGAATTCACCAGGGGTATGGCAAATCCAGGAACATTTGAACTCCCAAAAGGAGCAGGGGATTGATTTTTGTCCTTGGATGCATCTCCATCATCTAAGATGGCAATGGGTACATAATATGCACTCAGCAAATGTCTTTTCAATGAAGAAAATGCATGAATAGAGGGATAAAAATAATTTCATTACAGGATGGAAAACGGTCAGGGCAGAAGAGAGACATCAAACGCTGTAAGAAAGGAAGCTGAAACTACTCACTCACACAAACGAGGGTCAAAAAAGGTCTGTGTGTGCCCAGTTACGAATGGCAATCTTGGTTAAGTAATTAATCAGTGAATACAAGAACAATGACATGACTAACATTAATTAATAGCCTGTATAATAGCCTCAGATGGGGAAGCCAGACAGCTCTGAGTCCAACCTCCCAAAGCCCAGAATCTATTTTTGGAGGCAAGTCCTGAAATTACATCTGAAGATGGAATGCCCAGGCAACAACTGCAGGGTGAGGCCAGTCCAGCCCTGCATATCTCAGCTACATGCTGGAGACAAGCACAGCACCTGGTATAGGCTGGTTTCTCAGCAAGCAGGCCACTGTCTCTCTGTGACTCACTTCTTATCAACCCTGACTCTGCCTGGTCAGGAATACCCTGCTGGGCCCCATCCCAGGGACTAGTGAGCTTTGGTGATGGGCTCTATTAAAGGTCTTTCCACCATTCTGGTATACTGTAGGGTGGAGATCTCCAAACTGGATTCGTCATAAACCCTGGGTCTGATTCTAACGGCCAGGCATCAACTCAACCCCAGACTCCACAAACACGCATGCTTATTTTGCCCATGACATCATCTCCATCTCTAAAATGGCCTGAATCAGATATATGTTAGAATGTGATTCATAGGTCACCTCCTAGAAGTTCTTGGGTGGTACACTCTGCAAGTGACTCTCAGGTACCATGAAGAATGAGAACCATGCCCAGATTGAGGGAGGCTAGGGACCAGAAGTGGAAAGCCATATCCTGCTCAGAAGAGGACATTCCAGTGAATCATCAAGACAGGTGGCTGTTCCCAGGAGTCCTGGCATCTGATGAACAGCTAGGGAGAATGTGCTAGCAGACCCAACAAGGTTCTGCTGCAGTTAGATGGGGGTCTACTGAAAGCCAGGGGGCTCTTGGGAGCCTTCTTGGAGAAGGTGGCAATACAGACCCTGAGGTTAACTCTCATCTCTGCTGGAGATGTTACATGCTATCCCTGCCCTTCTTATCTGTACAGATAAACAGCCAGGCTCCATACAAGAGGGAAGGCTGAGATTTAGGGAGGACGACAGGTGGGCATGTTCAGGATACCAGAACCAGGGCAACAGCCAAGCGGGGCCACAACAGCTCTGGTCACTTATCTGATGCAAGAGTATTGTCCATTCTCAGTGCTAGAAGTTTTATCTGGTGTTTTGTTCTGGTTTGGTTTGGGCAAGGGATGAAGCCTAAGGGCTTCCTCATTCATGCTGGGGAAATGCTCTAACAGTGGCCCAGGATCCTGATAAAGGAAAGTGGTTGCCTAGAAAGCAGGAGGATCAATGTGTGATGTTAAAACAAACAAAACCCAGCTGTGGTAGCATGTATTTGTAAGCCCAGCACTAAGGGGAGGCAGAGTCAGGTAAAATCCTAGGGTTCTCTGGCCAACCAGTTTCATTGACCTGGGAAATTCTAAGCCAGTGAGATGTTTCAAAATGTCTAAAAAAAAAAAGAAAAGAAAAGAAAAGAAAAGAAAAGAAAAAGAAAAAGAAAAAGAAAAAGAAAGAATTAATGAATGAATGAAAAGAAAATTTAAAATGAAAAGAAAATAGAAACAAAGAGGAAAAAAAATGAAATAGCGCCTTTGATCAGAGGTTATCCTCCAGCCTCCCATACACGTATGTACATGTATGTACACATATGTATGCACCACACAAAGAAAAGTGCTCTACCACTGAGGTATACCCAACTGCCCCAACAATTTCTGTTATAGTGAAAGTCTTGGCAACACCTGAGAGACAAGGTCAGGGGGAGAAAAAAGGAAGAACCCTGTTTGAAAGTTACCTGGACATCAAGAGCACCCTGACAAGCCTGGTCAATGAAAACACCAGAGTGACCTAAGAAGTTTCAAATCATACTTTGCAAAAGAATCAGCCTGTTAATCACTTGTGACCAAGAACAATCAGTTGATCTGGAAATCAATTTGTTCCCTGTGTCGTTCATTTCTCATATTATTTGGGGTGGGTGTTGGAGTGGGGGCTGCATGTAGAGTGGACAAAACCTTGAGCCCCTGGTGTCCCCACTGTTGTCACACAGGTTAACACTTTTGTGACAAGCCCTGCCTCAGTTTCTCTACATGTGGTTCTCTTTTTAAATATATTTTCCACCAGGGGAAAATATATAATATAATTTATATTTATAATATAAATATATATTTAAATATATATTATCGCCAGAATATAGCTCCTGGCGAGAGGAAGCCTGCTCTCCTCTCCTTATTTATCTCTCTCTGCAGAACTGGGGTCCTGACTCACCACTATTGTTCCTTCTCTCATTTTGACAGGTCCTTCCTCTTCCCTTTCCCCTCCTGAGACACCCCTCCCTTGGGAATCTGCCTGAAGCCATGGTGAAGGGGCCTGAAATGTGGAGGAAGAAGCAATCTCAGCAGAGAAACCTTTTCTGGTCTAAGCAGCACAGAGTCTAAGCACAAGACTTAGCTCCTTGAATTGGGGAACATCCTACACGCCAGGCACTCCTCAGACTTCCTGCATCAAAGCCATGTCCGTAGTACTCGGTTCCTCTTCGTTCTGGGTGAGATTTGGCCATTCAAACGGACACTGTTCAGTCAGATTCATGGATAGGTGGATGGAACTTAACTTTCAAAGAGTACTACTAAAACGCTCACAAACCAGTTATGTGGCCCTGATTACACAGCTACCTTCTGTGTCTTCCAACCTACCCTGTGCCCACTCCCCAGGAAGGACCAGCCTTTCTTCCTTCTGGGTACCGTCTTAGGAAAGTAATAACTCCTGGCCTAGCACAGTACTTCCAATTTTCCTAAGCTCTGTAGCATTTGCTGTTAGGTTTCCCCGCTGTCAATCCCGAGGCGGGATTTCTAGTCTGATCTGGGTCCACAGACCCCGAAGCTGAATGCAGAGAAATGGATGGCACCCAAGCGTGGATGAAGTGGCTTCAGGGATCTCACCTCGAAAAATCAGGCTGGCTACAGGATCACTGCGCCGGTCCTTCTTCACATTGGGGAGGTTGCTGGCCCTTGCCAGCAGGCAGCAGAGCATGGCTCTGCAGCCCAGGCGCTCGGGGCGGAGAGAAAGTAGGCGCTCAGGACTCAGTCACTACTGCCCCGCCAGAGTTCAGATTCAGGATGGCTATGCCAAGAGAGCAGTTGACTCCGCTGCGCCTCCGCGGAGACTTGGTCAGCCTAGAATGCGAGGCTGCGCGTGGGACAAGGTACACCCATGGGGCGGATCCTCCCTTCCATCTCGGCCTGGGCCGCCCTCAGGGCGGTGGCCAGGGAGGAGCAAGAATGAGACTCACTCCCGACCAGGCACTGGTGGCTTGTTTTGAAGGTCTCCAGGGAAGGGGAACACTGCTGCAAGGCGCTGGATGAGTGGCCCGGCAAGGACAGGGCAGGATTGTTGCCTGGGGCAGCACGGATCCAAAGAGTCCCGCACTAAACGCTTAAGAAGTGCTCACTGTGTGCCTAGTGACTCAGGCTAGAGGGCTGCCACAGAAATCTCCTAGAGTTGTTGACACCTAGAGTTGTTGAGGTCTAACTCAAATCATACTGCGTTCCCAGTCGCTACCCATTCGATTTCCTGCAGTTCTCCACTGCAACCATCTCTGCACTTCTCATCCTCCAGGGTGGAGAAAGTTGCTTAAGTCGTGAGCCTTAAGTCAGTCGTCCCAGTCCGGAGCAAGCATCTGTGTGTTGTCTGATCCCGGAACAGCTTAAGAAGACCCTCCCCCACAGGGCCTTAGCTTCTCTTCCTCACCCCCATCCCCACCCACGCACAGTCCAGAAGGTAAATGGGGAGGGGGGTGCGGAGCGGGGCGGGGTATAGTCCCTACCCTTTTCGTCTTGAGGGACACAGCATTTTCTGAGGGGATATCCTGCTCCGGCACTCCACACCTGCACCCTGTATGGCTTGGCAGGGAAGACAACCAACCAACCTAACCTACGCTGCTTAGGTGGATGCTTAGCAGTCAGACTGTGATTCTCAAGTTCCACAGTCTACCTCTCTCTTGACAGCACACATGTGCTGGGAGCCAAATCACTCAGCCCAACCTTTTGAAAGAGCCTCCAAACTTTCTGTCAACATTTATCCTCTACTCTCCTGAACCATCCAGTCATCTTCCAAATCTTATCACACCACCAAAACGACAGATTCTATGGGCTCTGCTTGAAAATATGACCAAAAGAAGAAAAGGAGGAGGAGGAGGAGGAAGAAGAGGAGGAGGAAAACAAAAAGACTCTTGTGGATCAGGTTCTCCATAAATAATTATTTTTAAAAAAAAAATGGTTTAGTGCCAAGGGGTAGTGGCACATGCCTTTAATCCCAGCACTTTGGAGCCAAACGCAGGCAGATTTCTATGACATCAAGACCAGCCTGCGCTACAGAGTGAGTTCCAGAACCAAGACTACACAGAGAAATCCTATCTTGGAAAAAAAAAAAATGGTTTAAAAACAGACCCAGATCTCATCCCTTCTCTACTTTCTTGTCTCCACACTGGGTGAAGCCACTGCTTTTTTTGCCGGTGCTACAGTGCCAGACTCCCTCCTGTCTCTGGTCTTCTGCCTCTGCCCTTGCCAACACCTCCACCCTGCTGGACTCTCAGCCCAGCATCACCTGTATCACTCCTTCACTCAAAATCTTTCCAAAGCTCCCATCTCACCAAAGTCGAAGCCATAGCCCCTAGATGACCTCTAAGCCCTGCCTGACCCCCCCCCCCCTTCCTCAGGTTTGTTGTCCTCCTTGGGGTTCCTATAACACACCAGGCCAGCACCCTTCGCGTTCTGATGAGCTGTTGTTCTCTCTGATTGTAGAGCTTACTCCCGCCCTTCCTTTGCAGATTCACTCTATAAGAACCTCTTCTGGACCCCAATTCACCCTGCAACACGTGCCCTATCTCCCCTTTCATGATCTCTTATTGTTTGTTTGTCTTTGAGACATGGCCTCACGTAACCCAGGCTAGCCTTGAGCACTCTTTGTAGGCAAAACTGACCTTGAACTTCTGATCTTGCCACCCCTTCCTCACTGCTGGGATTACAGGATATACTAAAGAGCCCTCTTTATGCAACCTGGAGCTCAAACCAGGAAAGTGTTCTACCGATTGAACCACACAGCACCTCCCTCTACCCCTGCCTGGCCCAAGACTCCCTTGCATGGCCGCTCTTCAGCTCTGATAGCTAGGTGATGTCAGCATCGTATTATTTTTCCATTATTTCCATTAGAATATTGGGTGGTCTCTAAGAAATTGGGGGAGTTTTGTTAAGCTACTGTAGCCTTCGTAGCACCTGAAACAGGGTTCTGCACATGGCACAGGGTTCTCTATAAATGTCTTCTAAACAGTTCACTCCAAGGACATTGACCTCCACAACCCTCATTGGTTACCTCTAGCTGGTGATGTCCACATCGGGCAACACAGACAGCAGATGGCAGCAGCTACATCTCTAGGCACTGTGGGACATGCTCTCAAGAAGAGGAAGGACCTTAAAAGGGCCAGCAATCCCCACTGGAGTGGGGCATGGGGTGCAAGGACGTGTAGGAAGGAGAATCCAGAATCTTCTCTGGCTGCCAGGACCCTCTCTTACTCTCCCTGACTCTACTCCTCTCTCTTGGTTCCCACTTCTCTCCTAGCAGAGCCTAGCTGATTAGACGCATGCCTTTGGCTCCATTCTGAACCCTGCTCTATCTCCTGCCAATGGTAGAGTTGCCATGGGCCTGCATCCTAAGTTGTTCTTGTGAGGGCGCAGGCTTATACATCCTACACCAAGAAACACAACTCCCACTTCTGCTTCCTGTAAGCAAGGTACAATAGAGCCAATTGCCAATGAGACTCAAATGTCCAGGGGCCCTGGACAGCAGAATGGAGAAAGCAGTGACTCTGCCTGGTTCAGGGTAATGCTTTGGGGGTGTGCAGTGCACATATATATATCCAGAACTCATCATCATATTCAAGTGAGTGACTGATCATTTTAGAACTGTCATTTAAGTCTACTTGAGCCTAGAATGTTAGTTAATTGCAATTTAGGTCACTCTTCTGAGTGCTCATAATGATGGTACCACCTGGGTATCCACAGGCTCCTGATGCCTCTGCCTGCTGACTGATAACATCTCCTAACTGTCATGTGCCATGGTCATCCCAGACACATATGGTCCATTACCCACATTGCAGTCATGAGATCTTCAAGCATAGTTGGGTCACTGCCCTGATGAAGATCTCTCAAGGGCCTCCTTTTCTCCTGGGATGAAGCCTGAATTCCTTTCCTTGTTCCAGAGGTTAAGACCACTCAGGCCCTTAACTCCAGAGTTCCAATTCCAGAGAGTTTTCAGTTTCTCAAACATACCAAGCTCCCCTCCAGCTTGGAAGTCTACTTGCTGCTGCTTTCCTGCTCCCTCTGCAGCACCACTTCCATCCACCTGTGGGGTCTCAGTTCAAGTATCAGTCCCTAGGGAAGAAGGCCCTGACCTCCCTCTATGTTGGGTCACTGTGGGAAGTAACCACTTCAGCAGAGATATTGCTCCTTAGCGATCATTGTAAGGCCTAGCTACAAAATTGCTTGCTCATTGTCAGAGGCCAGGGCTGGCTCAGTGCCCTGGTATTCCCAGTGTGTATGTCAGGGCTGGCCTGGAAGTGAAGCAGTGGACACTGCCCAGGACTCCCCAGAATGGACTCCACCTCCTGAGGCACTCAGTACTTTACAGAGAAGGCAGCATTGCCCCCTATGGGAAATTTTAGATATTGTGAGGTTTGGGGTTTTTTTTTTAGATTTATTTATTTATTTCATGTATGTGAGTACACTGCCACTGTCTTCAGGCACACCAGAAGAGAGCATTGTATCCCCATTACAGATGATTGTGAGCCACCATGTGGTTGCTGGAAAATGAACTCAGAACCTCTGGAAGAGCAGTCAGTGCTCTTAGCCATCTCTCCAGCCCAAGCTTTTTTTTTTTTTTTTTTAAGACTCCTAGATTTGCCACCATCTCCTCTGCTAGTCCTAACACACACACACACACACACAGAGAGAGAGAGAGAGAGAGAGAGAGAGAGAGAGAGAGAGAGCCTATTTCTACTCCTGTCCTCACTCCAGTCCACTATAGTCTGCAAGGGTTATGTCTAACATTTTCAGAGACTATTCCAAGGGACTTCAGCAAACCTTGGCCTGTGTCCAAGAAACAGGGACTCCACATACCTTTTCCATAAACCAGAAAAGCAACAGCTGCTGACCCAAACCCTGAGCACATCCTGAAGCCTTTTCCCATCTGCACCTCCAGCTTCCTGGTCTTACTGCTGTTCACTACTCAGAGCTTTCCTTCCCCTAAACACACAGCTGTTCCTTGCAGACTTCAGGCTGGGGCCTAGTAACTCAATGGGGCCTCCTCTCAAGGGGATTTGTCTCAATGATAAAGCTGTAACAGGGCTATGGAAATAGCTTAGATAGTAAAGTACTTGCTGTGAGAACATGAAGAGAAGTGTTCCAGCACTAGAACCCATGTAGAACCCGTGTAGTAGAGCTCACTTGTAATCCCAGTACTAGAAGGTAAGCATGCCTGCTTATTCATGCACATGAACACACACACACACATACACATACATACATACACAGAATTAAGCTGAAATGGAGAATGGAGTTTACCCTCCATATATATGTTCTTTCTTCTACTGATATCTTCCACAGTTTTACCTGGCACTTGATATCTAAGTTGACAACTATATTTCCCAGACTCCCTTGCAGCTAGATTTGAGTATTAGATCAATGAGATAGAAGGAAGAAGTATTATATAACTGTCCGTGTGCCTTTATGGAGAAAAAGTGTGCTTCTTCAGTACCTTTTTCTTCTTTTAGATATTGTGAATGTGAATTATGATGCTGTGCTATCATAAACCATATTGTCAAAGACACTCCTTTCAAGAGAACAGAGCAAGAGGCAGAAGGATCTTGGACAACCTAATGCATCAGGAGCTTTTGAACTAGGATGCCAATGTGTCAATTATTACCACGGTTTATCATGGAGGCATTAGGGGTCTAATGATAGTGGGTGTGCATGGATCTGCATCTACAGAGAGAGAGCAAACCGTTCACCAGTTGGAAGGTAATAGGGCCAACTAGAAGTGCAGTGGGAATGAGATCAATTGTGAAGCAGTTTATAGTACTCCAAGTGGGGGTTCTGTTTGTTTGTTTGTTTTGTTTTGCTTAGACTTCACGTTTCCAGACTGATAGAGGTAAGAAAAAAGGAAGTTAAAAGTCTTCATTGGCTTTAAAGGTCTTCATTGGTTTAAATGACATCATTGCTCATGGGTGATGGTGGATAAGGGAGAGGATGCTGTCGTATAGTTTACACTGTGCATCAGACAATACACTGGTGTCCCCACGAGATGTATCTTGGAGCAAAATGATGTTCATAGTAAAATTATACCCAAGCTAAGCATTGGAAGATTTCTCATACCAATCTCCTCTTACAGCTTCCTTTGAAAACTCCGAGAATCTGATTTTTTTTTACCACACCTGGCTTTTTAACTTGGACTCCGTTTAACACAAATCTAACACCTATGTATAGGTTAGGGGGTGCACTGACCCCCACTTACCCAGTGAACACAAGTCTTTTTCTCTATAGCTTAATCTAGGTGACATCACTGGCCAGGCTCCCAAGACACAGGAGCATTTGTAGGCCTGTTCTCTAAAATCTCTTGGTGGCCATACCACCAACCATGAATGAAGACTGAAGCATTCTTTGAACACATTCTCATAAGGTCTGGAGTTTTGTTTCCCCAGGACCTAAACACCAAGCACGTGGAGGCAAAGACCTTAACTTCTGCTCAGTAACACCACTTTTCAGAGGGATGCTCTGCATGAGTTTGCAGAATTCCTTTAGGACACACTTGCCAGTCCCTAAAGCCCTGTATGTTCTCTCTGTTACCCTCACCTCTCTCTGGATGCCCCAATCTAGTCACTACCTTCATGTTGCTGAGGATTTAAACACTCATGTAGTCCAACTACAGCCATAATCATGTGACCTCCAGGAAGAGCCTGCTATGGGGGAAATGATGCAGGCTCCTGGCCAACCACCTTTTCCTCACGGGGTGATCCAGAACTTGCAGAGACTGATTTAGCATCTGTGAAAACAAGAGGGTGACACTTTGCAAAGGTGTTGCCTTCAGCACAGTGCTGATCCCCCTGCAAGGGAATCATGTGACAGATGTAAGCTTCCTCCCCACCAACTAGGACTTCCTCTAAGAGACAAAGGTGGATAGAAGCCAGCACACAAACAGTGGGAAAGGGAGAACATAGGAAAGGAAAGGTCTGAGGAGGGCTGCGGGGGCTCCAGTTGGGGGGTTGTCTCCACATATTTGCATTCGGAGAGGCATAGCAGCATTATGAGGCCATGGCCTGCCATTGGGCAGGCAGACAGTGCCTCAGTTCAGAAGGGCTGATGAAGGAATGGTAGACAGAGGAGACCGGGTCCCTGCAGATTGGCAAACAGATACCAGCTATGCAGCTGGCTGTGTCAGTTTGGGAGGCCATTGGATGGACAAATGGAGCTAATGGTAGAACTGATTCAGTTAAAAAAATACTGAAAGCTTTCTTAGTCTGCACAATAGTGTCTTGATATATGTACATGTTAATTATAATAGTAATATAAAAAATACGCAATTATAAATAATAACTATAGTTAACATGAACTCATTTTTGTTTGCTAGTTTGTTGAGACAGAGTCTTACGGAGCTCTGTGTAGTTGATGATGACATTGAGTTTCTGATCCTCCTGCCTCTGTCTCCCAAGTGCTGAGATTACACATATGCATCACCCAACCTGCCTTTACACAGAGGTGGAGAATAAACCCAGGGTCCCTTCCTATTAGGCAAACATTCTACTGACCAAGCTATATTCCCAGCCCTATAGTTAAAAAGTGTTGAGGCCCAGGAACTGTTGATAGTGATTGGTCTGCAACACTTCACAGTGGGGACTCAGACATAGAGTAGCTTGAGTGGCTTCTCTAAGGACACACAGTTGAAAAGTGGCAGAGCTGGAATATAAAGTTCAAGATTCGAAATCCTAAGCAGTTTGTGTGTACGAAGCTGGTGATCTCATCTCAGCCTCTCTTCCTCCCTCCCTCCTTCCCTCCCTCCCTCCCTTCCTCCCTCCCTCCCTCCCTCAATAGTTAAATGACACTGGGTTATAACGAAGGCTGCCAAGTGTCTGCATTTCTTTGTCCCCTTCCCAGCTTTTATTCCATAAAAAAAGGCCCACAGAGACACCAGTGTCCCCTCCCCCAGAGGCCCTGTTATAATCATAAGCCATCCTCGGAAACTTATGAGCCATCATCCTGGACTTAGGGTATCAGATCCTAAGCATGTACCTCCACAGGTGTGTGAGGACTGTGACAAGGGATGGGACACTGGAAAATTATACTAAGTGGTATCTAACTGGCCCATCAGACACAGAGAAGGTGATTCAAGGCAAAAGTTTTCTGAGATGAGCAGGCACCCTTAAGGCCACACAGCAAGCGCTGAGGCCCTCGGGACTTAGGTGAATAAGGAGTAAGAACCGTGTGTGCGATGTGTCAGAGGGTCAGGGTGGTGTGTGTACAAATAAACACACAGATAGGACCAGAGTCTGAATTCAGTCTTCTTCCTCTTTCTGTCTCTGAGTCAGACCTAGAGCTAGAAGAAGGCAGTAGAGAGAGGAAAGGAGGTGTAGAGATGGCTAGATTCAGGATTCCTGGGCATGAAACCCCAAATCCAGTCCTTACTGGAGCAAACGTCAGGCTAGTCACTTTCACCTTTGTGCCTCTGTTTCCTGTTCTATAAAGTGGGACAATGAGAGTTGCTACCAACTGTGCTTGCTATTGGACTAGGATGTAGCTTGTGTCCTATTCAGAAGCATGTCAGGTGTAATAAGTCTGGATCCTTTTCATAGTATTTTTTGTAGCCTTTTACAGAAACGGTTTCTGAAAATGATGTATTGCTTATGTTTAGCCAATGTCCACTTCCTTTCCTTGTGATAAAAACATATTAAGAAGTCAGAACTGGGTGGTGGTAGTGTGTGCCTTTAATCCCAGCACTCAGGAGGCAGAGGCAGGTAGATCTCTGTGAGTTTGTGGCCATCCTGGTCTATATAGTGAGTTCCAGGACAGCCAGGGATACACAGAGAAACCCTGTCTCATAGAAGAAGTTAGGCTCCTCCACCTTTGGTTATTTGTCCTATACTGTGCTCCTTACAACCCGATGCTCCCTCTCCTAGACTCAGCCCTATACTGGGCACCCTGCCTGGTTGGTATGGGTGGTACATGGCATGCATTCCATGTGCCCTTTCTTATTCATGAACCTCTTGTGAGGGGATTCTCTGACAAGTGTACCACCATGGCAAAATCTCTCTGGGCTGAATCCTAGTGAAGGGGATAATACCCTTGCCCTTTTACCCTGTAGACCTGACTGAATTTACTCTCCCATAGAAGATCTGTGAGATATCGTGACCATGTCACTGGGAAGGCAGGCCTAGGTCAGCTAGGGAGAATAGGCTTCCCAGAAGAGCGTTTCACATTTCTCTGTCCCAGGCCAGAGCCTGTTCTATAATCATTCACCAGCCTGGCCCTGACTGAGAAGAGTAGAAGGGTGAGCAAGCTTAAACACTGCAAGACACCCAAATTTAGACATGGGTTAAGAGTTTGGCTTATGGAGAAGGTGGAAGGTGGCCAGGGCCTGGGGGAGGGGAGAGACTGCATTCTCCACTGCCTGACATCGACATGAGTTCCAGCTATCCTGCTTCTCAGGTTGAGAGCAGACAATACACTTCCTTTCTGTACAGTAAGCTCTGGGCTCCAGGAAAGGGGAACATATCCAGAGGAGCCAGGCAGCAGCAAACAGGAGGACTATGGATGTCCCCCCCCCCCCCCCCCCCCCCCCCCCCCCCCCCCCCCATGAGGTTGAGGGAAGACTCCAGACTGGTCCCTGGGACTAAATGAAGACAGGCCTGTAACTACCAGCTGAGCTTCTGGTGAGCTAGAAAGCACTCCCATTCATTATCCCCCACCCCCCCCACCAGTCTTTCTCCTGAGCCTGCCCTGGGGGAGGGGTGGATAGGAGAAAGAGAATGCTATGAACCTTTTCAGGGAAAGGAGGAGGCCAGGGAAGCTGGGAGGAAATCAGGGCTGCCTGGGAGGACACAAGAGGAGACAAAGCCCCTGAGAAGAGAATCAGCTCTAGACCATACTCTGTGCACTGTAAAGACACTGAGCACGGAGGTGGGACTTTACAAAGCCTGTTCAAGCTTCCAGACAGTGAGTGAGGAAGGGGTACAGGAGCTAGCTTAATACTCAAGGTGCATAGCTGGTCTCTCAGGATAGTATTCCCCATTCCCTCAACCAGGGAGCAAAAGTGGAGAAGGAGAATTTATAGCACCTGTGGTACCCTCTAGAACAGAAGTTCTGAACCTCCCCAGTGCCGCAACCCTTTTGTACAATTCCTCACATGGTGACCCCTAACCATAAAAGTATTTCTTTGCTACTTCATTACTGAAAGTTTGCTACTGTTATGAATCCTAATGAAAACATCTGGTATATAGGACATCTGGTATGGGACCCCTGTGAAAAGGGTCATTAGATCCCAAAGGGATTTTAACCCACTGGTTGAAAACCACATAGAGTCTAGAGCCCTTAGCCAGGCAGCTAACCCAGGCCATTGACTGGTCTGCCCAGAGCTGAGGATACAAAGGAACCGTGAAAGTCTCCATCCCAACCACTTGGGAAGATGCCCTTGTCCTGTCTTCCGGAAACACTCTAAAAGAAAAGCAGAAGCATAACTCTGTCAGAGCGTGCTGTGGAAAGTCACAGAACTGGAGAGGAGCAGTCTCCCTAGCATTAGGGGACCCCAGTCTAATAAAGCCTAAATAACACCCCAACAGGTGTTAATTTTGTTGAGAGTAAGGGAGACTACTAAAGATTGACAGTGATGACAGCTAAAGTTCCCCCACCATGGGGGTTGAGGGAGAGGGGGAAGGAGAGAGAGAGAGAGAGAGAGAGAGAGAGAGAGAGAGAGAATGAGATTCCTGGAGGCGTGGCTATGGCTTGCTTCAGTGGCAGTCAGTCTGCTAGCCTAGCTTCTGGTAGTGAGCAAAGGCCCAGGGAAACTACAAATAGGCAGAGGCCAGGGCCTTCCGGGGAGAGGAGCAGAGCCCTGCTTCACAGGGTTGTTCAACCAAGAGGGGAAAGACAACTTTTAAGGGATTCAGAGAAAGGAGTAGTAGCCTGCCCTCACCCCTGGCCCAGCTGAAGCGCTTCTATCTCACAGCCTCAGTTTCCCCTGAGGTGCCCCACCCCTCTCCTTTGTGTCTTATCAATATCCAACATTAGTCAGGTATTGCTAGGCAGTCTTTTTCCTGGCTTCTAGGCATGCCTTGATCACTCCTCTGGTCCTGCCAGGATGCTTGGCAGGGTCTCCACGGCGGTCCTACCTGCAAACACCGCGGAGCAGTAGGCATCGCTGATGTCGGAGTCGGAGGTGTGGACATTCTCCGCAAAGAGGATGAAGACTCGCAGCATCGCGAAGCTGGAGGGGCAGGATCAAGGTGCAGGCGGAGAGCTCCCCTCAGGAGTGAGGCCGACTTGGCTGAATGGCTGCCGGCTCCCAGGTGTTGTCCTGAAGAGGAACAGGCTAGTCCAGGCCCCCAGTGGGCTAGGCTAGGACCCCGCCTCCGACGGCCTCACCCAGCTAGTCAGAGTGAGTGGCGAGAACAGGGGCTTCTGTTCATTTCCCACCCCCGCAGTTGTACTCCTGCTCCATGGAACTGTAATTCAATGCCCCGCCACCAGCCTTCCCAATGACACGGCACTTTGCATTAGACCCTGAAACTGCGGACTGGGCGGCGGCCGCAATGGCCTGAAGAAGGACCAGGGTTTCAGGCACGCAATGCAGCCCAGATTTCGCTCCCGGACAGAAGAAAAGTTGGCTCCACCCCTGACCTTCCACCTCTGGCCAGGAGCTATGATACGCTTGGCTACGCCTGGCGCTTGCAGTGGCCACTGGGACGTGATCGCTCCTCAGAAGCCGGTCAGACAGCCCCAGGAGGAAGAGAGATCCAGGGCTTAGAGCTGGGAGCAGAAGCACCTCTGGCGCTTTCACTGAGAGCTCAGAATTTCATTGGTGGACAGCACAGTGGCTTTAAAAAGTTTGCCTCCTTTCCTGGCTGTAAAAGTAGCAAATGCTTTAACTCAGTAGTTCTCAACCTTCCTAATGCTGCGACCCTTTAATACTAATAATATAATTAATAATAATAATAATCCTCATGTTGTGGTGACCCCAATCATAAAATTATTTTCGTTGCTACTTCATAACTGTAATTTTGCTACTGTTATGAATTGTAATGTAAAATATCTGATATGCAAGATATATGATATTCGATCCCTGTGGAATGGTTGTTCGATCCCCAAGGGCATCCCGACCCACAGGTTCAGAAGCACTTTTACACAAAGGAAGACAGACATCTCACCTCTGGTTCTTTAAAACAAAACAAAAACTGTGTTAAAATAAGATTTGGATATTTACCGATCCAGGCTCCCCTCTGAACTAATAAACGCCTGTAGGTGACAATTTGCATTGACCACCTGAGGCAGAGGATCTGTGCCGTGTCTTACTGCTTCATCGAACTTTTCTTTTGTATCGTTAAAATTTCTTCCTAAACAGTATTGGAGAGATGAAATAGCTCACTTGTTAAGAGCACTTGCTGCTCTTGTAAGAGAACTTGGGTTTGATTCCCAGAACCTATATGCTGCACCCCAACAGAATTTAACTTCTGTTTGGGGAGATCTGATGCCTTCTTATGGGCTCTTCTGGCACTGCGTGCATACACACATGCTGGCAGAACACCCATACACATAAAATAAGTATAAAACCAAATTCTTCATAAACAACATTTTCAAGACCAGTGAGATAGCTCATCAGGTAAATATACCTGCTACCAAAACTGAGTTCAATTCCTGGGACTCATATGGTGGAAGCAAAGACAGGCTCAGACGGTTGTTCTCTGACCTCCACAGGTTCTCTCTCTCTTCTCTCTCTCTCTCTCTCTCTCTCTCTCTCTGTCTCTCTCTCTCTCTCTCTCTCTCACACACACACACACACACACAAATAAATAAATGTAAATATAAAACAATCTTTTCAATTGCCATGTAACTGGAATGATTTCAATGCACTGCACGCACAATGCTTCCTTCTCTTGTTGCATGCTAGGCACTCTCTCCAGATATTCACTATTATAATAGGGCATGGTGGCCCTACCACAGTACTTGGGAGGCAAAGGCAGGTCTTTATGACACCCAGGCCAGCCATGGCTACAGAGTAAGGCCCCATCTTCTTTTTAAAAAACAAAGAAAGAAGAAAAAAAGAGTTTAACTTTGGGATAAAAGCCTATCTTGAGCTCCCCTCTGACAGATCCTTAGACTTGAGTTACTGGCTGTGGGACTATAGAATTACAAGATTCCCCTCCCCTCTCTCAGCTGCTTTTCTACACCTGACCAGACCCACCCTCCCACCAGCTCATCTGTGATTCATCTTCTAAGCAAGGCCAGTTGGGTGAGCCATCAGCTGTCAGCAGAACCTCCCCAGCAGCCCATCAGTGAGGGCAGACAAACCAGGGCAAAATAGCCAACCAACTATAGGTGACTGGTTTAGCGCCCTATGGAAGTCCTAAGAGAAAGCAACTGTGACTTGATTGTGACAATGAATATTTCCTGTGCCTACGGAGGGTCCTTCTGATTTTCTTGGCCTCTAATATAATACATGATTGTGGGGAAGAGCAAAGTGAGGGGTTGGAACGTAATAATTTATATAAGGGGTCTGAGTCAAGTCTCAAGCCCAGCACTGTGCTGGATGATGGGATATGAGCACATGCGATTAGTCCCTGGTATGTGTCCAACTGCTCCCCTGCCCAAGGATTTATATCTCAAAAGCTTAACCCCTAGTACTTTAGTCTTTGACACAGGGAATCATGTATTTCTGGATGGCTTCAAATCAATCATGTAACCAAGAATGATCTTTCTACCTCTACTTCCTTTCAAATGTTGGGATTACAGATATAGGTTATTACCCTCAGTTTGGTGTGATATTGGGAATCAAACTCATGGTTTTGCACATGCAATGCTAGCATTTTACCTAATGAGCTAATCTGGAGCCCACTAACCCCCCTGCCCCCGTGCCTCTCAATATGATCATTTGGAGACAGGCTCTTTTGGTGAGGTGATTAAGTCGAAATGAGGCCATTTGCAGTGAGCTCTAATCTAGTCTAAGTGTCCTCATTTTTTTTTTTTTTTAGATTTGCTTTTAAAAGTGTATGTATGTGTGTGTGTGTGTGTGTGTGTGTGTGTTGCACATACAGGTGCCCAAGGAGGCCATAAGAGGGTATCAGATTCCCTGGAGCTGGAAATACAGGGGTTAGCTCTCTGCTTGAACCATGTGATTCACATGCCATCAAGCTTAGTAAAAAGCACCTTTGCCCTATGAGCCATTTTGTTGGCTCCTTAGTCTATTTTAAAAGAAGTACAGTTTGACTCTATGTAGATGCTCAACGAAACATGAACTGACATGATGGAGAAGCTAAAACTGGATCTGAGAGGCACTCAGCTAGCTGCCTCGAATATGTTCTGTGTCTTACTTTTCTACTGCTGTGACAAAGCACTGTGACCAAGGCAATTTATATAAGAAAGAGTTTATTGGCAGCTTACAGTTTCAGAGGATGAGTACACAGCAGGCAAATATAGTGCTGGAGCAACAGCTGAGAAATGGTCTTGATTCACAGGCAGGAGACAGAGAAAGCCAACTGGGAATGGTATTGACATTTGAAACAGCAAAGCCTACCTCCAATGACACTCATCCTTGACACAGCCACACCTCCTAATCCTGCTCAAACGGTTCCACCAACTGGGGACCAAGCATTCAAATGTATAGCCCTATGGGGGCCATTCAAACCACCACAGCATAACTAAAGCAATTTGAAGAGTTGTCAAACACCTCTGACTCCTCTACTTTATTTATACAGCAGGCAATATTTAAACTTTCTTCTCAGCCTAACTTTAATCCCCAGCGTATAGGATTTGCTTAATGTTTTCTCTCTAAAAAGAAACCCTACTTTCTCTGAAACCATTCAAGCTAAACAGAGATTATGTGTTTCATGAATTTGGAATTGGAAAGGAGCCTACATTATGGGCAATTTTTATTTTTTACTTTTTTTTTTTTAAGAGTAGCTTTATTGAGTTCAGGTGAAAACTATCCATTATATTTAGCAAAAACAACACAAAACAAAAACAAAAAACAAAAAAGAACAACCAAACAAAAAAAAACCCAGAGCAACAACAAAAAACAGTCAAAGTCAGTGATCTTTGAACTAGATTTCAGCTTATTGTGAACATTTTTTTCTTCATCTAGTTGTCTAAGATTAGAATATAATCTGTTAAACATAAAATACTTAATTTTTTTGCTTAATGCATTCTAATGGTAATTACATTCCTGTTGACAAACTGATAACTTTTTACTGATTGATACTCTCTAGCCAAAGGTTGGTAAACTCTCAGTGGTCTTTGTGAGTACAAAGCATCAGTGGGAAGAGTTGAAGTTATGAATAAGGTTGGTAAGCTTATCTATTTTTTTTAAATTGTGCATAAAATTTATCTATTTCTAGGAATTTATGTTGACAGAAATATGTATGTACCATGGGATGTCTATCATAGTATTATATACAATGGCAAATTATGAAAAACATGTCAAAATTAAATACAGAGGTAATAAATTATGAAATTACGTGTAGACATTTCTATAATAATTAAAATGCTATTTTTTAGGCTAAAACATTAAAAGCCAATATTTTCATCACCTTATAATTTTACATTATAAATATGATTAAAATAAATTAAATCACTTTGTAAAAACATTGTGCAATTGAAAATTATTTCTGAAAGATCAACTCTTACAGGTTTAGAGACCATTCATTTTTCTCCTTTGAAATGACAAAGGAAAGTTGACTTCAGTCAAAATAGCACACAACCTAATTTCATAAGTCACACGTTGAATGTAACTTGTTTTCAGTGGGTTTTGAAAACCTTACTACTGTCACACTCAACTAGAAATAAGTTGACAACTCCTGACTAAATTCAGAGAAAATAAATACAGTACTCACCTTCCTAATGTGACCATAAAATTCAAATCCCTCCAATGTTCTCCCTTGAAGATATGTTAGCTTCACTCTGAGCAAAGAGCAACATTCCTTTGCATTTCCCAAGGCCATTACACTGAGATTCAGCAGATACCTACAACACTTGCTGAAGTTACCCCTTAAATATTTCTATTTGACCAGTATGGAGTGTCCTTCCTTATCTTTTTTGATAACTTTTGGTTGAAAGTTGATTTTATTCGATATTAGAAAGGCTACTCCAGCTTGTTTCTTGGGACTGTTTGCTTGGAAAATTGTTTTTCAACCTTTTACTCTGAGGTAGTGTCTGTCTTTGTAACTGAAGTGCATTTCCTGTATGCAGCAAAATGCTGGGTCCTGTTTACATATCCAGTCTCTTACTCTATGGATTTTTATTGGGGAATTGAGTCCATTGATGTTAAGAGATACCAAGGAAAAGTGATTGTTGCTTCCTGTTATTTTTTATGTTATTTTTATGTTTGTGTGGCTATCTTCTTTTGGGTTTGTTGAAAGAAGATTACTTTCTTGCTTTTTCTAGGGTGTAGTTTCCCTCCTTGTGTTGGTGTTTTCCATCTATTATCCTTTCTAGGGCTGGATTTGTATAAAGATATTGTGTAAATTTGGTTTTGTCATGGAATATCTTCCTTTCTCTGTCTACAGTAACTGAGAGTTTTGCTGGGTATAGTAGCCTTGGCTGGCATTTGTGTTCTCTTAGGGTCTGAATGACATCTGCCCAGGATCTTTTAGCTTTCATAGTCTCTGGTGAGAAGCCTGGTGTAATTCTGATAGGTCTACCTTTATATGTTATTTGACCTTTTCCCCTTACTGCTTTTAATATTCTTTCTTTGTTTAGTGCATTTGATGTTTTGATTATTATGTGACAGGAGGAATTTCTTTTCTGGTCCAGTCTATATGGAGTTCTGTAGGCTTCCTGTATATTCATGGGCATCTCTTTCTCTAGGTTAGGAAAGTTTTCTTCTATAATTTTGTTGAAGATATTTACTGGCCCTTTAAGTTGGGAATTTTCACTCTCTTCTATACCTATTATCCTTAGTCTTGGTCTTCTCATTGTGTCCTGGATTTCCTGGATGTTTTGTGTTAGGGGAGTTTTGCATTTTGCATTTTCTTTGACTGTTGTGTCAATGTTTTCTATGGTATCTTCTGCACCTAAGATTCTCTCTTCTATCTCTTTTATTTATTCTGTTGGTTATGCTTGCATCTATGACTCCTTATCTTTCCTAGGTTTTCAATCCCCCCAGTTGTCTCCCTTTGTGATTTCTTTATTGTTTGTTTCCAGTTTTAGATCCTGGATGGTTTTGTTCAATTCCTTCACCTGTTTGGTTGTTTTCTGTAATTCTTTAAGGGATTTTTGTGTTTCCTCTTCAAGGGCTTCTAGCTGTTTACTTGTATTCTCCTGTATTTCCTTAAGGGAATTATTTATGACCTTTTTAAAGTCTTCTATCCTAATCATGGGTAGTGGTTTTAGATCCGAATCTTGCTTTTCTGGTGTGATAGTGTCTCCAGGAATTGCTATGGTGGGAGAACTGGGTTCTGATGATGCTGGGGAACCTTGGTTTCTGTTGCTTATGATCTTGTGCCTGCCTCCTGACATCTGGTTATCTCTAGTGCTACCTACCCTCCCTTTATCTGACGGGAGCCTGTCCTTCCTGTGATCCTGGTTGTGTCAGAACTCCTCAGAGACCAGCTGTCTTTGGGATCTTGTGATTCTGGGATTCTGTGATCCTGAGATCCTGGGTGTGACAGAGATCCTGGGGTGTCAAGCTGCCTCTGCAACCTTGAGACTCTAGTTTGACCAAGCTCCTGGGATCCTGTGATCCTGGACATGTTAGAGCACCTAGGGGTTGAGCTTCCTCTGGGTGTTGTGGAATTGGCTGAGGAGTTCGCGTCCAAGGTCTGCTCAGGGCACCTGCCTAGAATGGAAGGAACCCGTGCCACTGGTCTGGTGGGGTTCCTGAGTCCCTGGATCCTGCTGGTTGCAGTTACTCCCAGTGTTGGGACAGATGTTGTGTCCATGATTTTTATTTTTACTTATTTTAAGTGATCTCTCTCTCTCTCTCTCTCTCTCTCTCTCTCTCTCTCTCTGTGTACACATATGTGTCATAGCACATATGTTAAGATAGGAAGACAACTTGCAGGAGTCAGTTCTTTGCCTCTATCATGTGTACCCTTTTAAGTCATAGCTCCTGGGTTCCACTTTTTATTTCTCCTTGCCCATGAGTGTAGAAGTGGTCCTTAGAATAGTTATTTGCCATTTCTGGCTCTTGCTTTTCACCCTTATCTTCATAAATACCCTTTCTAAAACCTCATGAGTGGAAATTTCTGCCTCACTTCTGGAAGCTTCAGATCTAGGGCTTCCTTGTTACTGTGTAGGGGTACCCACACACAGTGAAGGAGATGCTCTATCCTAAAATTTGAAATCAATTCTTTGAGGAAATTTAGGAAGTCAGCAGTGGAAGTTACTTGACAGCAAATGGTTAGCCTTTTCCTGATGGGGGTTGGAGATCACAGCTGTGATCCTGTTGTCTGAGTCCCATCCATTTCCTAAGTTGAGGCCTTTCAACCTCTTGCTTTCAATTCCCAAGCTTGTTTGTCATGGCTACAGCCAGCAATCACAACAATACTGTTTTTGTGGTAAGTCCTTGCACATTTTGCTTAGGATGAGAAAACAGTTCTATTTTTTTGTTGTTGTTGGTTTTTTGTTTTTTTGTTTTTCGAGACAGGGTTTCTCTGTGTAGTCCTGGCTGTCCTGGAACATACTCTGTAGACCAGGCTGGCCTCAAACTCAGAAATCTGCCTGCCTCTGCCTCCCAAGTGCTGGGATTAAAGGCGTGCGCCACCACTGCCCAGCTCAGTTCTATTTTTTGATATACTTTGGTTATGAAAGTCAAGATGTACTAAGTAAACTGATGTTCAATATTTCTATTTTTTCTCCTTTGGAGTTATAAGAATAAAGGCAGAGTAGGGAGTATGGAGCAAAGAGTGGTGATAGAGCCCATAAAACTCCCCAGAGAAGGAGGCGTGCCTGTCTATAGGGGTTGAGGTTTATCCAGGACATGGAAAAATAACTATCAGGTTTCCACATGTGGACAGAGAGAGTGTACTGAACAATTTGACTTCCTAGGCAAGAAGTGAAGGTGGTCTCTCTTCTCTCCTCTCCTCACCATAAAGGGTCATAGTAGATACTCCTATCCCAAAGACTAGGTTAACAAGAGAAGAACACAACAAATATATTTGGTCTTAGTTTGATGACATGGGAGACTTCAGAACAAAGACCAAGATCAGGTTTGATCTCAACCTAGTTTAACGATACATTGACAGCTATGTAGAGATGGGGTTGGATTGTGTAGATGTCTCATTGCTGTGATGAAATATCTGATACAAGCAGTTTAAGCAAAGGTGAATCAGGCTGGAGAGATGGCTCAGCAGTTATGAGCTCTTGTTCTTGTAGAGAAGACCTGGGTTTGATTTCCAGAATCCACATGGCAGCTCACAACTATCCAAAACTCCAGTTTTAGGAGATCCAAATATTTACTTCTTACCTCTTCAGGCATCAGGAACAGATGTGGTACACAGACATACACATAATTTTTTTAAAAAAATTAAAAAGGGTGGATTCATTTTTTATTACTTTTATTTGTTGTAGGTATGTGGGCATGAATTCCCATGGCCCTCCTGTGGAGGTCACAAGACAATCAGGAGTCAGTTCTCTCAGGTAAGTCCATCATAGTGAGAAGGGTGTACCACAATAGAGCAATTCACATCTGGTCCTGAGCTTATGAGATGGTGCTGTCCACTTACAGGCAGAGCTTGGGTCCTTCAGTTAATCTTCCCTGTACATCAGTCACCTGCACATGTGATTTACTTTCTAAGTACATGTCAATCCAATCAAGTTGACAGGATTAACACCACCAACACTAAGAGCATAATATAATTCTGAGAGACTATTAGGGCAACACCCAGGAAGGCCTGTCCACTCCTCTCACCTGTATCACATTCCTTCCTGTAGCCCTTTCTGAAATGAAAGTCTTACAACCGTCTATAAAAGTAGGCCAGGGAATTTAAAATTTTTTATTTAAAACTTAATTTTAGTGTGTGTGTGTGTGTGTGTGTGTGTGTGTGTGATGGACATACAACAGGGCACATGTGGAGGCTAGAGGACAATTCTGTGGAGTCTAGTCTTTCCTTCCACCTTTACCTGAGCTCTGAGGATTGATTGAACTCAGGTCACCAGGCTTACACCATATCAGCCATCTCATCAGCCCCCAAAAGTTACTTTATGATTAGGTCTATGATAGTTTTCTCATTTACAAAAGTAACTTAAGTGTTATGTAGTGGTTTAAATGAGAATGGTCATCATAGACTCATATATTTGAGTGCTTGCTTCCCATTGGTGGAACCATGTGGGAAGGATTAGGAGGTGTGGCCTAGTTGGAGGTGTCACTGGGGATGGATTTGAGATTTCAAAAGATTCCTTGGATTCCCAGTCCAGTCTCTGTCTCATGTTGTAGATCAAGATATTAGTTCTCAGTTGTTCCTTTGCTCCACCACCATGAATTCTAACTCTCTGAAACCATATGCTTTCCTTTATAAGTTGCCTTGACTATGTTTTTTTATATAGAAATAGAAGAGTAACTAAGATAACTTATTTTGAATGGCAGAGACATGAGGCAGTTGGTCACATTACACTTGCAGATGGGAATTTGCAGATGAATGCTAGTGCTCACTTGCCTTCTCCATCTCCAATCTTGGACACCATCCTCATGTAATGCTGCAGCCCACATTCTGGGTGAGTCTTTTCTCCTTAGTTAAACCTCTCTAGAAATGCCCTCATAAACACATCTAGAGGTGTGTCTCCTAGGTGATGCAAAGTGCAGATACGTTGACAATAAAGACCAACCACCACAAGTTCGAAAACAGAAAAGGATAGGAGGAGCAAAGTGATCTTTTAGGGCTTTATGACTGGCTTTGTGGAAGAGGGGTTCTTGTTTCTTTGACCTACACTGGAGAAGAGGATTCTAGTTCCTATGGCTTGCCTTAGAGAAGAGTGTGAGGTGAGAGACAGGAAGACAGAAGGTGCTCACTTGTGCACCATTAAGATTTTCAGAGTTGGCAAGATGGTTCAAGATGTATAAGTGCTTACTGTGCAAACCTGGTGACCTAAATTAAATTCCCAGAATCCATGGTGAAAAGAGAGAATCAACTCCCAAAAGTTGTCCTCTGACATCTATGCTCACACCAAAACGCACACGCGCACACACACACACACACACACACACACACACACACACACACACACACAGAGACAGAGACAAAGACAGAGAGACAGAGAGAGACATGCTACAAGTCTCTACCTTTACTATTTTAGTAAGTGATCTAGCAGCCAGGCAGAGGTGGTACACACCTTTAAATCCCAGCATTTGGAGGCAGAAGCACAGATCTCAGTTTGAGGCCAGCCTGGTCTACAGAACAAGGTTCAAACCAAATCAAACCAAAACAAACAATAAAACAAACAAAAAAGATCTTTGCCAAAGATTTTGCAATATTTACTTTGATATACAGCTATATTTATTCTTCTTAAGCTAGCATGCAAGAACATGTAAGCCATTTTGAGTCATTTGTTCTTCTCTCTCCTGTCCTCTCTCATGCCCACTCTGTCTGGTTCTCTTCTTTTTAAAGTCATATGTATCCCATATTACCTTCTTTTCTGCTGCCTCAAGATTTCTTCCTCTCCTTTTACATTTGTTCAATTCTTAAATCTCTCCCTAGAGTTAACAGTTTTGTTTTTCCTTTGGGGGAGAAAATTAACAGAGCTCCCGAGTTGACCATTTTAAAAGGCACTCCAATAATCAAGACCAATCATTTTCACTCTTATGAATTCAAGACTTTTAGGACCATGTGCCTGGGTCTGTAATAAGATGTACTAGGAGAAGAGAGGAAAGAAAACACAGTAACACCAGATCTCTGTCAACATGAGATCATGGATATTTCGAGTTTTAGTTTATCCATCTGTAGGGTATTATAGTTGTGATGAGGATAGTGAGAATAAATTATAAAATACTATTTTGGCTCATCCAAAATTAAGGATGTTTTACTTCTGCCTGAATGGGATTTTTTTGTTTCTTTACAGCTTTTGATGTTGTTGTTTACCATAACAGGTACAGTGGAAACGAGTGTGTTCAGAATTGAGTGTAGCAAGAACCTCCGTTCTGAAAGACCTCACAATCCCTTACCAAATAGAGAGAAGGTTCTCTGATGAGCTATAGAGCACAGCTCTAGGACTAAGACACTACGTATGCACAGGTCTCCTTTTGAACTTATTCCAGAGGCTATGTCTCTAGATAGGATGAAGCCCCCCTTCCACACACACATATACAATCACTTACATCCATACATACTCTGTGATAGTGTCTATCAATTGTACAGACACATACACACATGGATGGTTATATGTGTAAAATTAGGCTAAAGGATGTCTAGATAGCTTGTAAGCATTTTTCAGTTTTTATGTAGTTAGTTCTAGGGAAGGTAAGTACTTGGGTAAGTAGAAAAAGATCTACCTTTTTGAGGGTAGGCAGGCTCTATTCTGTTAATGACCTACATGGAACAAAAAGGGGAAGGACCAATGTATTCTCTTCATGAGCTTACATACCCATCCTTTCCTCCAGCCTTCAGCAGCCCTTTCTCTAGGCTGCTGAGTGTTTGCTTCCCTGCTTCTTCCGTTTGGAAGTAGCATATTGTAGGACTTCTTGGTTCCATAATAGTGCAAGCCAACTTCAGTCTTTCTCCGCATCCTGTTGGTACTTTTTCCTCCAGAATACCAAATATTACACAGGGAAAGCTTCTAAGGAAGGGGAGTGGGGGGGCAGAATTGATAATGAGGGTCCAAACTTAATTTTTTTCTCAAAGTGGTATTATCCCACCTGGTGGAGGAGGCCACATCCTATAACAAACCAATCTTAGCAAATATGAAGAAATGTTTCAGGTCCCAGTAGAGAGGTCAGGTACAGGTGCTGACTAGTCCCCTGCTAAGATGCAGAAGAAGGGCACAGAAAGAACTGATGCAGTTGAAGGGAGATGGCTGAGTGTTATGCTGTGTCCCTAGGCACAGAGGAACCAGAGAGCTTTTTAAAATTCATACACCAAAGACTCTGGTTGACTGCTGAAGATACAACACCAGAAAGGCCTAGAAAGCATCTCGTGAGGGGAAACAAGTGAGGACACCTTTGCCCTTTCTTGGCTAAAAGTTAAGGCTTTGGAAAAGGTACTAAAGACTAAATAACTGGACACTGTGATGTGCACACCTGCAGTCACTAAGCCTCAGGAAATTGAGATAGTGAATGAGGCAGAAGGATTTTTTTTTTGTTTTCTTTAAGTGAAGTACTTTAAATCACGGCAGCAGGAAAGATGCCTTGAAATGGTCTCAGGAGTCACTGAGACCTCATTCATTTTAATCTCAAGAATGTAAAAAGTTAAAACTCAATTTACTTTACCTTATTCATCCACCCAAGCAGTTTGGAGGTCCAGCTACATTGGTGAGACCTTAGTTTTGCTCATGAAGCTGACTTGACAGGCATGCAGAATGTAAGAATTTACAGGGTCATCGAGGCTTCCACCCAGACTGCCCAGAAGGCAGGCAACAGTTGGCAGGGCTGTTGAATTCCTGTAGGATTTTCCCAAGGAAGGTGCAAGGAGGTGAGACCTGAGACACAGTAGGGACTGCAGAAACATGGAAATACCAGGCATGAAGAAATACCTTTTAAGGCCATAAGGAGCAAGCAGAGACACCCTAGAAGACAGGCTGTGTGGACCGTGACTAGCAAGGCCAAGGGCATGGGACTGACCAAGCTCTTAGGTACTTATACGTCATTGTGTTTCCAACTATCTGACATGTGGCTATGGGAATTAACGTCTGCTTGCTGAGTTTGTTTGGACCTACCCTTCCTTGCTATTCACCTACTTCCTCCCTCTTGGATCGTTTTCCCTGTGCCACTGTGTAAAGAATGTAACTACTTGGTTTTAGTAGCTCACTAAGTATTTGCCATCTGTCAGAAACAACTTTGAGACCTTGGAGGACTATTGAAAATGGATCAAACATATACTGCATTAAGATGAACATGACTCTATAAGGGCCCAGGAGTGGAGTGTTATGTTTGAGTATGAAATGTCTCCACAGGCTCTTATTTTGAAAACTTAAGTAATCAACAAAAACTAAACAAAACAAAAAGGAGTAGGACTGATCACTTACTCACTTGAGCTCATGACTTGCCTTAGGAGAACTGAGTGGGTATCTGTGCCATCGTGACCTTGAGTCTCCAGAACTGTGAGCTATTAAGCCTATTTTCTTTATAAGACAGCTAAACTCAGTAAAATTTTTATAACAGAACATAGACACATATAATGCAACTTTTCATTTTTTGTTTTTACTATCAATTTGCCAGAGTGTTGCTCCATTTTATATGCACATCAGCAATATAAGAGTGATCTAACTCAGCAGTTAAAAACAGTGGCTGCTCTACCAGAGAACTTTTGTTTTGTTCCCAGAACTCATGTGGTGGTTCATACCCATCCTTAACTCCAGTTCCAGGGGATCAGCTGACTTTTGTGGTCTCTGTGGTACCAGACAGTATACATACATACTTGAATGCAAATATATACTAGAATACAAAGAGTGATTTAGTTTCTCCATTCATTGCCAGCACTTTGTCTTAGCAATAATTTTCATTTTAGTCATTCTCACAGGCTTGTAAGGATAGGTCATCATGAGTTTGCTTAATTTTTAATTATGATTTTCACATTGTTTTTATGCATGTTTTCCTGCCTGTATGTACATAAGCCATGTGTGTGCCTGATGTCCAAGAAGGTCAGAAGAGGGTGTCTGATTTCCTGGAACTGAAATTAAAGACAAGTTGTGAGTCACTGTGTGAGTGGGTGATAGATCTAAACCTGGGTCCTCTGCAAGAACAGCAAGTATTCTTAGCCAGTGTCATTTCTCTAGCCCACTAGTACAGTTTTAATCTGCATGTCTTCAATGGCTAATACTGTTTAGTGTTGATCTATGTATCAGCTTTTGCAAACTACATGTGTGATGGTTTGTATATGCTTGGCTCAGGGAGTGGCACTATTAGAAGGTGCGGCCCTGATGGAGTGTGTCACTGTGGGCATGGGCTTAAGACCCTCACCCTAGCTGCCTGTCAGTCAGTCTTCCACTAGCAATCTTCAGATAAAGATGTACAAGTCTCAGCTCCACCTGTACCATGTCTGCTGCCATGCTCCTGCCTTGATGACAAATGGACTGAACCTCTGAACCTGTAAGTCAGCCCCAAATATACGTTGTCCTTTACGAGTTGCCTTGGTGTCTGTTCACAGCACTAAGACAGTATGTTTTATTGATTGCTAAGTATGCCACTTAAAAGACTATATACACATACACTGCCTTTTTTGTTATTTTGTCTTTTTTTCCCCCCCCTTTCCTGGAGCTGAGGACAGCACCCAGGGCCACTGAGCTAAATCCCCAACCCTCCACACCACCTTTTTAAATAGGGTTTTCACTATGTGATTTTGACTGATCTGGAACTCACTGTGTAGACTAGCCTCTCTAGTGTTGGGATTAAAGGTGTCACCTTGTAGGGAGACCTTATACTCTAGCCTTTGTTGGGCTGTTATCTGCAAGTATCTCCTGTTCGTCTACAATCTGCTTTCTCATCCATTTAACTTTTACTCAACTTTTTAAAGTTAAAAAGCGTATTTATTAGGTCGTCTTACATTAGAGAGGCCAAGATAGCAATCCCAATCTAGTCCTAAAGGCCTGCAACAAGTTTTGCTTTCCGGCAGTAACACACTCTTGATCATAATACTGTTGTAGTCAGCATTATTATTCCTGTGATGAAACACCATGACCAAAGCAACTTGAGGAAGAAATGATTTACTTGGCTTACACTTCCCTCTATCACTGCTCATCATCTAAGAAGTCAGGTCAGGAAATCAAATAAGGCAGGAACTTAGATGCAGGGGCTAATGCAGAGGCCCACGGAGGAGTGTTGCTCACTGGCTTGCTCTCTTGGCTTGTCCAGCCTACTTTCTTATAGAACTTGGACCACTAGCCCAAGGGTGGAACTGCCCACAATTGACTAGACCCTCCCACATCACTAAATAAGAAAATGCCTGGGCTGGAGAGATGGCTCAGCAGTTAAGAGCAACAACTGGTCTTCCAGGGGTCCTGAGTTCAATTCTTAGCAACATGGTGGCTCACAACGATCTGTAATGGGATCTGATGTCCTCTTCTGGTTTGTCTGAAGGTAGCTACAGTGTACTTATATAAATAAATGAAATAAATAATTTATTTTCCCCCCAGACAGGGTTTCTCTGTGTAGCCCTGGCTGTCCTGGAACTCACTCTGTAGACCAGGCTGGCCTCAAACTCAGAAATCCCCCTGCCTCTGCCTCCCAAGTGCTGGGACTAAAGGTGTGCGCCACCACTGCCTGGTTAAATAAATCTTTAAAAAAAAAAAAAACCACTTAAAAAGAAAAAAGAGAAAGAAAACACCCTACAGGTTTGCTTGCATCCTGATCTTGTATAGGTATTTGGTTGGCATCTCTCAAATGACTCTAGCCTGTGCCAAGTTGATATAAACACTACCGGTACAGATACCTACACAGTATCAGATTCAGGTCTTCTGCAAGGCATGCACTTAATCATCTCCCAACAGTCTCATATAGCCTAATGCTGGCCTTGAACTCCTGATCCTCCTGCATCAGCCTCTGACCTGCTAAGATTACGGGTGTGTGCCACCATAGCTGGCTAGAATTTTTCACTTCATAGATCATACACATTGGGGCATACTTATACCTGAGTCTTTTTTTTAATAAAGATAGCAACACACTGTACTTGTTTTGTTATTTGTGTGCAGAAAATATCAGTCTTTGTTTGTTGAATGCAACTTTACTGAAGAGTCTTGTTTGCTTGAGGCTTTATGGGAAGGCAATTATGTCATCTATAAATAACTACTTATAATCTGCCTGAGGCACATCAGGAGAGGTATAGAGAAAAAAATAAGTATATTTACTTGCTTATAGCTTACAGTACTGTTGCTGAGCAGTGGGAAATGTTTTTCTCTTGAGAAATCAGACTTCAACAGTAAGTATGATGCTAGGTACTATAGCTTCAGTGCCTCTTAAAGGTCCATGATTAAAGGCTTGTTCTGTGGAATGGTGAAAGTAGTAAGTGGTAGAACTTCTGGAGGTCTCCAGTCAGTGGCATACTTTGAAGGGCTGTGTAGAAACCAGCTTGTCCTCTTCTGCTCTGATTTTGCAACCTGCCCATTTTGTTCCTACCTGCTCCTCACCATGCTACTGTCTATTGATTGATGATGGTTGTAGGTACCACAATAGAGATAGGCTCACCAAGATGCCAAGCCTTCATCTTACCTGTATTCAATCATTACACAAAATTAATTGGGGCTAGGAAAGGATCCAACTACCAAAGTTATCTTATCTTGCCCTTGCTGCCCAAGAGAACAGACAACCCACAAAAAGGTCAGTCCCTTTTGACCATGGTTATCCATAATCAAAAGTAAGAACTCCAAGTTTGCCAGGAGTGTTTTAGGACCAAGGTTTCTGCAGCTGCAAGCTTTCAAACAGTGCAGGCTTTCTAGGGAGAAAACATTTCCTCAAGATTCAAACAGTCTCAAAACAATTTCTCAGCCTCTACTGATTAACCCAAACATAGCAAAGGTTTTGCTGAAACATTTCAGTCAAAGGCAGACGCAAAGGCTTCACTTAAAGCCAGACATACCTTACATACCACTACAACTGTCCTTTCCAAGACGAGCAAGAGCTAAGTCAGAAGAAAAAAAAAATCCTGTTTTTAGTATACAGGGCTTAAACATAAATGGGCACTAAATTCTGTCAAATGCCTTTTCTGAATCTATATAATTTTCTTTAGTCTGCTCTTAGTGTGAATCACATTGATTTCTTGATATTAAAACTAGTCTTACATGGTTGAAAGAGCTCATGAGCACTGTAAACTTTTGAATACTTACAAGTCTCCACTGAAACCAACAGGGCTTAGACAAACCTTTCTCAAACATGTCTTCTAAGCTGCGCATGTTTTGTTACTTTAGTGGCTACAAGCTGGTGCTATTCCCTACTTCATTCAGAGCTTGCCTGAGCTTCACAAATTTTATTAACTCTAGAGAATGTTTCGTTTCATTAACCTTTCTATTGTTTTTCTAATCTCACTACTTAACTATTTTTGCTTCCTTTGGGTTTAGTTTGCTCCATTTTCTAGCCACCCCTCTTTGTACCGGAACCTTAAGGTAGGAACTTACCTAGTTATTCTGAGATCTCTTTTCTTACTTAAGCATTTCACTATCTGCATGGACTATTTATGTGTTATCTAATCCTCAAATGTTTAGTGGCTGTTTGTTATTATGCTATTGGTTTCTAGTTTTAATCTACTAAGAACGTGATTTAATCCCTAACGTGATTTATTTGGTCTATGTTCCACAGGCACTTGAAAAGAACATGCATCTTAAAACTGTTGTGTGGAATGTGCTATAAATACAGTTAGACAGTGTTGACTGGTAGAGTTGCTTTTGGTATAGATCTTAATTTATTATATGCTGCTTCACAAAATCCGTAAGCTTTTAGATTAAAGTTTATAGTACTATAACCTGGTTTTACTTGGAGGCCCCTCTTTAACAGTTATTTACTTCCTTCTGTGCTTAACTCTAAGCTACCCAAGGAACACTTAGCACAAACTATACTATCATGCAGTACTTCAAGCTCATACTCAAGTAAGTCTCTCAGAAGGACAAAGCATGTTTTATACACATATGGTCAATCAATATACACATTCATATACAAACTTTTAAGTTCAGCCCTTAACCCCAGAAACCTATATAGAGATGTTGTACACTGTTTTCCATATGAAGATTTATGTAAGTCAGAGCCAAGAAGTAACTTCAAAGCCCTGGATGTCCTAGAACTCACTGTGGAGCCCAGGTTGGACTTGAATTCAGAAACCTGTCTGCCTCTGCCTCCTTGAGTACTGGGATTAAAGGTGCATGCCACCAGGCCCAACGTCCCTTTTCTTTTTTAAGGTTTCTCTATGTATTATTAATCAAGCTTCCCTGGAAAACGATAGTCAAGACGGACTTGCAACTAACAATCTTTCTGCCTTAGCCTCTAAACGACAAGATCACAGATTTGGGCAAACACTCCATCATGAAAGTAATTCCAGGGGGCGGGAGAGATGGCTCAGCGGTTAAGAGCACTGGCTGCTCTTCCAGAGGTCCTGAGTTCAAATCCCAGAAGCCACATGGTGGCTCACAACCATCTATAATAGGATCTGATGCCCTCTTCTGGCCTGCAGGTGTATATGCAGACAGAGCACTCAAATACATCAAGTACATACATACATACATAAATAGAAAGTAATTCCAATAAAACCTCTCCTTAAAAAAGAAAAAAGCTTTAAAATTTTACCAAAATGTAGCCCTCCCTCAAAGAAAATGATAAAATTAACAAAGAAAGTTACCTGATTCGGAGAAAGGTAGTATAGATTGAACAGGAAAAAGCTAGACATTTTAAAATATACTTTTAAAGTCTTACGTCAGCAGAATAGAAATATTTTATATAATTATTAACACAGGATTTTAAAATGTAATTATTATATGTGAAACTAAATATAATTTTGGATTTATCTAGATGGCAGTAAAACTGCTGAAGAACAATTCCAAGTGAAAGGTGATAATTAAGCATACACATTTACTGACAAAACAAAAGCAGAAAATGTAGCCCTGGTAGCGCTATTTTGGCTGTGATGCCTAAAGCAACATCAAGCTAAACAATCTGACGTGTTGTCTATCATCCTATAGTTCCTAAAAACTGTAATTCTTTTTGTTTGTTTGAGACAGGGTCTTACAATGTAGCCCTGACTGTTTTGGAATTTGTTTATGCAGACCAGGTTGGCTTTAAGCTCAAAAGAGATGCCCCGGCTTCTGCCTCCACAGTAATAATTTATAAAAAGTAGCATGTTCCAGCCATTAGAGAATTATAATATTAGAATTTAAATGGACCCAAGCTGAGGAACAAGTCCTACTAAAGTTAGGGAGGGATGGAGGGAGGGAAGGGAAGGAGAGAGGGGAGAAAGGAGGGATCAGGTATTTTCTGCCTCTTGATGAGGCAGACAACAGCACTGTCAGAAGCAGTTTTACCAAACAGAAGCAATCAAATCATAGTAAGGTTTCTAGGACTAGGGATGTGTTGTGGATTTGGCTTAAGGCTTGCATAATGGGTTTCCAAAGTACCACCTGTTTCCCTGCTGCCACCAGGCAGTTAGGGTGGATTAACCAACTACTGCTACAGGGATGGAGCTCAGTAACAGCACCAGTCTAACATATAAAGGGTCCTGTAGTGGCTATTCATGACTGTCAACTTGACTATATCTGGAGTGAACTACAATCCAGAATTAGAAAGGCTCATCTGTGATCCAGATCGTGAGTCTGAAAGACACAAATTTCAGGTCTTAGTCTGGGCCGCACCTGCTGCTGGAGACCTACATATGGACATTGGAAGAAGGAAGATTCGCCCTTCTTCACCTGTATGCCTTGTGGGACTAAGCAACTGCTAGATCCTCAGACTTTCATGCACAGCTGCTGCTCACCATTGTTGGGAAGCTGGACTACAGATTGTAAGTCATCAACAAATTCCCTTACTATACAGAGACTACCCATAAGCTCTGTGACTCGAGAACCCTGACTAATAATCATATAGACTTCTGATTTAAAAACTGTACAGACGACATACAACTGGTCCATCATCAACAAAATCCAGAAGTACTTCTCAAACTATGTATTAGATTGGTTCTGTTCTGTTAACTGCAGATGAGTACTTATCTAAAACATACAAAAATGGAATATAAGTATCTAGACAAAAACCTGAATTCAATCAAACCCCTAGTTTATCAAAGAAATTACAAGGACACAAGAAACTCAATGTATGTACATTCATATAATATTTATATTATATATAACTCTGGATGGGCAGTGGTGGCACACACCTTTAACCCCAACACTTAGGAGGCAGAGGCAGGTCGTTCTCCGTTAATTCAAGTCCAGAGGCGTCTACAAATCGAGTTCCAGGACAGGGCTGCACAGAGAAACCCAGTCTTGAAAAACAAAACAAAACATTTAAAACATTGTCTGAGATACTGAGTGCCTCATCTATATGTATTAGGCAAATGTTCTATCACTGAATCAAATGCAGCCCTGAAAAAACTATTTTCAATTATATAAAGACCCACCATACAATCATAATGTATGGAACTTATTTGGATCTGGGTTCAGATACAGTTTTAAAAAGAATAATGTATGCATCTGTAACCCAAGAGGGTAGAGAAACAGGAGGATCCCTTGGATTGTTAGCCAGTCAGTCAAGCTGAGACAGTGAGCTTTGGGTTTAATGACAGAACTATCTAAAAAAATAAGGTGAAGGGGATAGAGACTGCTTTTCCAGAGGAAGCAGGTTTGATTCCCAGCACCCACATGGCAGCTCAGAAATGCCCATAACTCTGGCTCTAGAGGATCTAATGCCCTTTTCTGGCCTCTGGGGTCATCAAGGCATGCTTGCCATGCAGACACACATCCCCCCCCCCCCAAAATTAAAAATAAATAAATAAATAAATAAAGGTAGAGAACAATAAAGGAAAACACCAGATATTGACCTCTCTATACACGCATTTATAGGCAAGCATACCCCCCACACATGAAAATGATCTGAACTGGACTTTTTGTTAAATAGGTATGTTTTTAATGACACTGGTTATGATCTAACACTTACGGGTAGAATGACATAATTCAATTTACGTAAAAAAATTTATTATATAACATATAATATCATATATCAGTATGTGTACACATGAAAGTACACATGTGAGCATGCACGTGAGGGTCAGAAGACAACTTGCGGCAGTTAATTCTTTTACCATGAGGGTCCCAGGAATCAAACTCAGGCCTTCTGGCTCAGTGGCAAGCAATTTTACTTGCTGAGCTACCTCAACGGCCAAGATTTACTTTTAGGTAATACACAAATGATACTGGAAGTAATTATGGGTAAGAACTGGAGTTGAATTGGAAATAGGTTGGTTAATTAGCACATGAAACTATGTTAATTAGAAAATGAACAAAAGGCCAGGCAGTGGTGGTGCCTTTAATCCCAGCACTTGGGAGGCAGAGGCAGGCGGATTTCTGAGTTCAAGGCCAGCCTGGTCTACAGAGTGAGTTCCAGAACAGCCAGGGCTACACAGAGAAATCCTGTCTAGAAAAACAAAAAACAAAAACAACAACAACAACAACAAAAAAAGAAAGAAACAAAGAAAGAAAGAAACAAAGAAAGAAACAAAGAAAGAAAATGAACATAAATATCCTGCATGTCTTTTTATTAGTTGATAGGTTTTTGGAATCAAGTAATATAAAACTCTAGCTTTGAACCTGCAATGTAGCTGAGAATGACCTTGACCTACTACTGATCCTCCTGCCCACACTGCTTGAGTGCTGACATTAAGGGTATTAGCTAACATACTAGGTTTATGAGCGTGCTTAGGATTGATTAGCTTTGTGCAAGCTAGGCAACTACTCTACCTGCTGAGCTACATCCTCAACCCCATTACATTATCAAAGGAGCAGTTTTGGAAAGACAAATTTCTATAAAATTCTATTACAGAGAAAGTAGTAAAAATCTAAAATTTTATAGCAAGATGGATCAGTTAGTAAGGGTACCTGCTGCCAAGCCTAATGACATGAATTCCATTCCTTGGAACAACATGCAAGACATGATATGAACACATATCCACATACATGCATGCATGCACACACACACAAAAATATAAAAGTACTTCTTAATAAAGACTAAGCTGAATGTGACCTACTTTTGCTTTGGGGTCTACTGGTGAGATGACAGAAACTTCTATAAAGTGAGCATCAATCTAAAGTTAAATCTCCACCAGTACACAGAATCTGTTACGCACCAGTACGCACCAACACGCACTTCACAACCATAGCAAGATTAAAGAAGGATAAACATACTTCAAGATTTTCTGAAAACACCAAGAACACTTTTATTTAAAAAAAACAAACAAACAAACAAATAAAAACTCAACACAAATCTTTTGCAAAGAGTCTCGTAAGAGAAAATTATTTGTGACACATAATTGTCATTATTGGTCATTAGGATGAAACAACCCCTTATCACTTTCATGCTTTAGCAGTTCCTTTTATACTAACTTTCAAATCCTGACACATTAAGAAAGTAGCTTTTCCCAGATAATTAAAACGAAGTAAGACTTTCCTACCAGGTGCTAAGAAAAAAGACCAACACTGCCCCAGACAAGTTCTGGGTGGGTGAAGTCTAAAGCTTCCTTGGTTGCAAATATTGGCCTATTACTCTCCTACTATTTATTTAGAGTCTTGTTATCTCTTAACTCCAATAGCCTTGACAGGCACAAGCCAACATTTCCCCCTTCACTTCCCTAGTTGGTATGTAGTTTGTAATGTTGCCTGGGTATGGTTAACTCAGTAGAGTACGCAATTAGTTTTGAAGGGCAGAGGATAAAACAGGTGGTATAATCTTCTTCACTTTAAAACATTTAAACATTATTATTTTATGTGTATGGGTATTTTGTGTGTGTGTGTGTGTGTGTGTGTGTGTGTGTATACCATGAGCATGCCTGGTGCCACGGAGACCAGAAAAGGGTGTTAAATGTCCTGAAACTGGAGCTAGATAGTTGTGGGCCACCATGTAGGTGGCTAAAAATCAAACCCGGGTCCTTTGGAAAAGCAGCCAGTGCTCTTAACCTCTGAGCTATTTCTCAAGCCCCATATCTTCCCTTTTTGTTAGCTGTGTAGCATAACGATTTGTGCTATGGTGGGATGTACCTAAAGAGACATTTTCTGAGTTGTTTCTTCTTTCTACTCATCCTTTTCCTATTATTAGTTATACAGAAATGCTGAGGTATCAATAATGAAACCTACTTCAAGTTAGCAGTTATGTCTGAAGTATTGACTGATCAGGAAGGATGTCTAGCATCTATTTAGAAAACATTCGGGTTTTTTTTTTTAAGACCTTTACAACTTCTTACACATTAAATTATTCAGATGTCTTAAAATCATATTTGGAAATCCAAAGAAGGTAGAAACTGCTCTGTATATCTAAACTAATACTTCGATGATCCAGCAGGTACTTTCTACAAACAGGAAAAAAAAAAAGTTTTCCTAACACATAAAGTTAAGCAGTAAATCACTCAAACTTACCTTGGCCAAACATGATGTCACCTCATTATGCAGAAAAATTGAGCATATAAGAATCAGACCTATATACATGGATGGCTGAGACAAAGCAACATGTCATGCTATTACTTCCAGTAACACATGAACTGCCAAATAGTCTAAATCCCAGGGCTGTGTGTAACCAGAGGCAAGCAAGCCTTTACAAATCAACACAAACACAACAGGGATGAAATATACAGTAGGAACATTTATTTTAACACTTCTAAAAGGTATTTTTCCATGCCTGATGATTTGATATAAAAATCAAACCCATATTTTCCCATCAGTTTCTCTACATCAAGGGCAATCAGAAATTTGTACAACATGAATGTTTCTGAAACAAAAATTACAAATTAAATGATAACAAAAATACACAAATCAACTGGACCCTAAACGAATTTCTAATGAATTCTTCCCTCCTCTCCTCCATCACCTAGAGCTTCTTTCTTCAGTCTCATTCTGCTCCTTTTCCTTTCTTTGCTTGGCCATGAACTTCTGTTAAAAGCAATTTTCAATATGAAACATTTGTTAGATGTTGTTTGCTATGTGTGCAATCTTAAGTGTATTTCATTATATTTATTTTAATTTAAAATTTAAATTTAAAGCAGTGTCTTAATTACATTCATTCCTTGCCCTACTAATCCTTTTAGTATTCAATGATATGCCAGACATTATGCTTGGGGCTTGGGGATTTAGTAGTAGATAAGAAAAATAATGCGTTTTTTTTCCAAGTGCGTACACTACAATGAAGGAACCAAAGAAAAGCAAAACTGGAATCAGTGTAGGTGGTAGTAACCACTCTACAACTATAGCAAGAAGGGAGGAGTAGTACAGGGTGTGACCAGGGTTTAGAAGGCCTTGCTGAGCATGGGCCTATTCTTGGGTGCAATCCCTAGCACAACAAAATTAAAATATTAACAGAGAAACTATATAAAGTTCATCTTTTTGTGGACGAAGGATTGTGTTTGTTTTCTTTAATTTTGGTTTTGTGAGACAGGTTACTCTATGTAGTCCTGGTTGTCCTGAATTCACTGTACAGATCAGGCTGTCTTTGAACTTAAGATGATCTGCCTGCCTTTGCCTGCCAAATGCTGAAGCTGGAGGCCAGTGCCATCACAGTTGGATTTTGGAGCTTGCTTTTTTAAGCAACGGCCTTTCTTAGCAGCTAATATTTGAATAGAGACCAAAAGACAGGAAAAAGTAGCCACACAACAAGTTTGGGAGGGGCACAGGATTAGTAATTAAGGGAATGAATGGCACAACGGCATCTGAGGTGTAGATACAAGGAAGGAAATGTGTAACAAGACAGAGTTAAAGACACAGATGAGGCAGGTTATGCAGTCTCAAAGAACCACAGTCAATGTGAATATTATTCCAAGTGCCATATGAAGCGGTTGCCAGATTTTAACTAATTTTTGCTATTTAAAGACAAGGTTCCCTGACTAGCCTTGAACTCTATGGGTAGATCATTCTCAAACTCAAGATATCCACCTGCCTCTGCCACCAGAGTAACAGGGTTAAAGGTGTTATGACACCATATCTGGCCCCAGTTGAGAGAGTTCAAATGGGGAAAAAAAAGTAAGATCGAACAGGTTAAAAGAATAAGGCAAATAATAAATAAAATGATTAGACCCAGAAGTAAACAAAGCTGGGTGAAACTCCAGGTCAAGGTCTATTACTAAGTAGCTTGGTTTGAAAAGTTCAATACACAGAATATATGAAACAACCTTAGACAATCAGGGGCAGAACTACTGCTTCAACCATGGCTAAGACTAACTCTCTAGAGCAGCACCTTCTCAAAACATATACAACAAAAAAGAAACTAACATTTTTCTTCTGACTAGAAATTCAGAAATGTTAATTTGTTAATATGTACAGGCATTTGCAAAAGAACATCCGGATAAGCAGAATCTTATATTGTAAAGGAGGTCCACAAGACACTACTGGCTTATACAGTCTGTTCTAGACAATGATATTGCTCCAGAAAAAAGATTAGGGCTAGAGACCACAGCAACATACAGCGACACAGAAAAACAGAATTTTTCAACTTAGGAGCAATGAACTGGGATAAATACCCAAGTTCTCACAAAGAAATATATACACTGGGCAGACTCATTTTAAATCAAAAGATGGCGACAACACTTGAAGATCTTTATGTGTTACCTCTGTGTTTTGTTTATGACGGGTGCTCTTGCAGTGATTTGCCATTGCTTTTTCACCTGAGTAGAAGAGAGAGCAAATTGGACAGAAAAATCCAGCCTTCGGCACAAGAAAGTCCAAATCTAGAAGACAGGAAGAAAGACAAAGAGAAAAATCCATCAACAAGTGTGTCAATCACTTTATCCAAATCTGGCAAGCACACTTAACACACAGCATACCCCCCTTCCGACCCCCCCAGAACATACATTGCTATATACTTAGGACAGCAATGAAGTCACAAAACACAGATTTACTTTATTTGAGGATCTTGAACCTAGGGCACTCACTCTACTACTTAGCTCTATCTCCGAGCAGTTCAAAACATGTATCTTTATTTAACAATATGTAATATATATTCCAGAGTCTCCAGAGAAACCAGAATGCTAATGGCTTTGAATGTAGGTTGAAGAATGAGAGAGTGGAAAACAAACATCTCAGAAACACCCTGTTAAGGTAGATGATGGAAAAGCAGCACAATGCTGGGCTGCTAAACAAGTAAAAGCCCTTCAACTCAGCACAGTGGTTACAAACAAAGGTTCCTGTTAGTAACTGGAATTTTTACTTGGGGAAGTATAACTCAGTTTTTACCATAGCAGCAAACATAGTATAACAAGAAAAAAAAGAGACATATCCCAGCCTTCAAAAATGAAATAAAAGCCGGGCAGTGGTGGCGCACGCCTTTAATCCCAGCACTTGGGAGGCAGAGGCAGGTGGATTTCTGAGTTCAAGGCCAGCCTGGTCTACAGAGTGAGTTTCAGGACAGCCAGGGCTACACAGAGAAACTCTGTCTCGAAAAACAAACAACAACAACAAAAAAGAATGAAATAAAAACATCCATGCCAGGATTTAAAAACAAAACAAAACAAACAAAAAAAAAAACCCTAGATAAGTTGTATTCAGGAACACCAAGCAAGGTTAACCTGCTCACTTTTGACTTCATAGGTATAAAGAAAAACGTCATTTTTTACTTTACCTCCAGAGACATCAGATGTCACTGATTTGCCTACAGAAGAATCTTCAGTCTTCCTGCGTTTTTCATCAGGTTCTGAATCCTTTAGTTCAGCTTCATCAACTAAAGTCATTAAAGTTCAAGGAAAAACATGAAGTTATTTACAATAGATGTATATGTCAAATTAACATCGGATATTCTCTATATTCCAAAAATAATTTAAAACCCATTGAACTATGCCTTAAGTTAATGATTCCTTGATCCAAGTAGCAAATGAGTAAATATAGATATATTCAATGGATGTAGGAGAAAGAAGGCTAAAGCCCATGTAAAATTTTATTGGTATAGCTCTAGAAAAGATAAGGGTGACAATCATTATTATTTTTAGTTAAATTAGGAAAGAGCGAGCTCGTAACACCTTTGTAATCTGCACATCATTGTATTTCAATTGTATTTGCCCCTTCTTTCTCCCACACAACAGTCCTGCTTTCATGCTATATACATATATTTAAACCTAAATTCTGCATGAAAGAAACACAATCCTTTCCTCAACCCCCATCCCTTTCTCTTGTTCCCCCTTTTCTTTAGCTCCTCACAGTCCTCCTTTTAAGAGTCAAGTTCTGTAGATTTGGCAAGAGTCAATTTTCATTTGTAAGGAGGGAAACTATGAGATTAATGCAAACAGGCACGAGCAAAGAGTAACTCTGCCCTACGTCATTCCCATCCAGAAACTTTTATTCATCAAATCTTGAAAGTCTATTGAGGGGATATCCATCCTTTTTCTTGACTTGATGGTCAAACAACTCATTCTCTCTGCCTCTGGTCTCTTCTTTTCTTTACTATAGTAAAAAACTTTTATTACTTTATCTGCTCCTACCACTCCAAAGGAACACGCACGTTAATAATGGATTGATTACACACTACAGTATTGTATTATATAAAAGCTATATAATAACTAAGAGTAGACTAAATCATTTAAGTCTAAAATTGAGTTGCAAATGACTTTATAAAGCTATCAGGTTTTTAGAGCAAATTAATAAAAAAACAATTATTAAATGAACCATAAATAAATTACCTCTCCTATATTATTCAAGTTGAGAAGAGGCAAGTCTAAGCAAGCTGGTGTCAAAGTTGACCTGACATACCAGAAATCTTTGACAAAAAAACAAAACAAAACAAAAAAAAACAAACCAAAACAATAAAACTAAGGAACTCATATTAGGAGCTACTCGTGAGATGCAACTATTAACTACAGCTTAGTGTAAAAATTTGTTCTAGAAAAGAATTGAAAAGAAGAAGGGATACCAATTTGGTCATGGGACATGATAAGCAGAAACAAACAATGCCAAGAACTCAAGATTAAAGAAGCATTTTAAAAATGTCTGGATCAGTGGTTCTCAACCTTCCTAACCCTGTGACCCTTTAATACAGTTCCTCATGTTGTGGTGACCCCAACCACAAAAGTACTTTTGTTGCTACTTTATAACTATAATCTTGCTACTGTCATGAATCGTAATCTAAAATTGCTACAGGGGTGGTGACCCACAGGTTGAAAACCACTATTTTAGATGCTGTACTTTGTTGCTAGGGGTATTCCAAAACTAACATTGATTTTTGTCCCCTAGTGATAGCAAGTTTACTGTAGTTTACGTGTAAGGAGTCAATAAAGGTAAAACTCAAGGTGGCCATCAGAGAAGGTGCATTTTCTTTTGTAAACAGAAAAGAAAGCAGTGAGGAGTTAGCTATGTAATAGAAAAGGAAATGTTATCACCACTGGTTAGCAAATAAAATAACAAGAGTTTGAGTAGACTGTGGAGGAGGCAAGGAGGGTACAAGGACCAGAGAGTAAAGACAGTACTACAAAGAAGATGGTAAAAGGACATTGTTGTACTAGAAGATGCTTTCCTTTACCTTTCCTATCAATAACCACTTTGAAATCAGGAATTACATTAGTATTTTAATGCCAGCCACAGGAAGGATATTGGGTACAATGATATTAAGTACAATGACAAGTTACTTGTCGGTGACAACATTCTTTATTTGTATCAACTTAAATATTAAGCATTCTGTTGTTTAATTTGCTGGATGGATGCCTGGAAGCAACCATAAGTAACAAATAGTTAAATAAATTATTGGTCCCTGATGCAGCAGCATGGTCACAATAACATCATGTGAGTAATTTCCACAAATATTTTTTGTTCTAGTGTCACTGTTCCAAAACCACTCTAAATTATGAAGAAAGAAGTTCGCAAGGCTCTTCTGTGCCTGCCTACTGCCTTTCTAGTATCTTGCCTGGTTATGTGTGGAAGCTATTATCACAATCTAATGTTTTGTGTTTTTCTCCCGACCCAAATAGCCCCTTTACCTCCTTCACTCATCTGGAAGGCCTCTTCGCCTTTTGCTGGTTCTGCCACTTTTTGTGAGGGTGATGCTTTCCCAATTCTAACTCTCTTCAATGGCGTTTTAGCTTTAAAAAGAAAGCCTAATTTATTGCTTTATTAACAGTATTTAAACTGCTTTAAATTTAACATATAAAAATATCTAGAAATTCTAATATTTGTTGCAAAAAAAATACCTAAATTTGGGGAGATTGCCTTTTTGTTTCTGAGACAGGGACATGCTTATGTAGTTGAAGCTGAGTGCTAGATTACAGGCATGTGTCAGCACACATGGCAGGGAAACTTATTACTAAATAAAAATTTATGTTTAAAAGCAGTTTAGTTGGAATAACATCTTATGTTTCCATTTGTGTTCTGAACAATTATTCTTTCCTATTCTTTTCACAGGATGGTTTTATACTTTTCCCTGAATTGTTGCCAATCTAAGGAGATGTTCCTGATATTCCATTCTTAGTGTAGTTAAAATTTTCAAGGTTCTTTCATTTTTAATTTTCTTTTTGTTAAAAACAGGGTTTCTCTCTAGAACAGTCTTGGCTACCCTGAAACTGACTCTGTAACAGAAGCTGGCCTTGATCTCAGAGGTCCACCTGCCTCTGCCTCCTGAGTGCTGAGATTAAAGGCCCACACTACCACTGCCTGTCTTACTTTTTTTTTTTAACCTTTACAAAGTAGATTTATTAACACTAAATGGTTTCATTTATAACATCTAAGGAAACAAAATAAACTACTATTTGAATTCTTTCTCATCAAAGTGACTTTATTCTGCAACATACTATGTCAACTGGGTTCAAAGTTTTCTAAATAGAAATTAATTTTGTCTCTCTCATGTCCTACAAACAAGCAAGCTACTCTATTATGCCATACCATCAAAATATTATACTATGCCAAGTGTGGTGACTCTCATCTGTAATCTTGGCACTTGGGAAGGAAGCTAGGCCAACATGGGCTACAGAGTCAGACCTCATCTCAAAAGACCAAAATCTGCCAGGTATGGTTATTCACACCTTTAAATCCAGTACCTAGGAAGCAGAAGCAGAGATAGGCTAATCTCTGTGAGTTCAAAGTTGCCTGGTTTACATATGGATTTCTAGGTCAGAAAGGTTCACACAGTAAGACCCTGTCTTTAAAAAAAAAAAAAAAAAAAAAGTTGAACAATACCTCAATGATTTGGCCTCCTGCTTGTTCTAAACGTAAGTTTAAGCCAGAAGTGAGAGACACTGTAATGTGAACACTGTTCTCCTCTTTAAAAGCTTGTCCCCCCACCCATAACATAGTATACACTGAAGCTCTACACTGGCTGCTTGACTTTGTCTTCCGGTTTTGACATCCTTTCTTGAGGTATAACAACTTGGGACAACCTGTGCTCTGTAAACTAAATGTGTGCAACCTGTACCTTGTTTCTGTGGAAAACCTGAGTGGTGGTAACTGCCAGCTTATAGACCATCAACAGGATGACATTATTCCTACTGTGGCACTGTGTTCACACCAGTTTTGAATGTAATCTCATGAAACAGAAAAAAAAAAGAGAACACTTTCAAGTATCTACCTGCTAAATGTCTTTCAGTCATGGTTCTCAGATCTTTTTGTGTAACAGTCTCACTTCCTGGACCTACTTGGGAGAAAGAATCAAGCCTTGTCTTCTTTGGGTCCAGAGCTCTCCTCTTTCTATTTCCTTTTTTATCTGTATGGTGCTCAATTTTGCCTTGTGCTAACTCAACTTTTGAATCATTGTCTCCATCTTCTTCATCTCCAACTTCATCCACAGTAACAAAATTCAGCTCTTCTTTAAGGTTGTTAAAATCAGCCAGAGAGTCTTCATCCTCTTCAGTTACTTCATCCAAAGTCATTAAGTGAAAATCACTGCTGTCATCCTGTATTTCATCTACAGTAACTAAAGTAGAAGGGTCTTCAGGCATCTGGGAAGAAATGAATCCAATAGAATCCCTTTTATCTCTTTTAGCATTCAAAGTAGCAAAAGTTATGTCTGCTGACTCTTCTACTTCTCCAATTTCATCCACAGTTACCAAACGTTCCTGTTGAAGATCTTGTTCTTCAGCCATGGACAGGACAGTAACATCTTTAGGTCCACTGTGGGGAATGCAATCATCTTGGTCAATTAGTTCATCTAAGGTAAGAAGGGAGTTAGAATTTTTTACCATTTCTTCCATATTGAGCTCTTCTTCATCAATGACTTCATCCACGGTGACTAGAGCTTGTGCGGCTGAATCTTCTTCCTCCCCTATTTCATCTAATGTTACAAAGGACAATTCTCCCTCAACACTGTGAGGGACAGAAGTTTTCCCTTTTTTCTTTTTTAAGTTAAGTTCAGGGGAAGGAGAAATTTTGAGGGCTTCCTTTCTTCTTCCTTTTAATGGATTCTGCTTGGCTTGAGAAGGATTTACTTCTTCTATGACTTCATCCACAGTAACAAATTCATCCAAATTAAATGTAAATAATGGTTCCTGTTGTGGAGAGTTAAGAATCAGTACTGTGAACTACGACTGACCACTGGCTACTCACAGTAAACTAATATGCAGATCATCTGTGAGAATTTCACCGTAAAGACATTTCCTAATACTAAAAAAAAAAATTAATGTTGTATTTTTAAAAAGTTCCAAAGTGATAACGCTAAAAAGATGGCCAAGTGGGTAAAAGTGCCTGACACCAAGTGCAACACCTGTTTAATACCCAGGACTAATGATATAAAGAGAGAAGGAAGACTTGTCCTCTGACCTCCACGTATGGAAGAGTATATACGTTCAAGAATATGCATACACAGTACATAATTAATTTTAAAAGTAGTAATTTATACTTTAAAACTACATTTCAAACACCTGTCATACAAAGAATCTTCTCATCCATATGCTAAGTATCTAGCAAATGTTCACTTACTAGACTCTTAAAAGTACTTCAAACAAAAATAAAAAGTAAATAGTTAACTATATCAATTAATTTATATGCATTCTTAACTTATACAATACTAAGAAAGTTTGAAGTTTATATTGATAAAACTCTGAGATTACTAAGACTTCATAGCTAATATTTGTATTCGAAAACATTATTTTAAAACTGGTACCATAGTAAAGAAATTTCTAGCAGGTTTCTACATTTAGTATGCTGTTAATGAACCACAGCTAGCACACAGAGTATATAAAACTATTTATAGTCTACCACAGCAATAGCACCAAAGAATTAGTGGCAGGAAAGAACATGAAGCCCTTCATTCCTACCCTACGCTCTATACCTTTCACTCTCTTAACACCCACGCTAAGTATGAAAATGTGAGGGCAAGTGTACGAAGACAGACGGCTGCTGGTGTGGAAGAATGGATAGAGAATGTGGATATTCTCATTTTACCTCTTTCGATTTGGAACTTCTATCAGTAGTACTTTTAGAATTCTTAGTGTTCTGCAAAGCCAACACCTAAAATATTAAGAAATACAGAAAAAGAAGAATTTATACCTAGATTATTAATGTTCTTTAAGAAAAAAGAAAAACTTAATTAGCAAATATCAAAATATTGTCAATTATGCAAACATTTTAAACAAATATACAACTAAATCAATAATCATTTAATGGTATATGCAGTCTCTAAAAGCTATAGCTAAATTCAGTTTCTAAGATCTTTTACCCTCTTTACCCACAATGTCTAAGTTTAGGCAATTAGTGAACTGATAAAGGAAGTTTCAATTTCAGAGGAACAAGAATGCCAAATGATCATCCTAGGAGCCACTGCAGACCCATCCTTTAAATCACAGTTATTGTACTGACCAAGGTTTAATTCAGCTACATTTGTGACCATGTAATACTTTCCAATGTGTGAGTAAATGGGAACTTTGAGGTCAACACTCCAAATGTCTACTTTAGGCTTACACCAATGGAATTGTTTCAGACAGGGAGCTTAGGGCTAGAGTGAAGAGATGAAACACTTACTACTTTACATCTACAGCGCTACGTACTTCAAAGGTACACCGAGCCGCTCTTCTACTCTCCTCACCTTATTGTTGCTGTCATCCCGTTTCATGATGGGAGGTTTAGTCTCTGTTTCCTGAGACTGTTTTGTTATGTCCTTGTAATCCACTTTAGAGTCCTTGCACTGAAGGGCTGAGGTCCTTCCACTGCACCCTCTGTTAACACCAATCTGAGTGGGTTTGGATTTACTGCTGCTTTCTGCCAAGCCTGATCTGGTATTTTTAAGCAGACCAAATTCCTTGGCTGAAACTTTCTTTTCAGCATTTATTTGCTCTCTAAGCACAGGTTTTGGAAAGATGTTCTGACTTTCAGTTTTTGAAGGTGTACTTTTTGCTTTAGGAGAAGAAACTACAGTAGCCTTGATGCTTGATTTACTACTATATACGTTTGATATAGTCAGCACACTAGTTTTACCAGTTTCATCAGGCTTACTGGTCTGATCCACTCCTTTAGTTGGGTCTGCCTTGATTACAGCACTTTCAATTGGCTTTTCTCTTATTGCTGCTATAATCTTCTCCAATTTTTCTGCAAATATGTTAGCTTCACTCTTCTCAGCCGTCTCTGTTTTTACTTGTAAATCCATTCTGGTCTCCATAGCATTAAATTTATTTTCCTCCTTTTCATCCATGCCACCTTTTCCAGCAATATCCTTTTTGCTCACAACCTTCTCATCTTCAGTGTAACTTCCTGGTACTTGGGTCACAATACAAGCAGATGGCAGTACTTCTGAAACAGTTGCCTGTTTATCCACTTCAGAAAATACATCTTCTGTTTCAGATGGAGAATCTTCTAGAACTCCCTTTATGTTTCTTTCTTCTATGAAGACACTGTCAGATACTGATATTTCTGTTTCAGGGTTTGTAACTTCTGCCTCTTCCTTTTCAAAGTCACTGGTGTATATCTGCTGGTTTAAAGCAGACTCATCTATATTTTCACTGAATAACTCAATTTTGGCTGGAGAGGATGCTACAAGAGGAATTTCTATGCTGACCTCTGCTCCTTGAGCTTCAAGTTTTAGTGTTTGAATTGCAAAGTCAGACTCACACAATGCTTGTTTGGGTTCTTCCTTACCAAGTTCTTCCTGATGCACAGAAGTTTCTGTTCCAATATTGGAAGTAGTTTCTTCTTCAACCTCACTAGGTTTAACAGAGGGACTATCAGCTGCTGTTTGTACCTCACTTTCATCAACAGGACTGTTTTTCAAGTCAGGGCTAAAAGTACTTAAAAACAAACAAAAAGAACACAAAAACAAACAAAAATCAAACTATGATGAGAATTCAATCACTGTAAATAACCCTGTTGATGCCAACTGTGCAGGTTTCCTAATGCACAAATGATAAACACTGGGAAAATCCAGACAATCAGCATTAAAGTGGCTAAGATGTTCTGATTTCTGATGGAAATATACAAAGTAAACAATATAAGAGAGCTCTATCTTTCTAATTCAAAGGAAACAATAGAAAAATTAGGATTGTTGGTATCTTCCTTTTACTTGTCCAAGTTAACAATTTTTGACGCCTGTTTCAAGTTTGTACCTAAAAAGGCTGAACAAAAATCTGAGACATATCAAATTATTATTAGGCCCTTTATTCATAACACAAGTAGCTAAACAAAGTGGGTACAGTAAAGCTAGTGATCCACACATGTAAACTTAAAATGGATATTGAATTTCCATAAAAACATGAAACTGGCATGGAGGGAAATGCCACTTAACCATTTTACCTCCTTTTTTAATGTAAAAGACCTACTTTAGATTTTCTTTTTAAAAAAAAATGTACTTATGAATTATAACATTTAAAAGAAACCTTTCTTTAGAATCATCTAGGTACCTTTTGGAGATTTAAAATTATAAGTAAAACATGAACATACACTCTTACTACAAACAAACCTCTCATTTAGTTATCATATATTTCAATTATCTAGATGAACTAGTGAAAATGCATGGCCAATTGTATGTAAAAGGATCGTGTCTAATACAGTCATAAAGTATATTCATGTAATTTTGTTAGAAGTGGTGAGTTAGAGAAAGACACCAGAAAGGGATCACAAGTTACAATATAGTTAGTATTAACTCTTTGTTTCTAAGGAGAGAATATACTGTCATTTCTGACATGCTTTTCAGGCTAGCCACATGTACTTTACTTTAAAATACTAGATAATGTCTGTCTCTGTCCCGAGATGTTACTTTTATTTCAGAGATTTCGAAAAGGTGCTATCTGCCCCGACCAGGGTCTAGTCATTTCATTAAATAAATTTGGTTCTTCCAGAAGAATAAGTTTATAAATAAACATACTGTTTCCTGTGAAGCATGAGAAATTTAAGATGAACAACTAGGGATCATAGATCTTAATAATAATATATAGTAATTTCTGTATTAGCTATTTAGTATATTCAAATGCTCTCATCTGAAACTATTGTTATCTCTAACATTGGAGATACCAAGGGCTGATATTAGGTGTTCAAAACTCTTGAAGCTAGAGTAGAATCTGTGGTCAAGCACAAATATGACAAAGAAACAACTGTGACATTCACAGTTACATGGATATTCCTCAAAGTACAAACTTTTTGAAATCATAAGATTCATACCTATAATAAAGAATAAACTCAACTTCCTGCTTCATTAGTGAGCTATATATTGATCCTAATGATTTATAAATTGAACTATATAGAAACATTTAGGAGTCTGAACAAACATGAAGAGTTTTTAAAATATCATCTGAAAGATGTAAGAAGGTTTTCTTGATCACCACAATTTAAAGTATATAAAAAGTTGTGCTGACTGGTTGTGTGTCAACATGACACAAGCTGGAGTTATCACAGAGAAAGGAGCCTCCCTCGAGGAAATGCCTCCATGAGATCCAGCTGTAAGGCATTTTCTCAATTAGTGATCAAGGGGGGAGGGCCCCTTGTGGGTGGTACCATCTATAGGCTGGTAGTCTTGGGTTCTAGCAAAATAAAGAAAAGAAAAGAAAAGAAAGCTGAGCAAGCCAGGGGAAGCAAGCCAGTAAGTAACATCCCTCCATGGCTCTGCATTAGCTCCTGCTTCCTGACCTGCTTGAGTTCCAGTCCTGACTTCCTTTGGTGATGAATAGCAATGTAGAAGTGTAAGCTGAATAAATCCTTTCCTCTCCAACTTGCTTCTTGGTCATGATGTTTGTGCAGGAATAGAAACTCTGACTAAGACAATATTCAAACCCTAAGTTATGTCCATAAAAAGAAAATAGGATATTTGTGGCTAGAGTGGTGGATCAACAGTTAAGAGCATTTGCTGCTATTGCAGAAGACAGACTTCCTTTGGTGATGAACAGTAATGTGGAGGTGTAAGCTGAATAAACCCTCTCCTCCCCAACTTGCTTCTTGGTCATAATGTTTTGTGCAGGAATAGAAACCCTGACGAAGGCAAAAATTATCATTTTTACAATAAGAGTAACTACGCAGTTCCACATTTGAAACACAAGTCTGTTTGTAAAAATGGTTCAATTACATATTTTGCTTCTGCAGCAGTAATTTTAAAATTTGTGTGTGTGTGTGTGTGTGTGTGAGAGAGAGAGAGAGAGAGAGAGAGAGAGAGAGAGAGAGAGAGGGAGAACGAGCACCAGTGTGAGTTTATGTGCACTATGTGACTGCAGGAATCCTTGGAGGCCAGAGGAAGGCACTGAACCTTTGGACCTGGAACTACACGAAGTTATGAGCCTCCATGTGGGTTTGAGAAATTGAACTTGGTTCTCCAAAAGAACAACAAATACTCTTAACTATTGAGTCATATCTCTCCAGCACTTAAAGACTGTGTAAGACTTTAAGAATTAGTGTTTTCTTCATAGACATTATTTTAACAAAGGTGAGTATCTGAAGGAAAGTTTCAACGTTGATGATCGATTTAGTTTGGAATGCCAGTGATATGTCAAAGAAATGATATTATTAAGACCAGAATTAAAAGGACAGTTTTGTTTGCTTGTTTTTGTTTTTAAGGAATGAAAACAGTCATATTCAGAGAAACAGCACGTGCAGGCACACACACACACACACAAATTCCAGAAAGGCAACTAATAAGTACAGAGTGACCCTAGTCCTCAACCAACTCAGAATTTCCCAAAAGGAATATGACATAAGCTAGACCTGAGGATAAAGGATGACACCATAATACACATATCTCAAGACATTTTAGGATAAGATTAAACAAAGAAAATTAATTTGAGAGCTTCACCAGGTATTTCCCATTATCCTTACTTAAAAGTCACAACCAAATGATACATAGATGGGATATGTATGTGGAGGATTAATGAAGGATAATATAAGTTACTACTAAACTATAAATGTGAAATTCCCTCTAAGCAATCTGTGATTAGAATTCACATCAATGAGAAACAAAAGAATTACACTTTAAGGTAAACTGGCAACCACATTTACTTTTAAAAGACTCAACATTTAAAACAACACCAGCACTTGGGGGGGGGGTTTGGACATATCCCACATTTTTATATACACATGTTTTTCTCTCTGTAATACCTGTCAGAAAAAAAAATTACATTGGAAGAAGTTTTTAAAAAATCAAATTAAGAAGACTAGAAACAGCCGGGCAGTGGTGGCACACGCCTTTAATCCCAGCACTCGGGAGGCAGAGGCAGGCGGATTTCTGAGTTCGAGGCCAGCCTGGTCTACAGAGTGAGTTCCAGGACAGCCGGGGCTAGAGAGAAACCCTGTCTCAAAAACAAACAAACAAACAAACAAAAAAGGACTAGAAACTATCTGTAAACATCAATATTTTGCGTTTTTAAAAGGAAGCAAAACCAATAAAAACAGACAACAACCCACTGCTTCTGATAAAAAACAAGTTTTTGCAGATTAAAAAAATTACAAAACAGAATACACAAAAATGAATTTTTGGGGAAATCTATTTCTTGCTACCAGTAGAGCAAACTGTAGGTCTGTCCATACAATCAAGTGTGGCATTGTAATTTATTAATTTTTCTGTGGACTTACATGTGACTATTATTGGTTTGAGAATAAACATTTTTTAAAAAAAGTATGTGGTGACACACATAGCAACCTAAATATGGGGCTTATGAGTTACTAATGTATTTTAATATGCTCATGATCATCTTAACAACCCAAAATAGTCTGATTTTATAAAAACTAGTTAACAAGAAGACATTGTTTGCAACGTATCAAATAATTATTTTTCTATTTAAACATTTTCAAATTATTATTTTAAACTTATAAGAGTTTAAAACATAGACTTATAAATAGTAAACACCATGGCTAAAACAAATGCTTGAGTTGGTAGTTTGAAGAGACTGAAAAGCAAGCTTCATTAGTGGATACAAAGTAGTATTTTTTTGACAAATATTCCCAATGTATATACTTTTAAAACAGTCTAAAATTGTACCAACTTAAAAAAAAATACATTGAACATTGTATTTTTATTTTAAGCTAATGAAATTTTAAGATTGAAAATATAAAACTGTATTTAACTACTTTGGAACAGAATAATCTAGTAAAGAGCATGTCATACATATCACAGATTGAACTGCGCAGGATAGTTTACAAAGCATAAAGAAGCAACATTTTTATACAAGATTCAAATGGTTTATACATGCAGTTTCTCTAAATAGTCAATAAATACCTGAATGAATTTAAATATAGCCATCAACCAAAACAATCCCTAAGGTCAAACAGAACCCAAAAGTAAAAGAACAACAAGCTTACACATAAACAAAAGGAACAAGTAAGGCAGGAACTTTCTGCACATAATAGTTACTACAAGATACAGAAATACTTAAACAACACCCAAAAATGAAGGAAACAACTTAAAGCAACATACCTTTCTTTTCCTAGTTCTGGATCATTCTTCGTTTGAACCTACAATATAATTCACATTTTATTAGAGGTTATTCTAGATGATCTTTAGTAAAATATAGGTAACAAAAGTAAAAAGAAGTAGGTTACCTCTTTTAAAAAAAAAGTTTTCTGTATCTACATAACATATATATTCCAGAAAATTTTTTTCTTATTAAAACCTGCTGCTAGATTACACAGAATAAATCCAACTACCAATTTATGAGATATTGACAGATATGACAAACTTTTATAAAATCTAAAAGCCTGAAAATAACATCTTTTACTTAAATGAAACCAATAAACATGACATAAACAGATTGCTTGTATATTTACTTCTGAAGATTAGTATTTATAAGGAAAACTTTTTATAAAGAGTCCCACTAAGCTGGGCAGTGGCGCATGCCTTTAATCTCTGCACTTGGGAGGCAGAGGCAGGCGGATTTCTGAGTTCGAGGCCAGCCTGGTCTACAGAGTGAGTTCCAGGACAACCAGGGCTACACAGAGAAACCCTGTCTCAAAAAACCAAAAAAAAAAAAAAAAAGAGTTCCACTAAATTGGGCCTAGTGCAGGCCTCTAACCCTAGCTACTTAGAAGGTGTGAATTCAGGACCAACCTGGGCAACTTAAGGCAAATCTTCAAAGTATAAAGACTTTCTTACTTAAATACTGAGAAGTGGGGCTAGAAGATGGCTAAGTTAAAAATGTGCTTATCATGCAAGTACAAGGATGTGAATTAACACTCCTAGCACAAATTGAAAAAAAAAATTGAGAGAAGTAATATGCTTATAATCTCAGTGCTAGGGTTGTGTGTTTGTGTGTGTGTGTAGACAGTAAGGTGTGTGTGTGTGTGTGGACCGTAAGGCTCCTGGGTCTTGTTGTCTAACTTGTCAGTCTAACTCCAACTGTGAGCTCTAGCTCAGTGAGACAACTTATGTCAAAAAAGAAGATGGAAAAGCAGTTGAGAAAGATACTCCATATCTACCTCTAGCCTCTACACAGATGTATACACATAAACACACACACCGACAAACACTACAGAATAATCCTTTTAAATATTATCTGAGCCTCCCAAAAAGCAACGGACCAAAATGAAGGGCTCAATGCACTGTTTAAAAAGTTAAAACTATTACTTAAAAAAAAGTTGCAGGCACAATAGGAAGGTAAGAGTCAATCTGAAAGAAGAGAATAATGCGAACGTGATCAAAACACATTTATGAAATTCTAAAGGATTAACAATGGGATCTGATGACCTCTTCTGGTATGTCTGAAGACAGAAGTCTGACTACTATCTGAGCCTATTCTTGAGATAACACTCATGATGTATCTTCTGAGTTTTCATAAAATTTTCTGTTATACCTTCTGATTTTCTTAAAAATATTTTGTAGATTTATTTTATATATGAGTGTTTTGCCTGAATGTATGAATCTGTACCATGTATATTCCTAGTGCCCATGGAGGTCAAAGGTGGCACTGCACCCCCTGGACCTTGATTACAGATGGTTCTGAGCCACATAGATGTTAAATACCAAACCTGGGTCCTCTGTAAGAACAGCCAATGCTCTTGACAGCTGAACCATTTTTCCAGCCCAGCCTTTTGAACTTCTAAAATAACAAAAGCTGATTTAAAAGAAACAAACAAACAAACCACTTACCTCTGAGTGAATCTTTGGAGATAACGTGCAGGTCAACACATGGTCACCTATGTTTTGTGGATTTTGTTTCAGAAAACTGTACATTGACAGAGCAGATTCAGGACTTTCTAATTGAAGAATCACCTTTAGAAAAAATATTTTTTTTTAAAGTATGAATTTAAAAATTACAAGTAGGACTAGGATGCCATCTAGCAAATTCTACTTTTTAATGTGGAATTAAAGAACTAGAACCGGGGACTCAAACATTTATTTACTCACTTACATTTCAAGAAATATTAGGCACAACAGTTAAAAGGGATCTGTCTACCAACTGATGGATGGATTTTAAAAATATAGACTAAGAATACAATAGAATGCTGTTTAGCCTTAAAAAAGAAATTCTGGTATATCTTACATCAATGAGCCTGAAACCTATGCCAAGTGAAATAAACAACTGCAAAATAGTAAATACAATTAAAACTCTTTATGACATCAGATGTTATTCTTATTTATAAAAACAGGCATAAGGTACCAGTTGAATGGTCTGGGTGGGTGGGCGGCATGTTAAAGAGTTATTGTTTAATGCACAAGAAGTGTCAGTTTGAGGAAATAGGAAAAGTTATAGAATTGCATGGTGGTGATAGCTGCACAATGCAAGTATGCTCAACACAGCTGAACTGACACCTAAGGTTAAAATGGTAAATACATAATTTAAAATACGTTAGAAATACGAGGCAAAACAAAGAGATATTAAAAACCCCCCTTTTTTAAAACAGAGGACTAGTGTGTAGGGGATGGAGAGATGGCTCAGTAGTTACTGCTCTCCCAGAAGACCTGGGTTCAGTTCCCAGGATCCACATTGAGTGGCTCATAACTTTTGGTAACACCAGCGCCTAGGAATCTGATACCCTTTTCTATCCTCCTCTGGTACACACAGAGACACAGACACACACAGCAATGCACACAAATCCACAAAAATTAAAACACACACACGTGCATACACACACACACAAACACACACACCAAAACCCCCCCTACCAACAAAACAAAACCCTAAAACCCATACAAACAACCAAAACCCCAGAGGACTAATGTGCAAAGTTTTAAAAGTTCAGACTGCTTATGTAGCACCTGTGCCCTGCCTTCCTATACAAAGGTGCTACGCCATACCTTGTCTAGAGTATCAGACGGGCTCTATTTATCAGTTCAAAATATATCAAAGAAAACCAGTAGCTGTCTGTTACTTAATAGGTTTATAAGGCACCTATGGTCACCACTACACCATCACACCACTTGCAACATACTTATAAATTATTACTTTGTAATATCAAAGTAACTTTAATACAAAGCATTGCCTTTTAAAATAATATACTACTGACAAAAATCTTTTTTTTTTTTCTTTTTTAAATTAGGCATATCAGTAGTATCACCTGCAAGCCCAGAGACTCAGGAAGCAGAAGCAATATTGTAGAAAGATTAGCATTGGCTACACAAGAGAATACTGACTCCATAAAAGAAAACTAATTCTAATAGACATATAGCTAAAATACATACTAAATATATCAGGCAGATTAAATATAAAAACATCAACAATTTTGGTTTGAAATTTTAAGCACAGAAGCCAAATCATGAAAAAAAGGTGACAAACAGATCCAAATCAGTATTTTACAGTTAGAAGGAGGTTTTTAAAAATTATGTAACGTGTCCTTCATTTTATGAGAGCAAAAAGCTTTGCCATGGTTACATAACTAATGTATGTAACCCCCCTGGTAAGACATGCTCCCTTGTTCTCTCTGTAAATCTTATTTCTCCTTAAAAACTAAAGAGAGATCTTCTTTTTTGGGGGGTGGGAGTGTATATCACAGTCAGATAAAATTGTTCTAATCTGTTATACTTCTGCTTCATGGATGAATAATGTTTACAGGTGCTTCTACTCAAAAGCCAAGTTAAAAGCTAAATAAAGACTGTAAGCATACAGGGTTTAATTACCTTGTTTCTGTTACTCATGAACACATAGCGATCCACTTTTCCAAACTGATGCCCAACACAAAGCACACACTGAAGTCCGTCTTCAGGTAAATTGTCAAGATGTACAAATTGCTTGTAAATATTATCAATATTTGCCTGTATTTTGTTGGGTTTTTTTTGGGGGGGGGAGACAATACAAAAAAAGGATAAGAATTAAACCATAAATCACTGATCAGCATTAATTTAACACTACAGATGTTTCTTCAAAGAATAAGAAAATGACCATATGGAAGAAAGCAAGAGATCTTCCCATCCTCAGTGTGGGGATTAAACCTAAAGCATCAATTGTCCTAGAAAAAGCCTTTATCATTGAGCCAACCTAGAGAGAATCTCTTATAAACCTCAAATGTCAATCAAAAAAGACAATGGTCAATGAGCTGAGGTAGCAAATAGGAGGTGGGTCACTGGTAGGAAGAGAGAGGATTCTGGGAAATAGTAAGCGATGAAAAGAGAGATTCAAGAGAGCCAGAGAAAGGTATGGGCTGAGGAGACTGACATAAACCAACAGGTAACTAAAGAAAGCTGAAACTGAAGAGAGGTAATGAATCAAGTGCTAGACAGGGAACAGGAGAATAGTTTAAATAGTTTAAGTTAAGAGCTAGTCGGGGATGAGCCAAAGCTTATGGCTTAGGCATTTAGTAATGAGACCTGTATTTCCTCTATGCTCATAAAAAAGTTCCTCAAACCTCACCTATATGGCTACTAATAATGCATTTTAGCGTATAAAAAAATATGTTCACATCAAGGGCTATGATATATAAGGACTTATTTTTACCAAGAAGATCCATCTAATATCTCAGTCAACTTTAATTCTTAAAAAAAAACCAAACAAACAAACAAATCTTTCAAATAAACCAGTAAATAAAAGCATTTAGGATTCGGGGAAAAACAAAGGCATTTAAATGTGAAACTCACCTCTGGGTCACTTTCTTGAATTAAAGTTGTAAAGAGAGCTTCCTACAAAGCCAAACATTCAAAAAGTAAATGGTAAAAGCTCTGTCTCATTCACAAACTAATACTTAATCACGATTTGTTATACAAAGAGCTACACAGATATGCATTATCCACTCTTCCATAAAATCGGGTAGCAAAAGTCCTGCTCCTTTAAAATATGGCTCTTAAACATTTTCTCTTTGGCACCACTGACGTGTATAACAACCCTACTATTGCTAACAAGTTAGGATGACTATCAGGAAAAGGTTTCCTAAATTTGCATTTCTCCCAGTTTCTATGAGATTCTATCTCCTTTTAGGATGTATAGACACTGAAATATTTTTGCATCAGTCAAATCTGAATTTGAACAGATTTGAATTTCATGTTAGTATCATGGCTTTGTGGTCAAAGTACCTGAAGGAAGCAAAACTTACAGTAGAATAAAGAGCGATTCTATAACTTTGGCAGCTTTAAGAGATTAAACAATGAGGAACAAGGGACAAGCTTCATATACTTAAAATAGGGAAGGTTTACTGATTGCCTAAGTTTGACAAATGAGGAAAAATTAAAGACAATCACCAGTACTCTCTCTGTTTTAATTGTCAGCTAGAGTAGCAGTCAAGAACGATTTCTTAAAAAGGAGAGGAGACTTTTGTAGCTTAAAAACACTGTGAACCCCCCCCCCCCCAAAATAAGCTAGATAATAAAAAATAAGATGGTTTAAGTCTATTATTTACCTCATCTTTTAAGTCCACATCCTCAGGAGCCATACTTATGGAGAGCTGATTTCCATCCATGGATATTGGGAAGCAGGTGTAGAATTTTACCATAGAATCTGCAGATTTCTTGTTTATTTCTATATATGCCTTTAAATATAAAATTATAAAAATGAAAATTAATTCTTCCTTAGAGTCAAATGACTTTAAAATCTTATAAAGAAAGCAACCAAAGTCATAGGAATAGCAAAATCCACAGGCTAAGATTAACATAACAGTAAGCAGGAAATAAGTGAATTGATATGCAATATTAAAAAGAGAAACAAAACACATTCTAAAACTGAAATTGAAAAAAGTTTTAGTTGGTTTATTTATTTAGCTTTGTTTTGTTTTGTTTTTTGAGACAGGGTTTCTCTGTGTAAGAGTCGCAGAGGTCTTCCCCTGCCTCCTGAGTGCTGGAATTAAAGGTGTGTGCCACCATGCCCGCCTGGTTTGTTTATTTTTGATGCAGGGTCTTATTCCAGACCTTGGGGCAATGAAATTACAACAAGGAACTAATTTCAATGCAGAAAAAGATTTATTGTTTGTTCGTAATAGTACTCAGCATAAGCAGACATTTTTATTTTATTTTTTAAAATATTTAAGACATTTAAATAATTCCTTAGCTTTAAATTACTTGTCATTAGTGATGTAATGTATTTTCAGTTACTCTGCCTGGACAACAATGTGCCCTTTATCCAGTGAGTCCACACTGTATAACCTTCCCATTAGTGACTTAATGACCATTTGTTATCAATTTGTCAAATGCAGCAACCTGTGTTCATGGAACCTTTATTTTATATCATGGCCACAAAGTATAATAATAGTGATGCTAACAATTATAAGTACTAAGGGGAAGCCCTTAAAGGTACTTTCTTTCTGTAAGTAAAAAAGCAAAAGTGATCAACATAACAGAGTGAAAAAAGAGGTGCGTGGGGCCTGGATGAGTACTCAGTGGGTAAAGGCTCTTGTAGCCAAGTCTAACCACCAGAGTTCAATCATCCTCTGGCTTGCATGCATACACTGTGGCACACGCATTGTCACATATTACACACATATTACACATATTACACACAAAAAGAAAAATAATCATATGCTGAGTTTGGTTAAAAAAAAAAAAATATGGTAAGAACAAATCCCAAATCCTTGAGATTCTAAAGTTGAGGAAAGAAATGTGTGATAGCTTTGCATTAATCCCTTAAACTGACAAAAATAAAGTGTGTGTGATAAAAATGCTTCATTATCAAAAAAGAGATGTTAAATCTGTGTATGCATGAACTATGAAGAATACAAGGTTCAGTACCTCTCAATTTACAACACCCACAGGGTCTTGAAACACAATTCTCATAGACAAGGGAAGACTACTGGTAGGAAAGGCTGATATTTTCCCATATAATTTAGAAAAGTATTTTATATCCAAGTATTTAATAATTCTACTCAATACTAAACAAATTCGGGCAGATAATCTTGGTTTGCTGGCTTAGATTTTTGGACAAAGTTACTTTGTATTTACTATATATTTTGGTATTGCAATGTAAACTTACCAATTTGAATTGTTTTTAAAAGTTCAAAATTTCCCATTTCATTTTATTATCATATGAAAAACTTTAATGTTAAAGAATGCACTGCTTTCTATTTTTATCTTCCTTTAAACATTACAAATAAGCTATACTTAAAAATAAGCTTTATGTGGCTGGAGAGATGGCTCAGTGATAAAGAGTATAGGCTGCCTCATAGAAGATCCAGTTTAGATTCCCAGCACCCACACAATGGCTTACAGCCTCCTTTAACTCCTGTTCCAGAGAATCTGATGCATTCTGCTGACCTCCAAAAGGACCAGGCACACATGTGACAAACAACCATATATGAAAGCAAAACATTCACACAATAACAATAAAGACGTAAAACTACAAAAAGAAAGCTATACACATCCTGTGCTTTATTTACCCCTTTTAAAGTGTGTATAATTCAGTAGTCTACTTAGATAGCTGTGTAACCATTACACTTAATTTTAAACTGTACATAACTCACCTTGTATTTTCCATTGTTCTGTAAGCACACTAGCCAATGGTCCTGATCCATGTATCCCACTACTCTTAAAAATAGAGTGAGTACCAACTTGCCTGGGTCATAAGACTTCTACCACCCAAAGAGTAATACTTTTAGTTTTAGATTCTTTCCAGAAATCTCCCTTCCTTTAAGGTTATTACACACTTCACACAGTTGTTTATTAGCAGAAAATTTTGCTGAGCTGTTTTTAAAACAGTTTTATTTTATCTATGTGTGTGTATGTGTACTTGTATGAGTTTATGTGCACCATATGAATACAGGAACCCATGTGGGTTAGAGAGGGTATTGGATCTTTTGGAACTGGACGTGTAGTTCTGAATTGCCAAGTGAGAGTTAAGAACTGAACTGAGGTCCTTTTTCTCTAAGAACAGCAAGTAATCTTAAACACTGAGCTATTTCTCCAGACCTTTATTTATATTTATTAATCTTTTGTTGTCCTACCAGTGATATTTAATAGGCATTAAACAGATTGTAGACTCATATTAGAGTAAACAAACCATGCACACATTAAAGTAAAAATAAATCTTTAAAAAAATTTAAATTGTGTGTATGGGGGTCTTGCCTACATGTAATGCCCTTGGAGATCAGAAAAGGGTATCAGATCCACTGGGACTGTAGTTAGAGGCTGTTGTGAGAATTACCAAGACATCACTCCAGCTTCTCAAATAAATAAATCATAAAAACAAAAAGCAAACCAAACAAACCAAAATCAATTATACTTAAGACAATACTGAAGTAGAAGATACTTGTGTTTTTCATTTTAAAAATCCTTTAGTTAGGCTAGGGATGTAGCTCAGCAGTAAGCCATGTACCTAGCCCTAAGTTCAATTCCTAACACCCCACCTCCACCCCTGAGAGAGATAGAAGGGGTGGAGGGAGAGAGAAATAGAAACTGACTGATTATAAAGCCAGGCTGGGACAGAGGAATCATGAGTTTAAAGTCAGCCCAAGTAAAACTGTTTCAAAAACACAAAACAAAATAACATGCTAGGCAGTGGTGGCGCACGCCTTTAATCCCAGCACTCAGGAGGCAGAAGCAGGCGGATTTCTGAGTTCGAGGCCAGCCTGGTCTACAGAGTGAGTTCCAGGACAGCCAGGGCTACGCAGAGAAACCCTGGCTTGAAAAACCAAAACAAACAAACAACAACAACAACAAAAAAAACCACAAAAAAACCCAAAAACATATAAAACAGGTTTTTATTAGAAAAAAAATTCACTAGCTTAAAAGAGCTTTTGAGATGGTCCTGAAAATCTTTAGTACTTTTTAATTTTAGTGTTATCAAAATGTGCTTATAATAATATAGTTATCATAAATTCTTACCTTTTTATGAGATGATAAAACCAAAATATCTTTCAAAGCACCAAATGGTTTTGCTAAGTTGTAAATTTCTTCTGTAGAATATCCTTTGTTAGGCAAATTAGAAATGAAAATTATGCTCATTTCCTCCGTTTCCTTCAAAACAAATTTAAAAAGTGATTAGTATTTACTTTGCATTTACTACTGGAGGAAAAGCCAAATACACCAGGGGACTGATGGGATTCTAAATTAAATGCCTTTTGTGGTGGTCTCAATGAGAAAGGCCCCCATCAGGCTTATACATTTGAATGTTTGGTCCCCAGTTAGAACTGTTTGAGAAGGATTAGAAGGTGAGGCCTTGATGGAGTTGGTGTGAACCTGTTGGAGAGTTACCTCCAGGTCCAGTCTTACTCTCTCTGCTTCCTCCTTGTGGTGGTGGTGGTGGTGGTGGTAGGGGGATGCATAACTGCCAACCTTCCCAATCTTGATGAAAATAGACTAACCCTCTTGAAACTGTAAGCAAGACCCAAGCTAAATACTTTCTTTTGTAAGTTGACTTGGTCAGTGTCTCAGTCAATAGAATAGTAACTAAGACACCCAAAGAATTTGCAAATTTACACTGGGCAGTGGTGGCGCACGCCTTTAATCCCAGCACTTAGGAGGCAGAGGCAGGCGGATTTCTGAGTTCGAGGCCAGCCTGGTCTACAGAGTGAGTTCCAGGACAGCCATCAATTACACAGAATAATTACAGTCAGACCATCTCTTATCTAGTCCAGGTCATCAGTCTCCTTTAAGCTTACTGTTTTCAAATAGAAGGTCATATCCTCGAATCTCTGACTACACCTCCTTCCTTTATATATGCTGTGCCTTACAATGCTATGTGTAGATCTAACGTCCAAACCAGTATCTTCTCATCTTCCTGAACAACAATCTCTCTTAGGCAGTATTTTTTAAGTCCACCTATTCCCTTTAAGATCTTTATACCAACAAGTAAGTACTTTTCTGCTTTATTTTGTTCCAGATCTACTTATTCTCTAAACTGATTTTCCCTTTTGTAGGTACTGGGAAAATTCCAGAGCCTCTATGGTAAATGTGGCATACTTTGACTGTAGGAGATGTAAAAGAAAGGAAAAAAAAGAAAGAACACCTGCAAAGAGTCAGAGCTTTAAAAAACAAGTGATTAACAACCAGTCTCCCATGTTTGTTTATAAATGGCTCCTTCTAAGAGCTTTTATGGGAATGCTGTAATGGGGAAACTGACCCTTACAACAGTGCTTAAAAATACTTTTCTTGCCGGCAGTGGTGGCGCACATCTTTAATCTCAGCACTTGGGAGACAGAGGCAGGTGGATTTCTGAGTTCGAGGCCAGCCTGGTCTACAGAGTGAGTTCCAGGACAGCCAGGGCTACACAGAGAAACCCTGTCTAAAAACTTTTCTTAAAGTAAGACAAACTACTATTCAGTGATTTCTTACGCAGTGGATTATTAAAATGAATTTGGGTCTAGCATATGAGCAACCTCAAATTCTAACCAATAAAATCTAGATGAATGAGATTTTAATGTACTCTTAAAAGAAAATAAATGAAATTTATGCCTTTCAATAAATAAGAGTCACTTGTTTCTCTAAAAAAAATGCAATACAAACAATAAGCCTTGGTATTCAAAATATTCACATATCTCACATTTTAAGGCTAGAAAAAAAGTGAAAATTAACAAAGGATTATTAGAAACTAGCTCAGTCAGCGAAGTACTTGCAAGCAAGTACAAAACCTTGGGTTTTATCCCCATCAATGGATAAACTGGGTGTGGTAACACACTCCAGTAATATCTACACTAAAAAAGTTGAAGCAGGAAATGAAAGCTCAAGGTCACTCCTTGCAACAAAGCATGTTCAAGTTCAGTCTGGGATACAAAGAAAGCCTATCTCCAACAAAAATCACTTAATGAAACAAATTTCCAATGTGTACAGTTTCTAGTTTTTTTAGTACCAAAAGGTTGTTATATATTCTAAACCAATTTTGCTTTAGTATGCTCTCATGGGAGAGTAATCTTCATAAACACACACATTTATTCAAGGTTTTTAATCCAACACCATTATCTAAAGAGTTGAAAATGACTAAGAATTTTTGCCATGCCAAAAAGTAAATATAGTTGCTCAAGGAATTCTAAGTAAATAAAATACAAAAACTGACCTTGTACACTGGTTCATTTTCTGTGGCCTCCAAAGTACCTTAATTCCAATAATAATAATAATAATATAAATATATTTATTATATAAATAAAATAATAATAAAATAAAACCACAATTTTTAAAAATTCATGCAATCTTCAAGGTTCTTCTTTATTCCATAATAAATTAAGTAAGTTATCTGGATATTTGACTGACAAACGGCTAAGAAACAGTAGGATGGACCAAACATGCCCTCTTTTATTGAAAAATGACTCTTTTCTCATACACTATGTCCTGATTAGTTTCCCCTCCCTCTACTCCTCCCAGTTGTTCTTCACATCCTCCATCCAGATTCACTCCCTTTAGGCCTCTCATTAGAAAACAACAGATTTCTAAGAGATAACAACAAAATGTTAACAAAATAAAATATAGTAAGATAAAACAAAAATATTACCTCCAAGTTTGGACAAGGCAAATAAGAGAGAGAAAGAAAAGAGCCCAAGAAAAAAGGCACAAGAACTAGTCCACTAATACACATACTCAGAAGTCCCATCAAAACAATAAATGGAAAATCACAATGTATACTCAGAGGAGGACAATGATGCACATTCATGCAGGTCATGTGCTTTCTGCTTCAGTCTGAGTCCATATAAGTTTTGCTCAGTTGAGTTTAGAGGGCCTTGTTTTCCTGTGACACCAGCTTTTAAATACATTGTAGTGACAATTTTGGAATTTCGGTTTCTTTAAACACACACACACACATGTGCTCACACAGAAACATTGTTAAGAATATGTTTTCCTTTTAATCCCAGATGTGGGACATGGGGCTGTTTCAGACGGCCCTCAGCAGCTGACTATGACTTGCCTCATGCTCTAGCAGGAACATGATTTTGCCAACTGCAGATAATTTCTGCTACTGTGTGATGTTTAGAATTCTGGGGACTTTTTGGAGGGTATGTAAATGCTAGAGTGCCAAGAGACAGGGGGGATTGTGGGTTGGTTGTTGTTTGAGGTTTGTTAAGCTGTCATGCTCAAAAAAGAAACAAGAAGAAATTGAATATGCTAACAGTAAAGATGAGAAGATCAAATTTGCCTGAAGAAGCTTGACACCCCTAATTTCCAGAAAGCAGTCTAAGGACAACATCAACACCTTTTCGACCGCTGATTTTATTCAGGGGTCTTTCCTGTCTATCCTTTTTTCTCTCTTATCTAGTGTTGGGGGTTGAAAGGGTGGAAAAGGGTGGAAGAAAGAAGAACCCACAAAGTAGCACTAGCTACAATCCATCTTGGATAGTCCTCATGGAGAGTAAACCTTCAGAATGATACAGTGAAGTGACAAGAATAGAATAAACGGAGTCCTAATATATTTAATTTGGTTCAGATTTTTACCCCAGTATTAGAAAAATCAACACTTATACAAATATACACATGTATCTCTTTTCTTAAAAACACTTTCTTTCAATTTTAAATATAAAGCACACATACTGGCCTACCTGGGGTTCTTTCTTCAGCACGCTTTCCAGTGGCTTTGTCTTCTGTACTAGCCTTGATTTCAGAGTTTGCTGCACAAAACAGACTACTTTAATTTTCAAGAAAACACTAATATAATTAAACCAATGAATCTGAACTGGAATCTAAGCTAGTAATATCATTACTTCAGGTTCTCTCATGCTAAAAAAAAAAAAACCTCTTTGAAAAACAAAATAATCCCTTGAGGCTGTGTGGTTCTATGTGTGCAAACATGTGTGTGCATTTGTGTCATATACATGAAAGTCAGAGGTCAAAATCAGATGTCTACCTCCACTGCTCTCAAACCTTAGCATTCGTGTCATATACATGAAAGTCAGAGGTCAACATCAGATGTCTACCTCCACTGTTCTCAAACCTAAATATTTTGAGATAGGGTCTCACTGACCCTAGAAATGGATATTCACCGAAGCTGGCTGGCTAATGAAATCCAAAATTTGCCTGTGCTGTCTGTCCCCACCCCAACCCCAGCACTGGGATTACAGGTGTGTGCTATGCCTGGCTTTTATGTGGGTTGCTAGGAGCCAAATACAGGTTTTCATGCTTGCATACTTAACAACTTTTTAATAACGGAGCCATCTCCCAGGCTTTCCTTAGGAATTTTAAAGAAAAATTTCAAAATATATCTTAAATATAAACCAAGAGAATCCAAAAAAATAAATAAATAAACCACTGAGTGATAGCACATGGTTACCTGGTACAGTCACGGGTTTATTGGAGTCTTTGTTTTTGATATTCCCAGACTTTTTAGCTTCTAGAGACTTCTTTCCAGACTTTGCTTTTAAAAGTAGAATTAAACCATTACTCTAAGATTAAGAGCCTACTCATTTTGCATATTTCATATTAATGCATCAGAAATAAATAGCTCAACCTTATCTAAATAACAATTTATTACATCTTTATGTTCAAATTTTTATAAGTAATATTAAAAGCAATTTTAAGTTGAAACATTTTTCCCTTGGCCTTAAATTAGTCCCAAGTTTAATTCTCATGTGAAATATTGAATTAAAAGTATATATTTTAAAATGTCTACAAAAGTCTCTTGATAGTAAACTATTAGAAAAGATACTATTAATAGGACCATGCTAATGTCAATGTACAGCATTTATGTTAAAAAGTGATTTCTTTATTGGGGAAAGTAATCTATTTTAAAGTAACAAGCATTAAATTTACTGTTTGAGCCATGGAAGGGAGTATGAGATAACAGTTACAGCAAGAGCAAAAGGGGGAAGACTAAACCATTTAAAGGGGACAATGACAGGAAAACTTATGAACATATTACTGTCAGATCATATAGTTAGATACTTGCATATATAGTGTATAACCATAATATATACTGATACAGAATACAGACTGGTACAGAAATATATTTTTTGTTAAAGAACATAGCACCAACAAACAAAAATCCTATACTGTAAATTTTAAATACTGAAGACTCTACCAAATTCTTCAATATCTTATCAGATACTAGAAATTATTGTTATGAATTCTAAACTTGCTTTCAATAATGTATTCCTTCAATTCATAAAATAAATTTAATAAGCCTCTCTCCCTCAGGTGTCTTACCTGTTTTGATAGAAGCTTTACCTTTCGCAGCTACCGTAACCACAGATTTTACAGAACCCGCTGATTTCCCTAAATCACAAAAGCTATAGTCAAAACTGTTTTTACTTGATACAAAACTAGTACCAATCTCCAAAGAACCTCATTAAAAATATATATAAAAAACAATATTTTATTCAAAACATAAAATGGTACCATATTTTGGGACATCTAACTAAGATAATTTCTTTAGGAGAGGGGTGTTGGTTACTAGAGAGTAGGACTTCTCTCTCTGAGTGTATGAATCAACTAAAAGCTAAAATACAACCTGAGGACACAAAGCAATCTCATGTGTTCACTGGTTCCAAAAGCAATTATACAAAGACTCTCAATGTGTGATTCTCTGGATCACAGTTCATGAAACGCACTTAAAAACACATGAAGGTCACATAAAGACTGTTCCCATAACTCATTGTTTACTTTTTACTGTGCTTAATTTACAAATTAAAACTTTATCATAGCCAGGTGTGGCACACACCTTTAATCCCAACAGGCCAGAGGCAGGCTGATAAACTTAGGAGTTTTAAGCCATCCTGGGATACACAGTAAGACCCTGCCTCAAAATGTTAAGTACAAGTGCATATGTATATGTAAATATACATATATGAATATATGTACATATAAAAATATATATTAGTTAATATTGGAGCACATATATTTTTGAACTTTTTCATTATCAGACATTTACTGTATGTTTTAGAATGTATGAATGTATCCCTGTCCATGATTGATAAAATTATGCACCAATCCTTATGAGTTTGGCACTTAGCTAGTCAATTGTTAGCAATTTACAAGTTTGCTATTCTGAATAAACTGAACCTCAGTAAGCCAGTAAAGAGATTTCTTTATGTCTACCTGTTATTATCATGGACAAGTCACTTTATCACTTAGATGAGGGTGCTACAAATTTAAGGAAATAATGCCTAGCAAATATTTATCCCCAGCAGTTAAGGGATGGCTAGCAGATTTAGTTCCCAGCCTAGTGATCTCCATTTGTGACTCCCATAAACTTTAATTAAAATTGTTGTTAAATAAATAAAATTTCAAAAAGTTTCCTAAAATCTTATGACCATTTCAGAGGGACCACCTTAGACTACATGAAAATTCTAAATCTGCCATTTACAATGGCATTTCCCCTTTTAACACAAAGAAGACAATTTAATCTAATACTCTATATCTTGAATATCTCTAATATAACCTGTATTTAGCAGAAACAGGAAGGAAAAGAGAACAGTGGAATACACCCAGGGAAAGTGAAAGAAATTTTATTGTTACTTAAAAACCCACTACAGTAAGCCAGGCATGGTGGTACACACCTGTAATTCTAGCACTCAGGAGGTTGAAGCAGGAGGATCAGGATTCAAGAATAACCTTCACTACATTGCAAGTTCAGGGCCCATTTGGGATACATGGGATGCAGTTTCAAAAAAACAACAACAAAAAGAACTATAGCTTATAAAAATTGTACGTGCATTATCTGGACAACTATATAAAATAAAAATATAGTCATGAATGAAAGAGGAAGAAAAAAACCTATGATATTCATTCCCAGAAATGCTTATCCAGTTATTTATCTTTGATAATATCAGAGCACTCTGTATTAAATCTCATTCTGACAACTAAATGACTATAATTCTCCAAGATTAATACATATATTTAATATATACTTTATCTCATAAAATACATGCCTATGTAATTCTTCAGCAATTTAGTAACTAAAATTCTAACAAAAATAAACCGTCAGGACATGCAGTGTAGTTCAATAGTAGAGACCCCAGCCTAGAACACACAAAGTTGTGCATTCAATCCCCAGCATTACAAGAAACAAATGGGGAATATAAAACCAACATACCTGCAGACTTGTTCACCTTGATTGTAGATGACTTTATTTGTCCAGATTTGGCTAAAATAATAAGAAAAAGTTATTTCTATAACATATTACAAATAACCTTCAGATTTAGGTAAGCGCTAACCTTAGAGTAATTTTCAAAGAGCATTGCAGCCTCCAATCCCTTTTGTCTTGGGAGTTTTTACTTTAAAAACTTCTTAGATATGGACTTGACAAGTCAAAATGCACGCTTTTATTGTTTGGAGGGTGTCTCAGTTAATGTACTTGCTCATACAAACATGAGGATTTGAGTTAGATTCCCAAAAAATCATATTAAAAACTCTGAATGTGGTAGCACACATTTATAATCCCAGCTTTGGAGACTAGGCTAACTGGTGAGCTCAAAGTCAACGAGTGACACTGTCTCAAAGAGGAGGCAGCATCTCAGTTTTTGTTCCTAAGAACAAAACTGAGGTTGTCAATAGTTCACAAACATGCACACATGTATGTATTAACACATGCCCAACTTTTTCTTCCTTCTTTCATTTAGTAAAATTTAATAATATTAAACTTTCATTCAGAAAGGGGGCTGTATAAATCACTTCATTAATATTAATTGAGAAATGAGTGGTCTCTATTTCCACACTAGCATAATATTATCAAGTCATCAGCCTATCCTGGTAGCAAAAGATACCATCTCTTTCACTGAGTAGAACTTTGTGATTTATTTTTTTCTTTAATTATGGAGAGGTATATAAATTTTCATGCTTAAAAGTTTCCTGTAAGCCAAGTGAAATGGCTCACATCTTTAATTTCAGCACCAGGGAGGCAGAGGCAGGAGGATCTCTGTGAGCTTGAGGTCAAACTAGTCTAAAGAGTGAGTTTTAGGGTAGCCAAGGCTATGTAGAAAGATCCTGTCTCAAAACAAAACAACAAAAAGCAAAAAAACAAAAACAACAACAATAAAAGGAACAGTGTTTGGGACACCACTATTTAAAGGCTTAGTAAATATCTTCATAACACTATTTTGCAAGAAGTTTCTAGTAAACTGACAAAATACATCCATTTGAGTGATTTACAGTCTAGGGAGTTGGCTTAGTGGACAAAGTGTTTGCCTTTACAAACATAAGGATCAGAGTTCAGATCCCAGGGTCCATGTAAAGTTAAATGCAGGAGCATTAATTTGTAATCCCAGCATGCCTAAGGCAAACTGGAAGAAAGAGACAGAAGAATCTTGAGAAGCTCAAGGGTCAGCTACTCTGAAACAGAAAAACAGTGAACAACAAGAGATTCTGCCTCAAAACAAGTGAAAAGCAAGGATGTCCACTGACCTCTACACACAAAGATTACAACTTACCAGAAGAGGCTGAAGTGACAGTTTCAATGATTTTTGAAGCGTCTGTCTCTTTTCTATTTAAAAGAAAAAAAAATTAGAAAACACTAAAAACTAGTTTGAAGTACTATAAATGTCTAAAACTGAAGTGTTTATGAATTTAAATTCATGTATAATTTTACAATTGTGGTGTTTAAAGATATAGTCTTAAAAATTAAATTTAAATGGACACATTAATTTTTCATATGAAAACATGAAATTCACTTACTTTAAAGCAGATGCAGATGATTTCTTAAAATCTGAAGGTTTCTTCTTCATTTCTTTGTTCTTAGAAGAAAATATATTTACAAAAAATTTAGCTTTCTCCAACTAAAAAAGGCAGTTTAGACAACATAGGAAAATGCAGAGAGTTCAACAACGAAAACCTTCAAAACCTCCCTACTCTGAAGTATAAATGTCATTAGCCTTTTCTATTTACATTCCCTGTAATCTGTGATCATACGTTTCAGTCACTGTAACAGCTTCAGATGAGCCTCTGGTTCTGTCCTCCCTTTCCATATGTCCATTCTTTCACCAGCACAAAATGAGATTGAACTTGCCACCTGTATGCTTAAAGCTTTTCATCATACTCAATGACATACCAGTCCAGTAGTTCCACCTATATGTGTGGTATGCCCTCAAAGATCTCTAGTAGATGAAACTGTGCACACTATGAAACCAGAGGCATATAGTTTTTCTCTACACATATATACCTATAACAGCTGAATGTTTAAATTAGGTACAATAAGACACTGATGATAGTAAAAGAACATAATATACTGTGATTACAGTTACATGATGTGGTCTTTCAAAACATCACACCATCCTTTTCACTTCAAAGAAGTACCTCATGGTTTCTTTGGCATATACTAACCACCAACATACACCCTAAGACCATACTTGAGCAAAGTAAGAATTACTTGAATAAAAGCAAAATGGAATTTTGGAAGGGTGGTGCATGCCTTTAATCCCAGCACTCACAGGAAGCAGTGGACAGGAGGCAGGAAGCAGAGGTAGGCCAACTTCTGTGAATTGAAGGCCAATCTGGTCTACACTGGAACTCATGAGATCTACATAATAAAATCGTATCTGTTAAGGTACCAAAGGGTGCTATGCAAGCTTCCAAAGGAGAGAAGCAACCGAGTATGATGCCCATGAAAAACACAACAATAAACGGCCTGGCACAATAACCCTGAGGGTGCAGTAGCGTATGCATATCTTAGAAGTAACTAACAGTTCTCTAACTGGAAAGACCCATTCAAAAAGATAGAAACCATGCCTAATGCTTAGTACTGGAAACCTAACCAACTATACTGTGCTAGTGAAGGTCACTTTACTTCACTAGCATAATCCCTAACAACAATCTAATCATCTGTCCTTCTACTCATAAATAAGTGTATCCTGGGCTAGAGAGAAGGCTGAGTGGTTAAGAGCACTGACTACACTTCCAGAGATACTGAATTCAAATTCGAGCAACCACATGGTGGCTTACAACCATCTGTAATGGGATCCAATGCTCCCTTCTGTTGTGTCTGAAGAGAGTGACAATGTGCTCACATTAAATAAACAAACAACAAACAACCTATTTACACACTAGATTTTTAAATTGAAGAGATTAAGATGATGCTACAAGTATTCCAGATCTCATGAATCCACAAGGGTGTAAATAACTGCAGCTATTCTATAGGTAATGCACCTATATCCTTCACCCAACAACTGTTCTGGTGTACACAATCATAAATACAAAAGTGTGGCCAATAAAAGTCAAAAGGAGTTAACTAAAGTCTTGCTTTTATAAATGAAAAATAAGGAATAATTCAAATATCTATAAGGAACTGTCAAGATTATCATTATAATCACTCAACACAAAAGTCACAAAAAGATGAGGTAAGTCAGGCTGGAGAGATGGCTCAGTGGTTAAGAGCACTGACTGCTCTTCCAGAGGTCCTGAGTTCAATTCCCAGCAACCACATGGTGGCTCACAACCATCTGTAATGGGATCTGATGCCCTCTTCTGGTGTGTCTGAAGACAGCTACAGTGTACTCATATATATAAAATAAATAAATACAATCTTTAAAAAAAAAAAAAAAAATGAGGAAAGTCTCAATTACTTTTAAGATTAAATTACTACTGATTGAAGAATATGTATTAATGTATCTCTAAAAAAGGCATTCTATAGCAAATAAAAAGGTAAATTATCGCCGGGCAGTGGTGGCGCATGCCTTTAATCCCAGCAATTGGGAGGCAGAGGCAGGTGGATTTCTGAGTTTGAGGCCAGCTTGGTCTACAGAGTGAGTTCCAAGACAGCCAGGGCTACACAGAGAAACCCTGTCTTGAAAAACCAAAAAAAAAAAAAAAAAAGGTAAATTATCAAACATATATAACCAAAGAAAAGCTTACTGGAAATTTCTAATTAAGTCTATAGATATTAACCATGGACATTTACAACATAGTAAATGGTCTAGAAAAACTAAACTCAAATAATGGTACATCTAAAGAAACAAAAGGCTGCAGTGAACACGTGGATGCAAAGTTCAAAACTTGTAAGCAACTATGGTTCTAGTACCAAAGGACTCCCTGTAGGCAGAAGAGAAAGTGCAAGAGTTGGAGGAGAGTAGTTATGGGACTTCTACAATGCTGTCACCACTCTCTCTACTTTGCAATCCGGTAGTAGTTTCAGAGGTCTATTACTCTGGTATTATACTGACTCAGTGTGCTGTTCATCAGTTACCATTTTACTAGTCGCAGTGGTACATATGTAGACAGATAAAAAGGTTTTAATCTTTTGAACTAAGATTTATGTATTTTTCTACATGTATCCCATACATTTAAAAAGTTAAACAAAAACATCTAAATTCAATTTACCTGGGGCTTTTTCTTTCCTGGAACAGATACTTTCACACTTTTCCCTTTTACCACAAGAGGCATTGTTTCAATGTACTTCATGATTGAAGTAACTGCTTTTCTAAACTCCATTTCCAAGTAAGCCTAAAATAAAATTTGTGCATGAATGAAAATTTTGTGTTTAAAAGATCCATTTTATTTATATTCATTCTTTTTGAGACAGTCTCATCTAGGCTAGCCCTGAATTGTTATACAGTCAAGACTGTCCTTCAAATTTTGACTCTCATGTCCCTACTTTGCATGTGCCACCTCACTAGGCTTATGGCACTGCATTTTAAAATGGACTTAATGTCTCTGTGGAACATAAAGCTATGAAGTTACCTGGAGAACTGGTGCTTTTGTCTTTTTGTCTTGCTAACCTGTCTTATGATCTTAAGGATGTTTCCCATATAATACATACTTTAACTTTACATAAGTTCTATGTCATTACCAAGATAAGGGATGAGTCCATAGCAGGCTCCTGGAATAGGGAGAAATGGGAAGACATGGCTAATTTGGAGGAAAGCCAAGATCTAGTCTAGTTTACTTTGAGTCTGGTTTTTTGTTTTGTTTTTTTGTTTGTTTTTTTGTTTTTATAAAACAAGTTTTTAAAAATACATATTGTTTCACAGAGGTTTAGAGCTACCAATGTTACTTATTTCTATTGAACATTCATCCATATTGATCAAATAATACTTTTAAGTGATAAGAAATGAGGAAAGGAGCTGGAGAGATGGTTCAGTAGTTAAAAGCATTGTGTACTTTTTCAGAGGATCTGGGTTCAATTCCCAGCACTCTTAGGTCACTGCAGAACCAGGCAGATACGTGGTCTACAGACTACATGTAGACAATACACCCATATACAGAAAGATAAATTAAAGAAATGTGGAGTAAATTATAGACTTTTTAGTTCCCATAAAACCCTGTAAGACATATTTTGGGTTGGTGAAAGTTTTATCTAGTGAAACTAGACTCGGTTTTGATCTACAAGTAATGCATCTAAAGTGATCACCAGAATTTTCTTATCCTCTCTCTCTTCACTGAATCCCTTCATCTTCTGAGCAAGCCTCTCTCTTATATTGTCATTTCTTTTCTTTTTTGGTTTGTGGCCCATTGTGTTTAATTAAAATTGCATGCATGAGCATAGGTAGCACATAAGCCTGATATACATGTGTAATTTGTATTTTTTGAGCTTAGGACCAAACCCAGAGCCTAGCAAGCACTCTATCATGAGCTAAATCCCAACCTCAAAATGTTTAAAGCCTCTTGCTTTAAGGCAACTACCGTGTCTTCTCTTTGCCTTAACTCACAATAGTCTATTATACTCAGTCTAGGGTTCGTCCATAAGCCACAAACTTTATCATGAATATAACATACGTGTAAACAGTACAAACTGTACAAAGGAAATCATTTATTTTCTAACTTTCACTTTTATTTTTAGAATTTTTAGAAACACAGCAATGTTTTCTTATTTACATATCCATACCTATTCTATATCACAGTGGCAAAATAACTGTGACCCTATGACCAGCCAATGAAACCTATTAAATATTTATTATCTGGCACTTTATTCTATAAATATGTCAATTCCCTGGAACCTTGTTCGTTCTTGGGTGCTCTTCTAATCGATACAAATACTATGGAAGAGTTAACCATGACACAGAGAACACAAGCAACTAGGATACCAACAATATCCCAACAAAAGCAACAATTCTGCATGAATCTTTACAACTGACTAGATGACTCACCTCATTTCTACAAGGAACAAGGAGAACATCACTAATTTTCCCAAATGGCTGAAATGCTTTTCTAATATCTTCCTCAGTAAAACCATCCTCTGGAAGTTCAGATACAAGAAGAATTGAGTTGGAACTCAAAGACTGGTCCTTCCGTGGCTGATTTTGGAATGAAAGCACATAAACCGTAAGGTACAGTAATCATAACTCCACATATAATTTCTACTATTCAACTTTATACTTTTATAGATCTCATAGACAGTGCATCTTTGTTCATTTTCCATTCCCGTAATTCAAGGGACGGTAATAGAACATTTAAGGACTCACACACGCCAGGTGCACACTGCTAATCCCCCAACACTTGGGAGAATGAGCTAAGAGGATTATCAAAGTTTAAAACCAATCTGTGATTATAGCAAGACACTGTCTTTAATGTACTGCCCCAACACTGGGCCAGTGTAGCAGGGTAGATAGCTATGAGCTAGAGGACAGAAAGCTGGAGTTCTTTCTGAGGAAGATCAAAGCTCAGAAAGGTGAATAAGTCAAGTCATCCTCTGTAATTCATGTAATAAAGGTGTTGATTGTTCCATGTTTCTTTTAATTAAAAACAAAAAAACCAAAACCAAACAAAAAACCCAAACAAACAAAACAAAGAAACCAGGCATAGTGGCACATGCCTTTAATTTCAGCATCCAGGAGACACCGGCAGGTAGATTTCTTGTGAGTTCCAGGACAACCTGATCTACATAATGAGTTCCAGGACAGTCAGAATACATAACAGAGAAACCCTGTCTCAAAACAAAACAATAGAAAGAAATCTGGCTATACATAATACCAAGTTTACCAAAAAAGGAAAACCTTTTGAAAATTCTGTCAACAGAAGTCCTGAAACAAAATCTTATCAGATTAATTTAAAATTTTCCCTATACTCAATATCCCTAATAACCTTCAAACTTTTTATAATTACATATTGTTCTACGGTTAACCAAAATATAACCATTTGGAACATAGAATATAATTGTCGAAAGTCTTCAGTGTATTTCAGACAATTTCAAAAGTACATATTATAAAATATTAGGCCGATTAGAATTATACAAATGGCAGTTTAGCTATTATTTAACAGTTATTTCAACAAAATAAGTGTATGCCAGTATAGTAACAAGTAGATTATAATCAAAATACACCAGTAAATAAGCACTAAAAAACAAACACTACTACACAGAAAGCATAAACAGAAAATTATCGATTCTTACAATTCTAGCTGATAAAAATTAAGAGTCATTAATACTGGTTGTGCTAAGTTCTCCAGCCATACAGCTCCTGAAGCTAAGCAAACACTTCATCAATATAAGCACAAGCTTTTGTTCTGAGATAGTGTCTGTAAGAAGCCTCCTGCCTCTGCCTGCCTAACTACACTACAGGCACATACACCGCCCTGACTACACTACAGGCACATGCACCGCCCTGACTACACTACAGGCACATGCAC
>JADRCH010000043.1:1154016-1241309 GCA_019843965.1 Rhynchomys soricoides
CACTACAGGCACATGCACCGCCCTGACTACACTACAGGCACATGCACTGCCCTGATAGTAACATATGCAGGTACACTTGAACTAATCAACAAAGAATTACTGACCTTCCGCTGGGCCAAAGCACCTTTACCAGACACCTGTTTATCTTCTGGTAAAGTGTCATCTTCAAGATTCTTAGACTTGTGAGTAGAATGTCCTCCTAAATGTGAGTCACTCTTTACAGAGCTTATAGATTTCGCTGATGGCTTTGTTCCACTGGCAAGTTTAGGCTTCTGTGCTGGTGAGAGTCCTTTATCAACTGTTTCACTGTGTTTCTGTTTAGTAACTTCTGTCCCATGTACAGAACGTTGTCCTCCATCTTCTAATGCCTTTTTTCTATCTGGTTAGAAAAAAATCATATATTCATATGATCAAATTAAAAAGAACTAAATGGCATGTAGCATTTTAATGACAACACAGCCCTGCTGTCTATTGGGTTTTTTTGGGGGGAGGGAGGATGATTTTATTCCCAAGAGTATATTCATTATTTATTCAAGCATTTATTAAGTACATATTTATTTAATGAGAGATTATTTTACAGGACAGTGTTCACAAAACCATACAATCTAGAAAAAAAACCAAACAAACAAACTGGGGGCTGGAGAGATGGTTCAGTGGTTTGCTCTTCCAAAGGGCCTGAGTTCAAATCCCAGCAACCACATGGTGGCTCGCAACCATCTGTAATGGGATCTGATGCCCTCTTCTGGGGTCTGAAGACAGCTACAGCGAGCGGGGCCACAGCGAGAAGAAAACATGTCTGGGGACAGCTATAGTGTACTTGCATATAATAAATAAATCTTTAAAAAACAAGAACAAAAACTTAAAAGACCATTTCAAAACACTAAGAGTAACCTGAGTAAGATTACAGAGCCATTCAAGCTTACACATTGCATGTAAGCATGCATGCAGGCAAACAAACACAGTCCTCAGTCTACAACCCCCCATTCTTCCAACTTTATATACAGTAGTTCCTTTGCTCAGTAATCTCTCCTTATGTCAACAGTCCTCAAAATTTTGGCTATAGGGTCTTTTAACAATCTCAGGTTTCCAGAGCTTATTTTATCTTATATTTATTTTATTTAACACATCAGAAGTTAAAATAGAATTTTAAAACTGCTAACTCATTTAATGATATACTTCCATATTAATATTTTTTATAAAAATTAACTACTAGCAAAATAAGATGATTAGTATCATTCCACATTTTCCCAAACATGTTTCAAACATTGAGCTTGAAACATTTTTTTTAAAAACTCTGCTCTATATCCAATTCACTATGTGTGTTATATGCAAAATATATAGGAAAATCAAAAGTTCCTAAGGAAAATGAACCCAAACACAGATTTGTTTTTGGAAAAGGAAAAGACCTTACACAACTCTGAAAAGATCTGCAGAACCCTACTAGGGGCTTAGGGTATTGAACAATACTGAGATTAGTCAGCTTACATATTTTAGTTATTTCTATTTCAATTTCTTTAAATACACTGAATACAGTTAAAGACATGTGCAAGGCACTATCTTAACATGAACAATGGTTTCTTTCATTATAGGCTATATATGTACGTATGTATATGTATTTTAAAACATTATTAAATAATCAGGAGATAATTATTCAAAATATGAATAATTTATTATTCAAATTTATTTTATGTAGCTGAGAATAACCTTGAACTCTCAATCCTCTACCTCAGCATCCCAATTTGCTGGAATTACCGGTGTGTACCACACAGCTTATCCTTAGTCCTTGTTTTTTAAAAATGGACGCTGATAAACTAAACTTTCCATATATCTAGCCGAAGTTACAAGAATAACAGACTCTCAAGTATAATTCCAATTCCATACAACAACTTTAAAATTTAATAAAAATACAATAGCTCATTTCCAAAACTCAAACAAAATGATGGCATTAGGATTATCAGTGTACCTGATCTCACTGATCTTCTTGATGTCCTTTCTGGGCTAACTGACCGATAGGACTTCGGACTTCTTCTAACGAGATTTCGACTACGATATGGAGAACGGGACCTGGATCTGGATCTGGATCTAGATCTGGATCTATATTTAGAAATGAAACGGTGGCAAATTCTTGGACTTCGACTCCTTGGTCTATAGATATAACGAACTGGACTTCGAGATCGACGGACTCTGTGACCTGAGCTTGACCTCCTAGAATGTCTGGGACTGGGGGAATGAGAACGTCTTCTTGGAGTTTCATTTTCTTTCCTATTGCTCTCATTTCTACAGAGTAAAGAACAGAAACAAGACTCAGCAATTTAATGTAGATTTAAACTATATTAAATGACAGAAGTAATTTTTTAAACAAACACTTATTTTTATATTATTTGTGAGTGTGTATACCGTTGTAAGAGCGTACAAGCCTGAGTGTATGTCCAGGTTCCCATGGAGGTATCAGATCCTTCAGAGTTGAAATACATTGTTGTAAGCCATCCCATGTAGATGCTAGGAACTGAACTTGTATCCTCTATAAGAGCAGTAAGTGCTCTTAACCATTGGGCAATGTCTCCAGACCTTTCATCAAATTTGTTTTTCTTTTAGAGTAAAGTTCTCACTATGTAGCCCAAGCTAATTCTGAACTTGTAACAATCCTCAATCTCAGTCTCCTAAATGCTGGGATTATAGGTGTCAGCCACCATGCCTGGCTCAATAGTAGTTTATTTACAACAATCTCCTGGGCTGGCAAAACAGCTGTGTATGTAGAGGTGCTTGCAAGTAGACCTGAAAACCGGAGCTTGATCTCCAGAACCCTTAAAGTTGCAAGAGAAAACCAACTCTGGAAAGCTGTCCTCTGACATTCACAAGCACCACGGGACATGGGCATGTATATACACATACATACATAAACAAACACACACAGAGAGAATGAATGAATGAATGAAAATGTATCCACTGTTATGAGCACAGAAAAAGCAATCCAAACAGATAAATAACCTTCAGTTTGCTTAGAACCTTTTCCTTTCTAATTTAGAGTATTTTAATTTCCTTAGATTTTTCTCTGTATCAGTTATTTTGCAACTATTTTAAGTTATGTAAAGAAATTAGGAATTATTTATATAAACTGTTTTTCAACAAATTTTCCCTGAAAGACTATGCAATCCAAACATATTTCACTGACTTCTGAACATATCTATATACACCCTAAAGGAACTCAGAACTAAATAAAACAACTATAAGCATTCAAGGTGTTTATAATTAAGCTCCCACAAACACAAAAGTAGTAATAGGATCAGAACAAAATATTAAGACTAAAGAAAGTAAAACCCATAGAAGAAAGCGCACTTAAGCTGAAATAAAAGAGATCTATCAACTTTTGGATTTTCCAACTGTTTAAAAATAAACACAATAGCAGAGTGTATTGGTATATGTCTTTAATCCCAGCATTTGAGAGGCAGAAGTAGATGGATCTCTCTGAGTTCAAGACCAGCCTGTTCTATATACAGAGTTCCAGGCTAGCCAGACTCTATCTACAACAAAAAACAAACATGATAAAAACAGGACAATTCAAAAAAAAAAAAAAAAACTTGTAAAAAGTTCACTGTTTACTTTTAAATGTAAATAGAGTTGTAATAATTAATACTATTAAAAAATATTACCTTCTGGATGGGAGAATCTCAGGATTCCAATCGGGGTATCTATTTGAAAAATAAACACTATTATTAATGACAATTCAAAAAATAATAAGCTTCAATTAATCTTTACCTGAAATGTGTTAAAACTGTTCAAACTTAAGTTTATATACGATTTAAGAAGTTGAAATATAAAATATTTCTTGAGGATAACATTTTATATCTAATCCACTATATAATAAAAGGTATATATGCTAGTAGACACGTCAGAAAAACATTCACCAAGACCTCAAATTTTTAAAAAAATCAAATAAATAGTATAAACAAAAGTGTTTCAAGGTACAAAATATAGTCTAAGTAGCGGTAAACAGAAAGTAGCAAAGACAGATGATAGGCATGGTGCTGCATATCTGGTTTCCCAGCGTGTGGAAGGTAGAAACAAGAGGATTGAGGGTTCGAGGTCTTTATCTACAACAGCTAACCTGTGGGTCTCGACCCCTTTGGGAGGTCAAGTAACCTTTTTATAGGGGTCATATATCAGATATTTATGATTCATAACAGTAGCAAAATTACAGTTATGAAATATCAACGAAAACAATCTTATGGTTGCCGTCACCACAGCATGAGGAACTTTTTAAAGAGTCGCAACATTAGGAAGGTTGAGAACCACTGGTCTACAGGGTAAGTCAGAGACCAGCTCAACTATATGTCATGTGAGATACAGGCTGAGAAGAGAGCTTACTCTGTAAAGAACTTGCTGCACAAGACAGGAGACCAGAGTTTGAGCTCCAACCTCATGTAAAAAGCTGGGCACTACAAGCTATGTGCTTGTAATCTCAATGCGGTAGAGGTAGAGACATGCCGATAACTTGGGCTCACGAGCCAGCCAGCCTAACATAATTCTGAACCCAAGATCTCAGTGAGAAATCCTGTCTCAAGAAAGTAGGTAGGTGGAAGGCTCTAAGATCAAAATACCCAACACTGACCTGTGGCCAATAGAAGCCTGCACGCACACACACACAAAGAGAAAGAAGGGAGAGGGGAGAGAGAAGAGAGGAAAGGACAGAGAAAAAGAAGTATCTCACCCATTTAACAAAACTGTAGCTAGAGGAAGGCTAAAATGAAAGCTTGGTAAGGTTAAAAAGGCATTCAAGAGGAGCACCCATATCTAGTTTCAGGAGGATCTGATGTTTCTGGCCTCACAGGCACCTACATTCACAGGCACATACCCATGTACTGGCACATAGTCATGTACATAACTTAAAAACAAACCTCCAGGGGACATACCATTTTTATATTTTCTGTTGAAACACACAGAACACAGTATTATATCAAACTCCTTAAGTTATATCCAGCAGCACTTAGAAAAATATATCTAAGAAAGAGGAATTGAAAGGGCATTTTAGGAAGCCCTTTAAAAACTTGATCTTGGCATTGGAGAGGCAGAGGCAGACATTATCTCTATGGGTTCAAGACCATCTAGTTTACATAAATTAGTTCCAGACCAACCAGGGGTACATAAAGAAGACCTGTCTCAAATGAAATAAAGAATGAAGGAGAGGAGAGGAGAGGAGAGGAGAGGAGAGGAGAGGAGAGGAGCGGAGAGGAGCGCAGAGGGGAGGAGTATATTAGCAGGCCTGGACTTGGTTAAAGCTCACATGGTAGAACAAAGAAGAACCTGGAGGCAAACCCCACAGGGCCCTACTCCAGGCACTGGTTGCTGTAGCACAGAAATAACAGACAATAAAAAGGAAACAACCTAGAAAGGGTCCTTTAAACCAGTGAGTTTCAACCTTTCTAACGCTGTGACCTTTAGTACAATTCCTCATGTTGTGGTGACCGCAACCATAACATTTTTATTGTTACTTCATAACTGCAATTTTGCTACTGTTATGAGTTTATGTAAATATCTGTGTTTTCCAATGTTTTCAGCCTACAGGTTGAGAACCACTGCCTTAGAAGAAGCAAATTAGGAAGGGCCTTGGAATCAGGTTATAAGCTTGCACTAAAAAAAAGTAGTAGATGACCAACAAATTATCTTTCAGAAAAGTAAATGAGGTTAAAACCCATGGAAAGGTAAAGCAGTTTCTTGTTGCTGTTTCTGTATGCTTCAGATGTTGTTAAAAAGCTAAGCCAACAACACTCCGTTTCCCTTACCTGCCTACCATTCAAAAAATGAAATAAGTTGCATATCTGCTTTCCCACATCCTTAGAAAGAAGCCAGCAATAGGTCTAAGCCTCACCCCTGCCAAACAAACTAGTGAAAGATGACTAACAACAAGCTAGGCAGGTGTATCATCTATAATATATTTGTGAGAAAAACATTCAACCTAAACTTATTAATGAACAACACAAAAGTAGAGAATATGAGACATTTAAAAGACAATCTCCACACATTTTTTAAAAAAGGGTTAACACTGTGAAAGCGCCAGTGAAGGAAAGTGGGAAGTCTTTCCAGATTAAAAGACTGTAATATGTGAATTTTGGCAGAATCCTAGATTGGGGGTACAGATGGGTACCGTAATAAAAGGACTTCTACAAACAATTGGAAGGCTCTGAATCAGGCTTGTATATTAGAAGGTACTGTAGAATTAGTGTTAATGTTCTTAATGTAGTGTGTTATAGCTATGAAAAATCTTAAATGTTAAATTTGAATAAATGAACTAACTAAATGTTAACTGGTGAATATGAAAAAAATTAATATAGCATTTTATAACCTCTCTGTAACTTAAGAAATATTTTCATATTAAAATACTAAGGAGAAAAAAAAAAGAACAAAGGGCCATGAGCTATATGAACTAATTGTATTAAATATTTGATGTATAATAGTAGGGAAACTGTCTCCCTGTGCCTCCATTTCCTTATTTGGATGAAATCAGCAATAATCATGCTTATGTATCATGGGTAATAATGAGATTAAATCAAGAATATATTATAAAGCATTCAGTATATCTAGAATACAATACAGTATATCTGTGTTTAATAATAAAATTATGGCACAATATGTCTTTTTTTCCTCAGGCTAGCCAGCTACTCCTTGTTCTATAAAATACAGAAAAGGCTAAAAAAGACAGAGAAAGAAAACATAAGCCTTAAAGACTAAAGACACTAAGTATGTATAGATGCAAGCTACATATAGTATATACACATAATGGAACTCAATGCAATGTAGGAGAACAAAGAATGATGATGACAACTTATTTAACTTGGTAAATATTTTGCAGTGAAGGAGAAACCATGAAAAAACATTACAGGAGAACACAATCCGAATAAGGTAGAAGAGCAGTTGAAAGTTGGGCAGTGGTGGCGCACGCCTTTAATGCCAGCACTTGGGAGGCAGAGGCAGGGGGATTTCTGAGTTAGGCCAGCCTGGTCTACATAGTGAGTTCCAGGACAGCCAGGGCTACACAGAGAAACCCTGTCTCAAAAAAACCATAACAAACAAACAAACAAAAAAACAAACAAACAAAAAAAAAAGCAGTTGAAAAATCAAGGTCCTATGTGCACAAGGGAAGAGCTCTCTATACAGAAGGCTTTAAAGGGGATATACATGAGGAGGAGAGATGGGAAAATTAAAACAAAATTAAATGCACACACATGCTATTTGTTCATGTAAATTAGCGGCATTTCATGTAACTAGATCATGGTACTAGCATTAATAACTACTACAGCAAATAACTCACTCTTTAGGAGAAACTGTTTCTCTGTTTACAGGGTAGCAAGGCATATTCAATTCTAGCAATAAATTACCTTCTTACGTTTACCCTCTATGGAGGTGGCCAATCCTAGCCTCTACGCTACTTTTTTTTTTCTTCCTTTCTTTGCATCTTCTTTTTTTGGGGAGGGAGGGGAGGGGATGTTGGAGAGGGTTGAGACAGGGTTTCTGTCCTAGAACTCCCTCTGTGGGTGGATTTGAACTCTTAAAGATCAAACTGCCTGTGCATTCTAAGTACTGTGATTAAAGGCATGAACCACCACCACCCGGCTTCAAGCCTCTACTCTTAAGCCTACATGATTCATGTAGGGGTTCTCTTACTCTCAAAGCAGGAAGAGTGGGCACATACCACTATAGCTGTGTATCTTACAACTACAGCTACTATAAAACCAGTCTAGACAAAGACTATGGGTCTTTAAACAAGTTACTGGGAAAAAAGAAAAATGCAGAGGGGGGGGAGGGGAAGTGGGGCATATATAATTCAAGAATTTAAGAGGCTGAGGCAGAAAGAACAGGAGAGTTCAAGGCCACCCTGAACTACGAGACCCTGATCAAAAAAAATAAAAAATAAAAAAAAATAAAAAATCAAACCAAAACACAGAGCAGTTCCCGAAAATACCAGCTCTATAGTTCACTGAAGTCCAGAACTACAGGAACTGTCTACTATGCAGACGAGTTTTCTTAAGACCAGAGCAAGGCCGAGAAATGGAAATATTCTTTACATTTATTTTTGTTTGACTTTAAATTCAGCTGTTCTTGAAAACTACAGATACTCTCTGCAACTTCCCAGTCAGATGAACTAATTCTCTTCCTCTAAGAATAACTGTGGATACTGGAGAACTAACTAGTAGTTAAGGGCACTTGTTGCTCTTACAGATGCCTTGGGTTCAAGTGTCAGCATCCACATAGTGGCTCACAACCATCCATAACTCCAGCTTCTGGGGGATTTGACATTCTTTTAACCTCTGAAGTAACCAGGAATGCTTGTGGTGGCATAAACATACATGCAGACAAAACACTCATACACATAAAATAAGTAAACAATCTAATTTTTTTTTCAAAAGAGTTTACTGTATTTTGACTTTTTACTCAAAGAATCCTTAATAATCCCAAGAGATTATGAGGCTGCTGACTACAACTATTTAATGATGTTAGGAAAACAATTTAACTTTGTTATTCAAAGGGAAAAAGGATAGGACAGTTAAGATTATAAATTCCACATTCATGACAATCAGGAAAACCCTTCCAAATACCTCACTTAAAGAAAAGAGCTGATCAAGTTCTACTTAAGTTTCATTCTAAAAGCAGGTCCTAAGACAGAGAAAATCTTTATACTGGAAACTAAATACTGGCAGATCGTCTGAGTTTGTTTTTAATTATGTAACCTTTGAAAAATGGCCCAAGATAATGGAAAAGAACGGTATCTATTCTCAACCATTCTAGGAAAGACAAACAAGACAAGGAAAATCAATAAAAAAGTCTATAATTACCTACTGGGGATGAAGTTAGGAAGGAGTCAGTGAAAGATCACATGAAACTCTGCTTTTAGAAAGCCAAACATACTTCTCTAAGATTATTATTTTAAATAATCAATTGCTTTAAAAAGTATTAAATTGTCATGCCTGTAAAAAAGGGAAGAAAATGTTCTTACTGTTGACGTAACTGCCGACAGCTCTCAATATGGGTGGAAGTATTTTGATGTTGAATCCAGTCCTGTTTTAAAAAAGAGAAGGTTGAATTAAAACAACCCTCAAGCTGACAAATGAATTAGGCTTTTTTAAATGACAAAGAGTATTTGAGAAATTTACAAATCTAATCATAAATAGCATTGAGATATAACAGAATTTTCACAAACAAAAAAATCAAGTCCTCCAAACAAATACATTTAACCCCATACCATATTGATACCATTTAAAAAATATTTAGTATAAATATTTCTTGAATCAAGAATCAAAACATTCATTTTGAAATGCACATATATTTAGACTTGAACAAAAATATTAAAAAACACCTCAAATATAAAAACATAAAAAAAAAAAAAAACCCACCAAAATTCTATCAAGTTTGTCCAATGACTTCCTCCTCTAAGGTCAAGCAAATGACACTGACCACCAAGCTAAAAGGCTAGTGGCATTCCAAACAAAATACTCATTATATTGGGGGGAAAGATTAGTAAAATAGTAAAACCTGCCACTGATCAAATCTATTTTCAAGATTTAAAAGAAAGTAACACCATTTCAAAGACATGATATCCCTTACATATATACAGCTTTATAGTTAACAAAAATGCTTTCTTATACACTTTGTTTACAAATAAATGTCCTAAAATTACAATCTATATAACAATAATATGCTCCTAAAAGATGTATTTGATTAAAAGAGAGGGCAGGCCATACAGTTTTTAATATAATAGTCTCCAAGGTGAAACAATTAGTTAATTAGTTTAAACCAGCATGTCTTTTATTCAGTGTTTTATTGTTCCCCCAGCAGTTGGAAAGGGAAAGAAAAAAAAAAAAGAACACAAAACCCGACTCTCACTAAACAGCTCTGTGTTTTAAGACTTTTGTTTCCACTTCAAAAACACTTTAATTTGTATCTCCCCTAAAAACAAAGCCTCCACAATTAAACTACAGTCGACTTTAATTCTGAATTCTACCTTGGCAAGAACTACCTGAAAGTCAAGTTATTTCCAACACAGTGTATGTAAGTTTTGGCAAACTAAAGGATTTCATTCAACCTCCTGGATTAATTGTACCCTGAAAACAGAATGTCTGCTCCCTCCTTAGTGCTACAAACAGGAAGCTAAAGGAACCAGCATTCAAGAGTCATAGTAATGCCCAACCCATGTCTTTGATATAAATGAGGTATTGTTTTTACCAAACAGACACACTGGCAGGCAGGAAATTAGGCATGATTTATTTGCACCATAAAATGTTTTATTTGAATAGTTGCCAACATTTTAAAATCCAGATTACACCCCCAAATCTGATTTTCAGCTTCGCTTGAAACACATACAAAGAAATGATAATAACGAATATGCTTCTTTGTGATACCTATGTAAGCTGAAGGTTGTCACTGCCCTGCTTTCTCTAATTCAATTCACACATGCATGCTGACTTTCAACAGGCATCCTTCTTGATACCCAAAGCTCAGTTAATACAACTATGCAACCCCAATATCTAGGCTTCATGATGACAGTACCCAGATATCTGCTCAAAAGCAGCACGGCTTCTATAGGAAAAATAATTACCTGAGAAGCAAGGATGGTCCAAGAACTATAGACTTGGGTTGGCTCTAAATCAAACTATGAAAACACTGACTCCTATCAAAGTTTGCTCTTTATCCTCCTCTGACTAGCTTCAATCAATCAATCAATCAATCAATCAAATAAAAGTTTGTTTCTGATGCTGCCAGAGTTCAATCCCAACCTGGACCCACATAAAGGAAGGAGACAGCCTGACTCTCACAATATTTTGACCTCCAGACTCACTATGGACGCATGTGCCCACACTGACAAACACAAAATATATAAATGAGTAGATTAAGTTGGGGATTTTCTTGAATCAAGTTATTTCAATCAGAAGGGCATAAGAAATCAAGGCAAATTCCTTTAAAACCTGAACCGCAGTTTGTGAGAAAACGCATTCTACATTCTATTATTGCATTTTCAAATTACATCTCAGGCTATAGTTTGAAAGACTCAAAGATAGAAAGCAAAGATATTGTAGGATTTACTTGGTAAGAAAAAGCCTGAAATTAAAAATTCACAATTACTGGCTACATATTTCTAATGTCACAAATACACACATACACAAGGCAATTAAAATATATCATGGAAACAAGAGGCAACTTGTACATCTAAATCCACATTCATATGCTAACATTGTCCATCAATCCATGAGTAATTCTTTAATTAGATGAGTCCCGATCTGTTATGCTGATTATAAAGACTGGGAGCAAAGCATGTTCATACATGTACAATGTATGTTAACTCACAGTATGCAAGACAAGCCACGGCAAACTTATGAAAATCAAAGGACAACCTTACAGATCAGTCTTCACCTTCCACCATGAGACACAGTCTCTGCTGTTTAGTCATTGCATACACCAGGCTAACCGCCTGCAAGCTTCTGAAGAGTTTTCTGGTCTCTATTTACCCATCTCTGATATGAATGCTAGGATTGCAGCAGATGTTCCTACTGTCGGGTTTTGACATGGATCCTGAGGATTTGAACTCAGGTCCTCACACTTGTGTGGCAAGTGCTTTTACTCATTGAGCCATCTCCACAATCTAAAAGAGGTGTTTTTTAATGACTAAATGATTTTTCTCTGCTCTCAAAACTTATCTAGGGAAGCTTTCCAGTTAAGTGGCCCACCCCATCTCCCTTCTTCATATCCATCTACATTAAAACCTCCCTGAAACACTTTCAATGTGTCGCTTCACATATCAAAAAATGTAATTAGCTCCCCAATGTCTTCCATCTGAAATCTAACTTGACAACAGCTTTTCAAGGCCTTACATATTTATTTCTAGTATGTCCTTCACTGTGTCCTTCTCTTCTAAGAACCTCTGCCTCTCTGAATGCTGTTGTTCCCATCTGGAATGCCACTTCCTCTTTAGACCGGCATATTTAACCCTTCTCATCATTCAGAACTGTCTTCAAACTATTCCATAAAGACTCCCTTCCAGATCATTCGGCTCCAAACAAACTTAGTACAACTGGTAACTATCACTCTATCAATCTTGTCTAAGTAGGCTAAAAAAGTCTTCTGATACTAAGAGTATATTTATGTTTTTCTTTTTCATCACGAATTGCTAGCTAATCTACAGGTATTGTAATGCTGGATTGACCACTACAAATATGAAATCAATGTAGAAATAATTAAATATCTTTCCCCTGTGGCATGCACAAATGGTTAAATATCACCAAACTATTTGTTTCTAACTTTTAAAACTTCATCAGGTATGTGGTTTTTCCTTGATGAGACTGTATAAACTGCTTTATAAAACAATTAAATTTTATACATTCTTTATTTCTGTCTGCACCAGCATCTACTGAACAATCACACACAAAACTAAATCAGTAAATATACTAAAAATAGTGTACTCTCTATAGCATAAAATAAAAATAAAAACACAAGGTCTTTTAAGATGTATTTTCTTCAATGCATTATGACTAACAGTTCAAACTAAATGGGAGAGTTAATGGTATGCCCAGTTACAATAACAAAGAGCACCCAATACTCTGTCCACAGTTACTTACAGATTACAAAACTCTATGAATAAACTATTCTGAGGTTTTTCTGAGTGACCAATGACATCTATTCCCTTCAGTGGAATAAGGCAATTACTACTGCACTACAATTTAACATATTTTTCTATGGACAGATTGCTGCTTTCTGATTGAACCCAGGGCCTAGTATGTGTTAAACGTGTACTCTACCCTGAACTACACTCCCAGCCCAGAATGATGTTTTCTTTTGCTAAAGTTAACCTGAAGACAAAAGGAAACAATTCAGGTTTTAGATCACTGACTGAAAACTGATAAATTAATACAAAGACAATAAAATGGCAGTATTTACAGGGAAAAAAAAATAACAAAAGAACTAAAACCTACATATATGTAAACCTCTCAAGCTACCAGCCACTTCCAGGCTAAAGCTTTAAATTAAAGCTTAAGATGCATTCCCTGCTCCCTACCATCCTTACCTATAAACTGCATTAGTAAACAAAAGAATCAATGGTTCCTATACATGTATGTTAAAAAGGGGGGGAATGTGGTAGTTCCTGCTCAAACTTACCAGTAGTTACTATCAAACAGAACACATTACATGATACTATTCTTCAGTATCCATTCAAAATTTTCCTTCTGTCTACGCTAACCACAAAGATACCTTAAGCATATATTTTAGATGTTCCTCTCTGAATTTCCAGTGTTTTACTCTATTTTCTGAGCCCATGGCTGGTTCCATAATCATAATCATCTTTACATCCTGAATCATTCTACTATAAAATTATTTTTAAAGTGCCTTCTCAAGAAACACTAAAAAATTACTGGTCCATACAAAAATCAGAAACACTTAAAGCAACATTAAGATCTTTAGCTTAGAACAGGTATGTGCAAGGCAAGAAGATATACTGTCCTTTAAAAGTGTATATTACAAATGAGTTTTATATTTTAATCTAATAAGTCTTAAACAAACTTTCTCATGTAGCAGTATTATGAGTACACAATTTATTATATAAATTAGATGCTATATAAGTGGGATAACTAAAAGTTCAAAATAAAAGGCAAACTGCCAAGTAGCAGGACGTAGAAGGCCAAACATTCATTTCAGTACTAAGGTTACTTACGATTACAAGTAGGTGCTGGGGGTGCACTTTGTTAACGCTTTGTTAACAAGCAGCATACGTAACAGAATTTAGAGAAAACCTGGGCACTGAGCATCATTGTACAGCAATCTTTTAAAAACACTCACCTTCAAATGACTACATTCTACGTTACACAGAGAACACAAATGTGGAAATATTCTTGGAGATGCTGCATAATAATCATTCATCATAGAAGGGGTTGGCAGTCTCTTCATTTTCTGGGCACCAGCTTGTGTAAACTTTGGTAGCCACGAAGCTTTCACAATCCCAAAGGGAGACCGAATAGGCAAGTCAGCCTCTGATTGGTAACTCTTTTTACTTCCTCTAGGTCCACCATGTGCATCAGCTGAACTGATCACAGACTTCTGTGGGATCCGCTCTTGTTGGCTTAAAGCTGAAATTAATTCAGATGAAAAGGATGGCTGGTTCAGAGATGGAGGATTCAGAGACTGGTTTGTTGTCTGGCTAACTGTTTGGCTAATAGACTGGCTGATGGATTTTACAGGTTCAAGGACTGACTGTCCTGAAATGTGTAAGCCTGACATCTTGGTTCCACTCTCAACTGGGAAAAAAGACTGACTGGAGGACTCACCAGGGAAGTCCATCTGATGAAACACATCTTCACCAGGAAACACGGAATTACATATCACATTTGGAGTGGAAACAGTTGCAGAAATGCTCTGCTGAGGCTGAAATTCATTTTTGACTTCATCAGTTGGAATTTCAGGATCATAAATACGTACTTCAAGTGGATCTTCTGTATAACCGTATTTGCTTGCATGCCCATAATCAATCACATTACTTGAAACTGTTTCATTACTAAGTGTTTCCTTATTTCTGCTGTGAGAAGGTAAATTTGGTAATCGGCGGCCCATTTTTCGCATTCTTATATCCCTCAATATTAATGGCATATTTTCAGGAGTTAGCTGTTCATCAGGATAGCGACTAAGTTCTTCTAGGTCTTCATTTGATAATCCAAAACTTGCTAAAATACTTGAAGCACTCTCTTTTGTATAGCGGCTCTGTACTTTAGGACTCTGCTCTGTAACCTGGGTTACAGAACTCTGTTTCACTTCTACTGGTGGAGTTATATGAGGCTCATCATCCCACCGACTACCATGAGGCTTCCCTTTCTTTTGTTGTGCTTCAGGAAAATCCAATTTTTCTTTGGTTAATCTTGGATCAGTTCGGTGTTGAGTTACCTGAACATTCATTCTTTGTGGTCCCATGTTCTGATAAGATTCATGGCCAGGAAATCTGTGTGGAATTCCACGGGCTCTCCCTGCTGGGTAAAATCTTGGAAGACCCATAGATCCAGGCCTCACAAATGGTCCTAGAGGCCTCATCCCAGGAGGATTAGGTGCTCGTGGCCTTTGAAGTGGAAAGGTCCCTCGAGGATTAAACCTGGGTCTCGACATGGCTACTTTCAAGAATGCCTGATTTAATAAAGTATAAGGTGGTGTTGAACCATGTGAGGCAACGGCATTCAGCTGCTGAAGCGCCAACTGAGTCTTAATCTGAGCAAAGTGCAAAGGAGATGGGCCCAACAGAAGTGGGTTTGCAATGCCCAGGCTCAAGGAATTCACAAGTGGTGCGAAATTTTCCAAGAATAACACAAAGCTGAAAGTTAAAACACAAATATTAGATCATTTTAACTCAAACTACTTCATGAAGTGGGTTCTACAGCCAGAGTAAAACATTTTGAAATCAAGCCATGATACCATTTTGCATTGTATATACTTTTAGAGTAAGGGCTTACAAAGATTTTAAATTTTTCTCTAAAACTTTCTCTTCTTTTCTGAATCCAGAACACAAACCCCAAACCTCAAGCCAGAGTTCATGTACATTGCCGGGCTGTACTGGGTGCTTTCCTAGGTGCTGAGATGTAATTCACAAGTCCTTTTACATAATCTTGAAAAAGACTGAGGATTTATTTTGTGCTTTTATACTGAAAAAAAAAAAAAAAAAAGACGAAGGCATTAAGATTCTTAGAAATTAACACACACTCACTATGTGTGTGATCAGACAAGAACTGTAACTTTAAATTTTATTTAGACCATTTTTGAAAGATACATTTTTCCTTGGAATCAGCCTTCACATATACTAAATTCCACATGGCAATTAAACTATACTTATATTCCTGTTATTGAACAGTTGTTTCTGGTAAAGAAAAAAAAAATGTGTCACCAGGAATCTAATTACAAAATCTTTAATAAAGCAGGTACTGGGGCATGGAACCGCTTATAACATACAATATAGCATGTTAACAAAACCAGTTGGGTTTTTTTTTTGTTGTTGTTGCTCTTTCCATTGTTGAGAATACAGACAGGATACATAGGTAACAATGATTAACTTTATAGACAATGTCCATGTTGTGTTTGCTGTTCTAAATACATGAATGTAGTCATTTAGTTCTCACAAGTCCCAGAAATAGGTAGTTTTACACTGAAAGATTAAGTAACACATAGGCATGTGATGTTGGGATTTGCACTCAAATAAAATTCAAACTTAATTTAGCTCCACAATTGATGCTCACAACCATTCAACAGATGCGAACAACACTCCTGCAAGTCCCAGACATTAAATTTCCTAAAAGTGGTTACCAACCAACTCCTCACATTGCTACACTACCAAGTCAAATCAACTTCAGAGAGAAGCAGTACTTCAGCTCTCATTCAGGACCAAGGACAGCAGCCACAGAAGGCGGCTTCCCTCTTCATGTATTTAAAGATTTGTTATTTTAAAATATATTCATGTGTTTTATTACATACATGTAAGTGTGACTGCACGAGGAAGCTAGAAGCATCAGATCCCCCTGAACTGTTACAGGTGTTTGTGAGTTGCGTCACACCGGGTGTTGGAAAAACCTGAATCTCCTCTCCAGCACCAATCAATAGTTTTATAAGGTTCTAGGGATTAAACACCAAGTCCTCATGCTTTAGTTATACTTGTTAGTAAGACAAAAATACATTTGGGTAAAACTCTATTTATTTGGCTAACATTCTCCCTCATCAGATCCAACCATTTTGCATAATATCAACATATTTTTCCCAGAGCTGAGACGTAATCACTCCACCGAGCTACACCTCACCATACACTCCATTTCTTTAAATTTGTAAAATGATATTTTTACCACATTATTCCAGTTCAAACACCTAAGAGGATACCATCCTTTTATTTCTTAGCTCTTAATGTGTAAGATACAACCAATCCTACCAATCTCTATCTACTTTTGTAATTTACCAGGCATTTATTCCAGCTAGGCCTTTCTCTTCCCGTTAAAGCAAACAACTTGCCATGGGTAGTAACTTTTTTGATTTTATACCTATTCTGCATGGTTAGCTTCCTTCAAATTTTCCTTGACCTTAACTAAAACTGAGTCTCAACATCCTTTCTTAATTATTGCTTGATCCCCTTTTGGTATCTCTGTAGCTTACATTTTGTGCCAATAAATATGCATGCTCTTTCCCAATAATAGAGAATCAAGTGACGCTATATGCTCACTATAAGATTTTTCCCCCAAATATATAAAACCCTACTCAGAAGAACATCAAATATTTGTTCAAGTATTTGAAAGACTAGAAAGTCATCATTATTGCTGTACATAAATTAGTTTTTAGCCGGGCAGTGGTGGTGCACGCCTTTAATCCCAGCACTAGTGAACTTACAGAGACCTCTCGACCTCACAACCATATTTTTCAAAAAAGGGTCTCTCATGACCCTGGAGCTCATCACTGTGGTTTGCCAGTGAGCCATAGGGATACTCTAGTTTCTCCTTCCCTACCTCTGGATTTTATAGGTATATACTGTTTTACCTGGGCTCTATGGGTCAAATTTAGGTCCTCATACTTTGTCTACAAGCACTTTACTGACTGAGCCATCTCCCCTGTCCCTATTCTGACTACTTTCTCTAGTTGACAAAAATTCCTTTTGCACTAACTCTTTCAAATACCAGTTCTTCCCAAGTAAACACAAATTATAGAGATTTATCAGCCATCTAATTGCTATCTGCAACTATGAACAATTTTAAGCTGAAAAGAACTACACGTAAGTTCTTTAGATGCAAAAACCTATATATTCCCTAAAGTATCTAGCATTCTGGCCTTACAGTGATATGAATAATATATTCACAGAATACAGACAGCGGCCATTTTACCAACTGTCTTCAAGACCTCTCATTAAAAATTAAGGTATACCCCTATCAAAGAAATACACCTTCTGGGGCTCAAGAGATGGCACAGCATTTTTAAGAGCACTGGCTACTCTTCTAGAGGACCCAAGTTTAAGTCTCAGAATTTGAATACATATCAGCTCATAACTGTCTACAACTCAAGTCCAGGGGATCTGATACCCTCTTCTGGCCTGCACAGATGCTGCATGCATATGCACACAAGCAGGCAAAACACCCTGACACAAAATAAAACTAAATCTTAAAGAAAGAAAAGAAACAAAACCTGAATTTAAGAATGATACTGATAAACCTGAAAACAATGTAACAGAAACAGGAACCAAGAGACAACATAAATTGGTATTAACACCAAGAAAATAGCCAAATAAGTAAGAGCCATTATAACCTTTTAAACTTTTAATTCTAAAGCTCTAGTCATCAAGTGGTTTCTTCACCCAGAGCCAACTTATGAAACTGATGAACAAACCTGGAAAAACTAAGCTAAGTTTCAATTAACTGAACTTTTAATTAATTTCTTTGAATAACAATTTTTGGGGTTTTGTTGTTGTTGTTGTTGTGTTGTTTTGTTTTTCAAGACAGGATTACTCTGTATAACAGATCTGTCTGGGAACTCGTTTTGTAGACCAGATTGGCCTTGAACTCACAGAGATCTGACTGCCTCAGCCTCCTGAGTATTGGAATTAAGGAATGTACTACAACATGTATCACCATGCCCAGCATATTTTTCTTAAGTTTTTATTCCTAGTTATGGATCTAATGCATACAAATGAAAACCAGCAAATAAAATCTTTGCTAGTAAAATCACTGTAAAATCATTGCCCAAAGCAGTCATAGTGGTGCATTCCTATAGTCCCAACTACTTCGAAGGTGGAAATAAGAAAAATCACTTGATTCCAGTAGTTTTAAGGGCAACACAAGATTCCATCTGAGTATGGTGGTTCACATCTGCTCTCCCTACACTCAAAGACCAGAGCCAGGAGGACTGGGACAAATTCAAGGCCAGGCTAGGCTACAAAGAGCTCTAGGCTAATCAAGGATACACTGTGTAAACTTGCCACATTAGACAGATAGACAGAGCCATCACCAGAGTAGAATGAAATTTTGTTTTCTATTTGTGGATATGCAATTAGAAGAGGATTTTTATATATCTTTTATTATTATTATTATCATTATCATATTTTTTAAAACAGGGTTCATTCAATCCTGTGTAGACCAGCCTGGCCTGGAACTCACTAAGATCCGCCTGCCTCTGCCTCCTGAGTGCTGGAATTAAAGGCATACAATAACACCACCCAGCTCATCAAATATTATCTTTAAACAGATTTATTTATGTGTACATGTGTATGGTTCTGTGCATATGACTGCAGCAGGTGCCCAAGGAGGGCAGGAGAAGGCATCAAATCTGCAGGAGCTGCAGGTATATATGAGTTACCCAGCATGGATACTGGAAACTAATAGTCTGAAAGAGCAGCAAGTGCCCTTAATCACTAAGCCAACAAAATCTCTCCAGCCAACGAAGTATTATTCTTAAATTTTTCCAGGAACAAACATCCAGGGTCTCCAACTACTCTATCCCCAGCCACAGACCTTGTGGCACATCCACCCACAAACATATGCACAAAATAAATGGATATATTTTAAAAGAGAAAGAGAAAGAGAAAGAAACAAAGAAACAAAGAAAGAAAGAAACCAAGAAACCAATAGTGGAAATTGGTTTCTTGGCACAAGCATGAAGAAATGGCTTGACAGATTAAAAAAAAAAATTGCCATTAGATCCCATTAGGTCTTTCGGAGATGTCCATTTCCATGGAAAACCAAGAACTTATTATTATTTTAATATCTTTCAGAAGGAAGGGAACCTTATTTTCTTTGTAAGTACCAATAAATCTGAAATTTCTTAGAATCTATAACAATCACCAAAAGTTAGCCAGCCAGATCATGATGACTCCACTGCACTGACTCTGAAAGAATTTACTTATAACTCCACATGTAGGGCAATAAGATTGCTCAGTGGTAAAGGTGCTTGTCATACAAACCTGATAACCTGAGTTTGATCCTCAGAATCCACAAAAAAGTACAAGTAGAGAAAACTAACTCCACAAAGCTAGCCACTGGTCTCCACCTGCATGATTTGGCACATGTGTATCCACATACATACATACATACATATATGCAAACATATACACATACATGCATACTAATACGTTACATTTGTAAAACCTTACACTTCAGACTTTATAGTTTCATGGTTTGCAATGCTGTTTAATACTCATTTCACTTTATATACACAAAATCCCTGAAACCAAAGGACACCCAGTTTACAAATTAATCCTTAGAACACAGCTAGAAAGTACCTACATCTCAACAGAACCTACATCCCTGCCCTCACTGTTCTTTTCATGCTGTGTCCCATATACATACAGTAAATTTATCTTACAGTTTTCTAATTGTTTTTTTTTTTAAATATTCTTTAAACTCTACCAAAAGAAAGAAAAAAGAAAAAAGCACTCTGTAAACAATACCCAAAGAAAAGTTTTCTATGAACTCATCACATTCTTTTTTAGGTCTATTCCTCCTATGCTACTGTATGCGGTTCTGTTAGAACACAATTGCAAAATATATCAGTTATTAAGGCACTTAAGGACACGGCTAAGACAACTGTCAACTAATGCAACAGTCCAATTGTTCGTTTAATCACAGAAATAACATGCATTCTGTGCTTTCTTCCATCTGTTGATCTCTCCTACCATGCAGACAAATCCATTCAACCAACTCTTTACTGACATTAGTTCTATTATGCTGTGTCTCACAGAAGAGGTACAGTCACAATTTATGTGTCACAAGTGTGGCTTAGGTAAGCTCCACATTAGATGTCAAACTGCCAAAATGTGTCACTTTTATGGAAGTAGTCAAAAACACAATCAGAAGCACTAATTAGCATCATTAAAAGTAGCACTGATTTTCCTAATACTTGAAAAGATGGATGAACAAACATCATGACATCAGATCTAACATTTAAAAACCAAAGATAGGGGCTAGAGAGAGCTGTTGTGGATGTTAAGAGCATTGTTTTTCTTCCCAAGGACCCAGGTTTGGTTCCCAGCACCCATGTGAGGTAGGTCACAAACACTTATAACTCTACCTTCAGAGGATCTGATAGGCTTTTCTGGCAGCTTCAGGCACTTGCACATAAATGACATGCAGACATACACACATAAATAGATCCTTAAAAGATTTTAAACCAGCTGGGCAGTGGTGGAGCACACCTTTAATCCCAGCACTTGGGAGGTAGAGACAGGTGGATTTCTGAGTTCGAGGCCAGCCTGGTCTACAGAGTGAGTTCCAGGACAGCCAAGGCTACACAGAGAAACCCTGTCTTGGGAGGAAAAAAAGATTTTAAACCAAAGATCAATTGCTACTATGCAATGCTAGGGACAAATCACCAAAAGACCACATTATTAACCACCTCAATAGCAGTAATCTAATAGTTATTATTGCCAGGAAAACAGCTTTTTGAAAAAGTAAGTATAATAAATAACTTTATTTTTTAGGAATATATTCTACATAATAAATGCATCTCCACAGCATAGCATTAATCTGAGTATAAAAGATGCTCTCACCCTGTCTTGAAAAACAAAACAAAAAAACAACAACAGCAGCAAAAAAAGATGCTCTCCTGAACACAGGCAGAGAGTCTCACCTATCTTGTTATCCTTAATAAACATAGCATATTAGGCCTGGGAAAATGGATCAGTAAGTATGAGGACCTGGGTTTGATTCCCAAAGCTGAGTGTAGTTATGCACTGGGGAGAGACATACAGATCTTTGGGGGCTCACTGGCCAATCAGCCAAACCTACTTGTTAAGTTCTAGAACAGTAAGAGACAAGGTTTCCAAAAAAGGGAAAAGAATGGGCTGGAGAGATAACTTAATCATGTTAAGGGAGCTTGTTGCACTACACTAACATAAGGACCTGAGTTCAAATTCCCCAAAACTCACAGAAAAATTGGGGCATCCCAGTCAGTGCTTAAGGGAATAGAAACAACAGCATCACTGGAACTTGCTGGCCACTAGCTTACCTCTAGGTTCAGTGAGACGCCACTTTACAGTGGGAATAAGGTACAGAGTGATAAAATAGGACACAAAAAGGTAGACGGTACCTGAAGAACAACCAAGGTTGTTCTCTGACCTCCGTACATACATGCACATGTGCACAAACATACAGACACACAAATAAATGAGTTAGCTCAAAAGAAACTACTGGATCCAAGCGGGAATAAAGAAACCATCCCTGGGATTACTTAGTCATACTTACAAATGAGAAAAGAGGTGAATGTTTATAAAACTCAAATGCTGCTGAGAACTCTATTTACCACCTTACTAAGAAAGCACAAGCACTAGAACAAGACAAGGCCACCACAATACAGGAAAGTAAGACCAAAGATAAACAACACTGAACACTCCATGTGCTTCTGATATGCAATTCTATTTTTATTCAACCTTGTGGTTATAAGCTTCTCTCAAGTACAGTATGGGCCAAAAATTGTTTCCATCTGCCTAAAGCAGATTCCAACATCTTAAAATAATAAGAATATTTAATTATTGTGCCTTAAAGTATCAAAAACCTTAAGATACATAAGAGATTATTGAGCATGGTTTTCAACCTATGGGCCCTTGCATAATTAGATATTGATAATTCATAACCATCGGAAAAATTATAATTATAAAGTAGCAATAGAAATAATTTTAAAGTTACCACAACATGAGGAATTGTATTAAATAATCACAGCATTAGGAAGGTTGAGAAGCATTTATATAAAGTATCTTTCTTTTAAGGGGGGGAAGAACATTACTCATAGTTACAAAACACAAGAATAACAGTAGAGAAAACCAGTTATTTATAAATGGCAATGGTTTAAAAACACTAAGAGGACATGGGAACATTTCAAGTAGGACATCTTTTGTATGGCTTTGACCTTGGAAGGCATGTGAAATTAAGTCAATGAGGATAGAAAGGGAAGAAATATCTTTATCTAAACTGAAAGGAAACTGGTATAACCATAATTTACACAAACAATCACAATCCACTTAAGGAGAAAAATAAAATTAATGCAGGTGATTTACAAATCTATTATTCAATTTAAATATGCTCAGTTTTGGAAGAGTTGAAGGAAAGAGAACAAAATTGTATTGTTTTCAATGATATAGAAAAAACAATTCCATATCACTGGATATAGAAAGTTTATTATTATTATTTGAATTGAACAATAAATGTTTTCATGGTGTTGGGAATTAGAGCTCTTGTTGCGGAAGACAAGACATACAAATAGAAGATGGAAGGAAGAAATAATGAATTAAACAGTAATAAAGTGCAAAATACTGTTATCTATACAATAAATTAACTAATATAAGAGAAGGGAAAGCTCTTCTTGAGTGCTGAACACCAACTGATAACTGGAGAGGAAAGGTAGAATAGAAAAGTCATCAGCTTTAATCTATCAGTAAAGAATATCTTAACAAGAATGCAAGTGTTATACCCAGAATGACTGGGGTGATGTGCAGGACATTTCTATGTCCTCAAATGTCTCTCCACAGCATACTATTTAACCAACATATAATGAAACAGTGTCACCCATGAAGGGCTGATGGACATATGCAAGTCAGATCTTACGCATATAGTCACTATGTTTAATTAAGAATACCAGACAAATAAGAAACCGTATATGAAATGAAAGATAAGAAATAGTATATGAAAACATTCCAGACTAAACAAGTATAAAGAGACATGACAACTACATACAGTATCTGGTCCTAGACCCATCCTATATTTCAGGGTGGAAAAAAAAGTCTATAGAGAGCACTAATGGGTGAAGTAACAAACAAGAATACAACTAAAGAATTTTATCAGTTAGATTTACTGACATTGGTAATTGTGTTATAAAACATCTTATCCTATATTACACATGCTAAATATTTAGAGATAAAGGAGCATAATGTACAAAATTTATTGTCAAATAGTGACTGAGAAGAAAAAATTCATTTTCCTGTCACTCAAGAGTTTAAATTCACACAATATTAATGATTCAACATTTTATGACCAACACTAAATTATATAACTTCTAAACTGTATCTTAGGTCAAAAGATTACAAACAAAACAAGAGGCAGAAAACTTGCAATGTAATAAAGAGCATTAGCTGCAAACCTGTATTTGGCCCTCTTTTTTCTACATCATGTACTCTTCCTAACAACTGGCTGTTATTCGGCCAATTACTAAATTCATAATAATCTAATCTTTGGGGAAATTTCCACTGATTTGAACATACCCACCCAGGCTAGGAGTGCCAGTTACTGACTTCATACAAAGTTGGTTTACTCCCCTAAGTAAAACTTAACACTATTATCAACTAACATTAGAAAGGCAGCACAGAAAAAAAAATCTAGACCCTAATAAAAGAATTTTAACCCTATAGTCAGTGTTTTGATTCTGATTCTGCTGTTTATTAACAATGTGGCCTTAAGCAAGCAGAGGGTGATCTGAAATGGAAATTTTTAAAAATACTTAAGGATGTCTTAACAAATAAGAGCCCTTGCTGCTCTTACAGAGGACCCAGGTTTGGTTCCCGGCACCCAAATGGTGGCTCAGAACTGTCAGTAACTCCTATTCCAGGGATCCAATGCTCTTTTCTGCCCCCCCCCCCCAGGCACTGCATATGCATAGATCACAAACACACATTCAGGCATTCATATGCATAAATAAAATTTTAAAACCCTCAAGAATATTCTGTGACAATAATTAAAATTATAACTCTTGGCATACAACAGGCACTCAACATTTAGGTAAATAAATGAAATGTTTTTAAGCAGATAGGTGTTCTTTTATTAAACTTTTACTAAGATATAGGTAACTCCTGAAAGCACTGTATTGGTTGTAGACTTCCACCTTTCTCTCAGTAGTTCCTAAACTGAGATCTAGCAGTTCCTGAGTAATTTTAAAAAACACTTTTATTCATCTGGGGATGAAGGGGTGTGAGTGTCATGCAGCTTTAGTGGAGATCTGAGGACAACTTGGGGAAGTGTGTTATCTCTTTCTAAGATGAGTTCTGGAGATCAAAGTTGTCAATTTTACCCACTAAGCACATATTTAAAGTTACATCAAAATACATAGATTCAAATGTTGATGAAGTAAGGCATTACTTATCTATTATTTAATATTTATGAAACAAAGTGCTTCTTGGATAAATAAAAAGCAGCTGAGGAACTTATAAATGAACTTAAGGGATATATCAAGCAACTAAAATAATAAACTGTTCCATATACAAATCTTATTTGGATCCTGACTTCAATCAATATAATACCTGAATGTATGGTAGAGGGGAAACTTCAATATTGTCTGAATAGCCAATTATTAAGAAATTTTTATTAATAATTTAATAAAAAAATATTTAATCTGGTAGCAGGCTTCTATAAACTAGCATTTGGGATGCTGAAGCAAGGGGACTTAAGAAAGAGCCAGTCTGAGCTGGCTTGCAAGACCTTGTTTTAAAATACAAAAATAAAATTAAAAAAAAAAAATGGCAATTTTTACTAAGAACAGATAACTTTAAAAACTATTTGAAAGTTTAATTTTAAAAAGTATGAAAATAAAAATATAAAGACAATTCAGGACTGGAACATGAGCAGAGTTCGATTTCAAAAGACTAAGAAATAATCAAAATATTTACATCCCAAGTAATTTAAGCTCACATATGCACCTTGGAGCTATCGCTATGTTCTCTATCCCTGTCAATCCAAAACTTGTTATTCTTGATTCTCATAGAAACAATGTGGCTATGAGTTTTAATTCTACACTTCACCTTCTCTCATGATTCCACTATTCTCTTCTGATTTTCTATACATTTTCCTCCCATTTTTATTTTCAACCTCAAACAATGGAACAAATTTAGAACAATAAAAATAAAAGGCTGGATATAAATGAGAGCTTATTAACTTTAGTTACAGCAAACGTTTTATTTGTTGATCTATTAACTATCACATTTCAATATTCATTAGTTCCTGTTTCCTTGAAAAAACAGCCCAAACTGTATTACTAGGTATTTATATTAGAAGCACTGTTTCTTAGTATATTATAGCATTTCATTAAGAAACTGGACAGGCCAGGCAGTGGTGGCGCACGCCTTTAATCCCAGCACTTGGGAAGCAGAGGCAGGTGGATTTCTGAATTCGAGGCTAGCCTGGTCTAGAGAGTTGAGTTCAAGGACGGCCAGGACTACACAGAGAAACCCGTCTCGAAAAACCAAAAAAAAAAAAACACCAAAAAATAAACTGGACAGACTTACTCAATGGCAAGGCACAGTGAATTAAGCAGGAGAACCCACCCAGGCTCTTGCACCTATGGGTTGAGTTCATATATTCAATACTGGAGCATCCAATACATACCAACTACTCAAACAAAAAGACTAGCATAATTATTTAATTGCTATAAAGCAGGGTTCATGCCTGTATTCCTAGCACTTGGAAGTTATTGTCCTACCTCTGCTCCAAATCCAAGGCCACTCTGATCTAATCAACACAATGAGTTCTAGGCCTGTCTATGCTACCTAGATTTTGTAAATAAATAACCAACAAACTATTACACTAAATTCTGGTCAATACAATTAAAGTCATATATAAAATTTGTAGATGCAAAACATTTTCAAGTTTGATAGTTTTCAATTCTATTAATCTAAATTTCGGGTTTTTTTAGTTAAAAGGAAGTATCCATTGGCTACAGTTTTCTATCAGAAGATGTTACCTAGTCACGTTAAATTTTGAAATTTTTGAAATAAGTAAAATTTGAAATAATTAAGAAATATCTATAAGCTGAAGGATAGGAGCATTCCATACCAAATCTCAGTATTCTAACAGAAAGCTCAAACAAGTAGTGCAAGTTTACAAATAAAAAAACATAAGTTCAGAAGGATAGAAGAATTAAAGTCCCACACATAATAGACAAAAATGGATTTGAATCCATAACTGCTGCTTCCAAAACCTATTCTCTGCCCATTAGACTCATCATTTTTATTCTATAAAAATCAAAATTTCAGAGATCTTAAAACACTCTTACAACATCCAGAAAATGACTGTGAGAACGTTTTTTAGAACTATAATTTATGGTAAAAGTACACTCCATAACAAATGCAAAAAACTACAATGTATTCAATATACAAGGTAATATATGTGTCATGAATACATTTGAAAACCAGTTAACACAAATGAAAGAGATTTTTGTGATTTCTGTTAGCTGTTTTATCTTTACCCATTGGTTCCAACACAAATGTCAAGGCGGGAAATGGCCTAGCGTATTTTAGTATATTACATTTTGGATCCCACAAATATGAAAGTCCACATTACAGAATATGGAAATATAAAAGTCAAATTTTGTAAAGCAGAATGCAGCAAGAGCCCATTAAATCTTAAGTGTATAATCATTAATAACATTTTGAAAAACAATGTAATAAACAACTTTATTTTTCTGTGTTAACATCATTATTTTTTCTTGTAATCTTTTTCCAGTCTGTCATTTTAAATTTCTAAACTTAAGCAGTAAACACAACTCTCTTGAAAAACAAGTTAACCCTTCATACACAAAATGACGAGAGGGAGAATTTTGTTTGAGTATGAACAATTTCAAAACTGGTTAGGAAAGATGACTCCACATGGTCGGGTGGATCCTGGTAAGAAGCTTTTCTTCAGAACTTTTCACACTGAGTGTTCCTTCCAGAATTCCCAAACTGCCAAAGGGTAATTTTAATATTAAATAGCTCGAGGCTACAATCATTGTCAAGCTCAAAGATTTTGTAATCCTGAGACTCCCTCACAGGCAATTACTTCAAACAACAAAGGACGGCTGAAACATCCTCAGGGATGAGAGTGAGTGGTACAGACCTCTCTGCTCTTTAACAAAACAGGCCCAAGCTAGGAACCACACCAACACAAGCATATATCCCCACATCGGTGTTCACGACTCCTCTAAGAATGTGGAAGTGTCACCGCCATTTTCGACGACATCCCAAGGCCGACAATCTCGGCTTCGGTGCTCACTGGGGCGCTTGGCCCACAACACCCCGCACACCCCGCTCCCAGCCCCCTGCAAGGACGCTCTTCAGCCGGGCTAAGGGCTCACGCGGCCCACAGGGCTCCGAAAGGCGCTCGGGCACGCGGCAGCCTCTCCGCTAGCTGTCAGGCCTGAGGAGCGGCAGACCGGCGGCGCTAAGGAAGGGGCGGCCGGACTCCTGGAGGGCGCCGCCCGCTACTCCGCGGAGCGGCGGCATCAGGCGGCTGCGCCCAGCGGCACTGCGGCGCGACGGCGCGGCCGGCGAGTGGCGAGGGTACAGGCCACGGCCGAGGCCCACCCGGGGTCCCTCAGCTCCGCCCGCCCCGCCGCCGCCATCTTGTACGCAGCGACTGCGACACATACAATAGTCGACCGCGACCTCACAGGGACCGCTCGGGGCCTGCGCTCAGGACCTCTGCCTTCCAGTCCCCGGCTCCCCGCAAGGCAGCGGCCCTACCTATGCCTACCGACTAACAGCTGGATCCCATCCGTGCCACACACAGTTTAGCACTCGGCCTCCAGTCACAGCGACGAAGCAGCTACCGCCTCCATGGGGCTACACGCATGCGCATCTTCGCCTAAAGCCCTTGTCTGCTCACCGCGCCTGCGTGCCTCAGGCTCGCCGTTCTCTGGAGATGCTGTCAGGGGCAAGGCCGCCTTCTGCCAGAAGGGGGCGATCGCCAGGTATGACTGGCTCTACACCTGCAGCGGTTTGGGTAGCAACTCTCAGGCTTTAGAACCTGCAAACCATGCTGGTCTTGCTCGTCCTCTTCTCTTCCATGAAGCCTTCTCTGATTACTATTCCCTCAGTATCCCAAAGTAACATTCATTTATTAGCATAATGATTTAAATATGCTAAAAGCGCCTTTACTGCTCACCCCCCTTTTTAAAAGAAAAGGTCTGGAACACCCTATGTAGCTCTAGGATGGTTTTGAACTCACATAGATCCCACCTGCTTCTGCCTTCCAACTGCTGGAATTATAGGCGTATGCCTCCACACTCGGATTTATCTCCCACCTCTTAAATGGGAAATTAGGCTGCGCTGTGTTGGTACAGGTCTTTAAGCTCAGCACTTGACAGGCAAGAAGAGGCAGGCAGATATCAGTGAAAGAAGACAGCCTGGTCTACAGAGGATGTTCCAAGACAACCAAAGCTACACAGAGAATTCCTGTCTCAAACAACACAAGATAGATAGATGGATGGATAGATAGATAGATAGATAGATAAAATAAAATGGGAAATTAGAGTGGAATAAAAGTTTAAGTCTAAGGGTTGGAGAGATGGCTCAGCAGTTAAGAGCACTGACTGCTCTTCCAGAGGTCCTGAGTTCAATTCCCAGCAATCACATGGTGGCTCACAACCATCTGTAATGGGATCCAATACCCTCTTCTGGTGTGTCTGAAGGCAGCTACAGTGTACTCATATACATAAATAATAATTCTTTTTAAAAAGTTTAAGTCAAAAGACTAATATTGAAAATCCTTTTATGTCATTTCTTCAATGTTCTATCTTCCCCAGTTGACTCAGTTATGCCAATATAAACAGTTCAGTCAAAATTAAAGGACCATCTCCTCAGTGAAATTCTTAGGAGTTCAGTGATATGGGGCATGCAAAGATATTCCTTCCAAGGTGAAAGATAAGTTACTGTACCTGGCTCCTCCCACCGACAAGAAAGCCGCACAAGGTTTAATGGGTCTACTTGGATTCTGGAATGAACTACAGTCCAGAAAGGGGTTGTAATGCTGCAACTGTCCACTTCTTGGTGGTGCTGGAATAATGTGCAGAACTGCCAATAAAGCATGTCCTTGTCTTGTCTGCCTCAGTCAACAGGTCATATGAACACCCATAAAGCTATAGATACATGCTTGGCAGTAGACAGCTAGCTCAGTTGGTCCAGCCTCGAAGATGGTCCCAGCCAGGGCTTCAGTCATGTTCTGCACTTTCCCATCACATAGGGACTGGACAGCACATGATAAAACTAGCTTTCCCAGAACTTGGCCAATGTGTCAATTTTCTTAGGGCCCCCAAAAGATGCCTTTGCCCCTAACAGCAGGAAGCAATTTTAGGAGAACGATGGCCTCACTCCCAAGAGGTGGGGTGGGTGGTTTTTGGTCATTCCATAGGTGATGGAAGTTTGTCATCATTAAAGGGGTTTTGGGTCGGGCAGTGGTGTCGCACGCCTTTAATCCCAGCACTTGAGAGGCAGAGGCAGGTGGATTTCTGAGTTCGAGGACAGCTAGGGCTACACAGACAAACCCTGTCTCAAAAAAAATGGGGGGGGGATCGGGGGGGGGGTTGGTCACAAGTTGCACTCGGTCCTGATCAGGATTAGATTCAAGGTCTCCTCTCCTTTATTCTTCATTCCCTCCTATCTAGGGTTTGGGGAAAGGGGGGGGATGAAAAGACAAAAGAGGGGGTATAGGAATAATAGAATAAAAAGGTAGATTATTGAGTCAACTTTTAAAATAAAGAGCATCAACCAGCTAAATATTTTATACTGGCATGGAGTTCTATATAGTGGTAGAAATTTAAGGCTATATTTCATTACATATATATAATGTACTATCTATATGTTGTGACGCCTATTTAAGGTACTATACCAGTGCAACTCATTTTAAGCTGTGAGGTAAAGTTCTAGTCCTTAAAACCTACTCTTACAAACTGTTTAGGATAATTAAGAAATGCAAGTTAGTAGTCAATCAAACTTGTGATCATCACTAGTTTATTTAATTACAGAAATAAGTTTGTATTTAGCCTCCTGTAGATGGTTTCAAAGTTACACAAACAGTAAATAGCTAGAAACAAGCACTGTGTGCTACTCAGATATACCTTAGATAGATGGTATCTAAACACTTCAGAAATCTGTAGACTATGACATTTAAGATGTTTTATTAATAAAAGGCTTTTTGTGACAATGAGACACGTCTGCTCATTGGCAGCAACCCAGTAACACTTCAAAGGAGATGATGAGCATCAAAGAACCTCCATGTGGCATTTGCTTCAAATATGGCAAAGCTAGACACCGGGCAAAAACCTACCCTTGCCTTAACTGTTGACAGCATACTGTCCAAAACTTGAACAAGAAAGACACAGGGGAAGATGACTGCAGAACTTTGCCAAGACAAAGTAGGCCAGGATTTACAATTTCTGATTTACAAAAGTCTGTCAGGTATTCTGGGCCAGTAGGCCAAAGATGTACGCTCAAATGTTGCAGAAGAAGTTTGGGTGACTGACCAGGCAGCCAGCAGTCTCTGTCATTTCTATAGTTTTGGAAGCTGCTTCTCTGTACTTCCTGTTTACTTATATTACTTAGGTAATATTTATACTTCTGAGTTCTCTGATGGGGTCGAAGACTACAGTTATAGTCCGACATTATGCTTAAGTTGTTTAGGATTTAAGAAAATGTTATAAGATCTAAAATGATGTTTTTAGGTTGATAAGTGCAAGTTAACAATAGAAAATGGTTTAGGTATATTACTTCAGACTTGCCAAGATAGAATAGATAATACAGTACTTTCTCCAGGGTTAACAAATACATAGACCGGACATTGTGAATGTAATTTTTACCTAATAGTTCTCATAATAGTTCTTATTCTATATAGTTTATTGTTGTAAGAGAAAGAGCCTTTTATTGTACTAAGAAAGGGAGATCTTGGGAGATTCTTTGTAAGATGTTTCTCTGTCCTTCTTTACCTGCTTAAGGCATTCTCTGATTGGCTTTAATAAAAATGACAGCCAATAGCTAGGCAGGAGGTGGAAGGTGGAAGAAAGGGATGATGGGGAAGGATAAGAAGAAGGGATTCAGCAAGTGAACACAAGCAGAGAACAGACCCGGTCATGCAGGGATGCAGGCAGAATTAATCAGGTTAGAGGAGCTGGGAGGTAGCCCAAAGTTAAATGCCTAAGCTTTTAAAATATATGAGTCTCCATGTCCTTATTTATTTAGTTGGAGGGTCCTTAGAAATTAGCAGCACATTTTGTCTGTCTGTCTGTCTGTGCACACATATGTGCATGTGTGGGGGCACATGTGCGGAGGTCAGAAGACAAGATGCAGAGGTTGGCTCTCTCTTTGACTATGTTAGTACCAGGGGTTGAACTCAGTCAGATTTGGCAGCAATTGCCTTTATACATTGAGCCATGTTGGCATCCCATCTTTAAAATATTTTTATCGGTGTTATTTTTTTTTAAAGAATTGTTTATCACCGGGCAGGGATGGCGCACGCCTTTAATCCTGGCACTTGGGAGGCAGAGGCAGGCAGATTTCTGAGTTCGAAGCCAGCCTGGTCTACAGAGTGAGTTCCAGGACAGCCAGGACTATCGAGAAACCAAAAAAAATTTTTAAATTAAAAATTTTTAAAAAGAGTTATGAGCAGTTTTTTCCAGAGGTTTTACAATGTTTATTTTGATAAATTTTTCTCAATCTTCTACAATTGGTTTGATCATTTACATTTTTCTGAAAAGCATTCACTTCGTTTAAGTTTTTAAAACATTTCTCCACAGTTAACCAAAGTAGCCCTTTAAGTTCACCTCCTTTATGAACATATTTTTCTTATATGCCAATTTCATATATGTCAGTAATATCACACCACTTTATCACCTTCTAATATACTTACAGTTTATTTCTGCTTTTTGTTTACATGAGAGTTCCTGCATGCCTGTGCTCGAGGCCAGAAGAGGACATCCGATCCTCTGGAACTGTAGTTACAGAGGGTTGTGGCCCACCATGTGGGTGCTGGAAACAGAGTCATGGTCCACTACAAGAGAAGCCAGTGCTCTTAGCTGAGCTATCCCTATCATTAATTTCTTATTCTTTGTTATATTTATGGATCTTTCTCCATAAATAGATGTCCCATAAAATCAGAGGTATTTGTGCTTTCCTCACTTTATGCCAGGGCAGTAGAAAAATTTTAGCAGTAGTAAATATTTGTTGAAATAAGGAATGACTGACAGGTAAAAACATGTAGGTGCACATGTGTATGTGTATCTTTGTGTAATTATTGAGCATCATTTCATATCTAGTAGCCATGGTCTTTTCCTCATTTAAAAACCTCCATTTCAGCCAGGTGTGTGGGTACACAGCTGAAATTCAACCCAGAAGAAGGCTGCGGTGGAAGAACCTGGACTCAAAGGCCAGTCTGGGATACACAACAGGTTTGAGGCCAATCTGAGTTATATGGTAAGACCTTGCCTCAATTCATTTGTTTACAAAAATGTTTCTAATATCTGGTGACTTGATTGTCCCTTATCAGAGGATAATTCATTTTTTTAAAAAAAATGTTTATTTTAAAGGAACATAAAAATTTTTAAAAAAAGAAAAAAATGTTTATTTTTATTATTTTAAATTTTGTATGTGTATAGGATAGTGTGCACATGAATGCAGATGGCTAAGGTAGTTAGAGGCATCAAATCTTTCTGGAGCTAGAGTTACATGTAGTTGTAAGCCACCTGATCTAGCTGTGGAGAACTGACCTTCAGACCTCTAGAAGAACAACAATTCACACTCTTACCCAAAGGCATCACTCCAGCTTAGGAGATAATTCATATACACGAAGAATAGTTCTCTTCCTAGTGTGTTGGTGGTAAAGTAGTGTGGATAGCTGCCGTCCGAAGGATAGTTATCTTTTGTTAAATGTTACATTTAGTTTCTCTCCTTTAATATGCTCTGTGTAGATTAGAGGATTAAGTGGACTTGTTGGAGGAAGTGTGTCACTCTGATTAGTTGGGCTTTGGGATTTCAAAAGCCCACAGCAAAGATGAATTGTGACCTGGAAGTGGAAGCTTAATAAACCCTTTCTTACCCAAGTTGCTTTTGATCACAGTGTTTGATCACAGCAATGGAATGCAAAGTAGAACGCCATAACAATTTTCTTGTCTTGGCACTTAAACATTTAGTCAATCTAACTTTTTTTAAAAAATAAGATCTAACTTTATGTTCTTACAAATGAATAAAGTCAGCCATGAGAATTTCAGTGTTAATCCTTTTGCCATAACTGACGTGTATCTTCCCCTTTAACATAAATAAATGACAAGGGCCAGTGAGATGTTTAACTGGTAAAGGCACCAGCTGCCAATTATGACAACGTGGGGTTGATCCCTAGAACCATATAATGGAAGGATCAGACTCACTCAAGCAAATTCTAACCTTCATACATGTATATGGTGGCATGCAAATTCATGCTCCCGTGCATACACACACACACACACACACACACACACACACCTGCTAAAATAAGTAAGTAAAGACATGTTTTGTTTTTGTTTTCTTTTTTACAGAACCCACAAAACTATCTAGTTCATGAATGCTGAGTTCATGGAACTAATGTGGATTAATAATGTACCTGTTTTACTGATGACTCAGTGTCATTTGGTCATTCATTTACTAATCCAGTAACTATGTATTATACATATTTTTCATTACATTCATATTATGAATTGTGACATCCTAAAAATCTTGGATAAGGAGAAATTATATTTCCCAGGACTACCTAGGACTAGTAAATTCATAGAAACAAGCTCTAAAAGGCATACTACTAGTTCAGAGCCATCCTCCTTCATAGGTCCCAACTCCCCAGGAGATCATATTCCTCAGCCTAGATCAATCACCCCAGGGTCAGAGACCAGGCAGCCAAGAATCATCTATGTAGCTAGGAGCCAAGCCTAAGCTGCGCACCATGCATTCCTCATCCTAGGCTCTTCCTTTATCCCTCTCCTGTCTACCACAGAACTGACTTAGGTGCTTCTCTCCACACACTTCCTGTCTCTAAGACTTACATGTCTGATAAATTCTGTTTCCTGGGCCTCACCTCCTTGGCTATTCTTGGGGCAGCACCTGACTGACCATCTTATAAGAGAACACATAACAAAATACCACTGTGGGGAGTGATGTTGAACTATCCTTGGCATCAACAAGTCAGTAGCAAATCAAAAGGCAACACTAAGTCTTGCAGTCAGGGCACATGAGACTTTGCACAGGAAGACAGGCATAGCTTTGACAGGTATATGTCCAAGACATGCTGTGTAGTTGACAGGCTGTCAACTGAAGTAAGATGGTCAAGGACTACATTGCTAAGGAAGAAACATTTGAGCAGAGAGCTGACTGGGAGGTATGAATACATAGCATAGACCTCTGAGAGGAAAAATGGTCAAACAGAAAGCTCTAAGAAGAAAGCCAGCTTGGCATATTGGAGGGCCAGCCACAGATTGAGTAAGGGGATATGGGAGGTGGGTGAACAGGATGAAGATGCCAGGAATGCCATAACAAAGTACCACAGACTGGGTAGCTTAGCAGGAATCAGGGTCAGGAGCCACAAAACATTTTAGTCAACAATATGTTGCAGGATATTTGATTACATTGAGAACCCCAAGATTGTGTTGTTTACTGGAGAAAAATAACTTCTTAGTTGTGGTATGGTTCAACCTTAGCACACACCTTTAAACCAAGAGCTTTCTGCTGGAATATTATAAATGAGATTAAATGAAATCAACCATAGGTCAAGAGAAGGAACAAGCGACCAGTTGACAGGAAGTGAACATAGGATTATTACGGCAAAACAAAGAGTAAGAGAGAGTTGGGAGGATGAAGAGAGAGATGCACAGGAAGTAGAAAGGAGCGGCGTTAAATTGAAAGGTCTTTTTGAGATGGCATGCAAGAGGGACTTTCCATCTGGAATGTTGCGTGAGGAAGAAGGCCAGCTGTGTATTTTCTCTGCCTCTCTGAGTTGGCAGGCGCTCACTTTAGCATCTGGCTCCCCAGTCTTCATTGGTAAAACTGAACAATTGAGATTTTGTTAGAAAACAACAATAGTAAGCCATGCTGTGGCACTGGAACTGAAGATTTTCTGTCTCTTAGTAGCAAGGTAATTGTCTTAGGGTTTCTATTGCTGTGAAGAGACACCATGATCATGGCAACTCTTATTTAAAAAAAAATTAATTGGGGCCTGGTTCAGGGGTTTAGTCCATTATCATCATCGTGGAGGGAAGCATAGTGGCACACAGGCAGAAATGGTGCTGGAGAAGGACCTGAGAATTGTACATCTGAATCAGCAGGCAGCAGGAAAAGAGAGACACTGGGCCTGGCTTGAGTATCTGAAACTTCAAAATTCATGATCAGTGACACACTTCCTCCACCAAGACCATACCTAATTGTCCCATTCCCTATGACTCTATTGGGACCATTTTCATTCAGATCACCAAAGTAGTTATAACATCATCAAGGACATACGACTTGTATTTGTAGTAAATACCTGTGGTGTAAACAACCTATGACTCTCCTAGCTATTTAATAGTATGCAAACTTATGTACAGCAGGAGTGACAATGATAACAAGTGATTAACATTGTTTGATATATTTATTCTACTATGTTTAAATTAGTATTATTTTATTTCTGTTTTATATTTCAGACTGGGTTTCATCTGTAGTTCAGATTGGCCTCAAATTCATTATCCTTCAGTCTCAGCCTCCCAAGTGTTGGGATTGCAAGCATGTATCAGTCACCATTGTTAGCTCTGTGATCATTATTTAGAATACATCCAACTTATAAAAAAGCTTATTGGCAGCATTGCATAACACATCAGCAGCAGTGTTGTATTTATTTAGCATTTTCGTGTATCTAACAGATGCTTAAGTTGACTGACTGATAGAATCTACTTTTGCGCAAATGTATTCTGTTTTCTGCACAGTGATGAAATTTCTCAGAAATTTCATATTATTAAGCAATGCATGACTGTATCTTACTTAGTTCTGGAGGTCAAGGTGTCAATGGGTTTGGGTCCTCTGAGGCCTTTGTCCTTGGTTCTCATTATTTTTTCACATGGCCTATTCTCCATTCACAGCATCCCTAGTATCTCTTCTCCCTCTCACAAGGCCACCTATAACATTGATTTAGAGCCTCAGCTTTATGAATTCATTTAACTTTAAATCCTTTGTAAAAGCTCAGTTTCCAAGTGCAGCGACTTTCTAGAGAGCACTATAGTTGACTTCAACACATGAATACAGGTCAACATGGAAATAGGTCGGAACACAACTTAGTTAAAACACAAGCTACTATAAGGGTTTTAGCAATGGAAGGTTTAAGGCAAAGAAGTAACACAGCTCAACCAATATTATATGGTGAATGTTTACTCTATGCAAGTATTCTATATACTGCAAGACAGGACAACAAACAAAACGAAGTTTTCCCCCCTCAAAGAATGTACCTTCAGTGGTAGGAAATAATAAACAAATAAACATATAATGTCATGATATAAAATATAGATACTTTTCCAAAAGAAAATGGGAAATAATGAACAAAAGAGGTAGGGAATTTTTTTTTATATAGGGGACTCAAGGAAGCCTTCTCTGAGGAGACTGCATCTGAGAAGAGATATAAAGGAAGCCATGCAGACATCTAGAAGAAGAGTTTTGGAGCTAGAGAAGCATCAAGTGCCAAGGCACAGTCATGGTACTCGCTAGGAAAACAGTTCAGTTGAGAAAGACTGATGGAGAGGGAAAGAGGTGGGGACCCTATGATGTAGAACACTTGACCTTATAGGACACTCGGGTAGCATAGACAGTGAATGAAACACTGGAATCACAAGTCAGCTCTCTACCTCACTTTATCCCAAACTCATTGGAGTTCAGTTTTCTAATATGTAAATGGTGAAATGAGGGAAAAAGGATTAGTTTGTTTATAAAATTTGCATTTGAAAATATTCTGTAAACTAAAAGATGGTCATAAAGTCTTATGCCAGGCAGTTTCCATCTGTTCCAGGAGTCCTCTGCTTGGGCCACCAGGACTCCATAGCAAAACGGTGACGGGAGAAAGCGAGCGGCCCACAAGTGGGAAAAAGCCAGCAAGAGGAGGGCTCCAGATACAGGGACTGAGGAACTGACAGGAGATAAGAGCCTTCCAGTTTCCATCTGTGGCAGGAGTCCTCTGCCTGGGCCACTACAGCTCCATAGACAAATACCGTTGGGAGAAAGCTACCCTCCCAGGAATGGGGACAAGACTGACTGCTCAGAGGAACCCACCTGGGGATACCCAGGTCACAGGGATTGAGGAACAGGGATCTGGTTTCTTTTGGTGGCTGGAGAGCAGATCCTGTGACACAGGGCTCCATACTCAAATAGTGCCAAGAGAGAGCTGGTATACCAGGAATGCTGACACACCTTTAAGCACAGGCAAGACCACCACTTCTTTTCAAATTCACTGGACCAAGAGGGACCCTAGCAGAGCCATCAGGACACAGGAAACAAGGGTCAGCTGGGGATTAGATCCTTGTTTCTGTCTGCACCCTAGAGCTGACCCTGCACCACAGCTCTCCAAACCCAAATTCCTCTCAGAGAGAACTGGTCTTCAAGGAGTATTGACACCTAGGCTTGCAGGAAAGACAAGCCACAGTCAGAGAGAGAAAGACCAGCTAACACCAGAGATAACCAGATGGCAAAAGGCAAGGGCAAAAACACAAGGAACAGAAAGACTACTTGGCATCATCAGAACCCAGCTCTCCCACCACAGCCAGCCCTGGACACCCCAACACACCAGAAAAGGAAGACTCAGACTTAAAATCACATATCAAGAGGATGATAGAAGATTTTAAGAAGGAAATAAATAACTCCCTTAAAGAAATACAAGAGAACAGAGGTAAACAACTGGAAGACCTTAAAGAGGACACACAAAAATTCCTTAAAGAACTACAGGAAAACACAATCAAATGGGCAGAATTATAGGAAAACACAATCAAACGAATGAACAAAACCATTCAGGAATTAAAAACAGAAATAGAAACAATAAAGAAATCACAAAAGGAGACAACCCTGGAATTAGAGAACATAGGAAAGAAATCAGGAGTCATAGATGCAAGCATCACCAACAGAATACAAGAGATGGAAGAGAGAATCTCAGGTGCAGAAGATACCATAGAAAACATGGACACAACAGTCAAAGAAAACACAAAATGCAAATAGCTCCTAGCCCAAAACATCCAGGATATCCAGGATACAATGAGAAGACAGAACCTGAGGATAATAGGTATAGAAGAGAGTGAAGACTCCCAACTTAAAGGAATTCCTCCTGTCACCTTATAGTCAAAACACCAAATACACAAAATAAGGAGAATATTAAAAGCAGTAAGAGAAAAGGGGCAAGTAACATACAAAGACAGACCTATCAGAATTACACCAGACTTCTCACCAGAGACTGAAAGCTAGAAGATCCTGGGCAGATCTCATACAGACTCTAAGAGAACACAAATGCCAGCCCAGGACGCTACATCCAGCAAAACTCTCAATTACCATAGATGGTGAAACCAAAATATTCTATGACAAATCCAAATTTGCACAGTATGTTTCCACAAACCCAGCCCTACAGAGAATAATACATGGAAAACGCCAACTCAAGGAGGGAAACTACACCCAAGAAAAGGCAAGAAAGTAATCTTTCAACAAACAGCAACAATCACTATTCTTTAATATCTCTTAACATCAATGGTCTCAATTCTCCAATAAAAAGACATAGACTGACAGACTGGATGCATAAACAAGACCAAGCAGTTTGCTGCATCCAGGAAATGCACCTCCGTGTTAAAGACAAACACTACCTCAGAATAAAGGGCTGGAAAACAATTTTCCAGGCAAATGGCCTCAAGAAACAGGCTGGAGTAGCCATTCTAATATAGGATAAAATTGACTTTCAACGGAAAGTCACCAAAAAAGATAAGGAAGGACACTTCATACTCATCAAAGGAAAAAATCTACCAAGAAGAACTCTCAATTCTGAACATCTATGCCCTGAATGCAAGAGCTCCCACATTCATAAAGGAAACGTTACTAAAGCTCAAAGCACACATTGCACCTCACACAATAATAGTGGGAGACTTCAACACCCCACTATCAACAATGGACAGATCTTGGAAACATACACTAAACAGAGACACAGTGAAACTAACAGATGCTATGAACTAAATGAGTTTAACAGATATCTTTAGAACATTTGATCCTACATCAAAAGAGTATACCTTCTTCTCAGCACCTCATGGTACCTTCTCCAAAATTGATCATATAATTGGTCACAAAACAAACCTCAACAGATATAAGAAGATTGAAATAATTCTATGCCTCCTATCAGATCACTACGGAATAAGGCTGGTCTTCAATGGCAACAACAACAATAGAAAGCCCACATACACATGGAAGCTGAACAATGCTCTACTCAATGATAACTTGGTCAAGGAAGAAATAAAGAAAGAAATTAAAGACTCCCTAGAATTTAATGAAAATGAAAGTACAACATACCTAAACCGATGGGATACAATGAAAGCAGTGTTAAGAGGAAGACTCATAGCTCTGAATGCCTCCAAAATGAAACTGGAGAGAGCATATACTAGCAGCTTAACAGCACACCTGAAAGTTCTAGAACAAAAAGAAGCTAATACATCCAAGAGGAGTAGAAGGCAGGAAATAATCAAATTAAGGGCTGAAATCAACCAAGTTGAAACAAAGAACTATACAAAGAATCTACAAAACCAGGAGCTGGTTCTTTGAGAAAATCAACAAGATAGATAAACCCTTAGCCAGACTAACCAGAGGGCACAGAGACAGTACGCAAATTAACAAAATTAGAAATGAAAAGGGAGATATAACAACAGATTCTGAGGAAATTTAAAAAAATCATCAGATCCTACTACAAAAGCCTATACACAACAAAATTGGAAAATCTGGAGGAAATGGACAAGTTTCTAGACAGATACCAATTCCCAAAGTTAAATTAGGAACAGATAAACCATCTAAACCGTCCCATAACCCCTAAAGAAATAGAAGCAGTCATTAAAAGTCTCCCAACCAAAAAAAGCCCAGGACCAGATGGGTTCAGGGCAGAATTCTATCAGACCTTCAAAGAAGACCTAATACCAATACTCTTCAATCTATTCTACAAATTAGAAACAGAAGGAACACTACCCAATTCATTCTTTGAAGCCACAGTTACACTGACACCAAAGCCCCACAAAGACCCAACAATAAAAGAAAACTTCAGACCAATTTCCCTTATGAACATCGATGCAAAAATACTCAATAAAATTCTTGCAAACCAAATCCAAGAACACATCACAACAATCATTCACCATGATCAAATAGGCTTCATCCCAGGGATGCAGGGATGGTTCAATACCCGGAAATCCATCAATGTAATCCACTACATAAACAAACTCAAAGAAAAAAGCCACATGGTCATTTCGTTAGATGCTGAAAAAGCATTTGACAAAGTTCAACATCCCTTCATGATAAAATCTTGGAAAGATCAGGAATTCAAGGAGCATACCTAAACATAGTAAAAGCAATATGCAGTAAACCAGTGGCCAACATCAAACTAAATGGAGAGAAACTCCACTAAAATCAGGGACTAGGCAAGGTTGCCCTCTCTCTCCCTATCATCTATTCAATATAGTACTTGAAGTTCTAGCTAGAGCAATTAGACAACAAAAGGAGGTCAAAGAGATACAAATTGGAAAGAAATCAAAATATCACTATTTGCAGATGATATGATGGTATACTTAAGTGACCCGAAAAACTCCACCAGAGATCTACTACAGCTGATAAACAACTTCAGCAAAGTGGCCAGATACAAAATTAACTCAAGCAAATCAGTAGCCTTCCTATACTCGGAAGGATAAACAGGCTGAGAAAGAAATTAGAGAAATGACACCCTTCACAATTGTCACAAACAATATAAAATATCTCTGTGTGACTCTAACCAAACAAGAGAAAGATCTGTATGACAAGAACTTTAAGTCTCTGAAGAAAGAAATCAAAGATGACCTCAGAAGATGGAAAGATCTCCCATGCTCATGGATTGGCAGGATTAATATAGTTAAAATGGCCATCCTGCCGAAAGCAATCTACAGATTCAATGCAATCCTCATCAAAATCCCAATTCAATTCTTCATAGACTTAGAAAGAGCAATTCTCAAATTCATATGGAATAACAAAAACCCAGGATAGCAAAAACTATTCTCAACAATAAAATGACTTCTGGGGGAATCAGCCTCCCTGACCTCAAGCTGTACTACAGAGCAGTAGTGATAAAAAATTGCATGGTATTGGTACAGTGACAGGCAGGTAGATCAATGGAATAGAATTGAAGACCCAGAAATGAACCCACACACCTATGGTCACTTGATCTTTGACAAAGGAGCTAAAACCATAAGGTGGAAAAAAGACAGCATCTTCAACAAATGGTGCTGGTTCAACTGGCAGTCTACATGTAGAAGATTGTGCATTGATCCATTCCTATCTCCCTGTACAAAGCTCACAAGTCCAAGTGGATCAAGGACCTCCACATAAAACCAGATACACTGAATCTAATAGAAGAGAACGTGGGGAAAAGTCTCGAACACATGGGCCCAGGGGAAAAGTTCCTGAACAGAACACCAATGGCTTGTGCTCTAAGATCAAGAATCGACAGATGGGACCTCATAAAATTACAAATTTTCTGTAAGGCAAAGGACACTGTAGATAGGACAAAACAGCAACCTTCAGATTGGGATAAGATCTTTACCAATCCTATGCCCGATAGAGGGCTAATATCAAAGGTATACCAAGAACTCAAGAAGCTAGACTCCAGAGATCCAAATAACCCTATCAAAAAATGAGGAAGAGAGATAAAGAGAGAATTCTCAACTGAGGAAACTCGAATGGCTGAGAAGCACCTAAAGAAACGCTCAACATCCTTAGTCATCAGGGAAATGCAAATCAAAACAACCTTGAGATTTCACCTCACACCAGTCAGAATGGCTAAGATCAAAAACTCAGGTGACAGCAGATGTTGTTGAGGATGTGGAGAAAGAACACTCCTCCATTGCTGGTGGGATTGCAAGCTGGTACAACTACTCTGAAGATCAGTTTGGCATACCCTCAGAAAACTGGACATAATACTACCTGAAGACCCAGGTGGAGGAGTTGGAGAAGGGACTGAGGGAGCTGAGGGAGTTTGCAGCCCCGGGAGGGAGCAACAGTGGCAACTGGCCTGACACCTTGATACTCCCGGAGACTGGAACACCAACCAAAGAATACACATGGAGGGACCCATGGTGCTGGCCACATATGCTGCAGAGGAGGGTCTTGTTAGCCATCAGGGGGAGGAGAGGCCCTTGGGCCGGAGGGTGTTAGATGCCCCAGTATAGAAGAATGCCAAGGAGGGAAGACGAGTGGATGGGTAGGTGGGTGGGGGAATACCCCCATAGTGGCAGGGGGAGGGGGGAGAAAATGGGTATGTTCCAAAGGGGAGATCTGGAAAGGGGGAAACATTTGAAATGTAAATAAAGTATGAAAAAATAAAAATAAAAAAAAAAGACTTATGCCAGTCAAAAGAAAAACGTTTTCCCACAGACTTATATCCATGATAATAATTTCAGTCTCTATGCTTCCTAGTCACCTTGAAAACTTCTTCAATAAGTCCTTATTTCCATCTAAAACTGTCAGTAATCTCTATGAATTGCATATGAAGTGCACCTGTCGTAGTTAACTTCCGCTATCACTACAACACTGAAGGGTTAATGACCTAAAAGTCTCAAGTGGACTGAGCAAGAAGCTCTGAACAGGAAAGCTGACATCACTGATAAAATCTGTGGGCTCTTAGGTTCCAGCACACTTCTACTAGGAGGATCACAATACCTCTTTGGAGTGGTTATCTATTTCTGAGACCGGAGGAGAACTGACCTGCAGAAGAATCTTCTAGAAGTCGCCTTTTTGCCTTATTTACATAAAATAACCAAGCAACCCTCTGCTCCTACCCCATGTCATGTGTGTACAGTCTCCACTTCTGCAGAGATTCCTCAATTGTTCTGATTAAAATACAATTCTGCGTCTGGAGACCCTGTTCTCATTTTTTAATTTCCACTTCACTTCCATCCATCACGATTTATCAGACACAGTCAAGACTCACCTGTGAAGAGTCTCAAAGAATTTCCCAGATCATACTGGCTCGTTGGCATGTCTGTGGGGAGCTGTCTTTATTGTTAATTGATGCGATATATTAAGAGGTTGGCTGTATCATTCCATGGACAAGTGTTCCTTGACTGTACAAGAAAGCTAGCTAAGCATGACCCTGCAAATGAGCCCTCAACACATCTCTTCTCCACGGTTTACGTGTACTTCCTTGGTTGTGAGTTCCTAGGTTACAAGGAATGCTGTGTGGACTATCAAGCAGACCTGCGCTGAGCTCCTGCCTTGACTTCCCTCAGTGATAGACTGTGATCTGGAAGTGCAAGCTAAATAAACCCTTTCTTCTCCTACGCTGCTTTTAGTTAGAGTATTTTATCACAGCAACAGGACGTAAAGAGTAGTGTCCCAAAAGGCTCCAGTAGTCTCCAGCTGCAGGTGCTACAGAAAGATGATGGACCGTGGGGTTGCTGATTTTAGTCATCGGATTGCTCTACTGAGGGAGTCATAATTTAATGCCATTGGTTGGTGTTCAGGTGAAAACTAGAAGGTGGTAATTGCTTAGAGGAAGTAGCTCATCTAGGTATGGGAGTCATGCACACATGGAGGTCAAGCCTTGAAAGGTGTCAGTCCCCCACACCTCCCCATCACTCTCTGCCTCTTGTCTATCATCATGAGGTAAGTAAGCCACATTCCTTCACTCCCTGCCACAATGCTCTGCATCGCCACACACAGATCTAGAAGCAACAGATCCAAGTGACAATGGGGACCAAAGCCTTTAAACCAAAAGGCAACAATAATAAATCCTTCCTAACTTACATTGTATTTCTCAGGCATTTTTTTTTTAACAGAGAAGGAACACACAGAGATAGATAGGTAGACGGACAGACAGATAGGTAGAAAATGCTCCCGAACACTCCTTATCTTTGGGTCCCACTACTCCCCAGTCTCTTCCTTACCTGCCCTGCTTTCCAGCTAGCCGGGTGTGGTGGTTTGAATAGGCATGGCCCACAGAGACCCACGCGTGTGAATGCTTGGACATAAGGAGTGACACTATTAGGAGATGTGTCATGTTAGAGGAAGTGTGTCACTGTGGAGGCAGGCTTTCAGATCTTAATGCTCAAGCTGCGCCCAGTGTGAAATGTATCCAGTCTCTTCCTTGCTGCCTGTGCATCAAGATGTAGAACTCTCAGCTCCTTCCATGCCTGCCTGGACACTGAATTGCTTTCCTCCATGATGATTGTGGGACAGTGGACTGTGTCCTGTCGGAAAACTTGGTAAGGTTGAGTGGGTTCAGAGTTCCTGGCACCCAGGCACCCACCTGAGATGGTAGGCAGCTGCCTGCTCCCAATCAGATTCCTGGCCTGGAACACTTCCCACACTTCCCACATAGGAAATGTGACCTATGGTCAGGTAGCCCAGAACAAGTTCTCCATGCTAATGAGGTATTTAGAACCCCACAGGGTTTAGCCAGTAAGCTAGGACATTCCTTCCTGCAAAAGGTATAATCTCTGGTCCACCCTGAGACGGTAGTATGCACCCATTTTCCACAATGAACAGTCAACAGTTTGGAACCAACCGTGGGGAGCATGGAGAAGGCCTTCGTCTACAGAGCTTTTCTACCTAAGCCTCCCACAGAAGGCCCCTCTGTGCTCTGCTAAGCTAAAGGCCTCCACTGATGAGCCAAGCTGGAGTGCCCTTGCCCCTAGCCTCGGCCTCTTCACAGACCTGTGGACCCCCAACTCCGTTCCCAACTCCCTGCAACCTAGCAGCCTGTCTGGATGTCCAGAAATTTGGGAGTCCCCGGCCCAGGCTCCTCATTGTGGGTTCGTGAACCCCAACCCTTCATTACTGACTCCATGTGGTTTCCAACAGCGACTGAATGCCCAGGAGCTTGGTAACCCCAGCCTCGGCCTCCCACATCCTAGGCTGTTTTCCCAACCCATAAGTAGTGTATCAAGTAGTGCATCGGAGCTTTGCTCGAGGCCAACACCCAGCAGAGCCTGTGCAGGGTAAATGCATTCACGTTCAGCGTTCAGTGTACCCAGCACCCCAGCAGCTGGGCAAAACACAGACCCACATGTGGTGCCAATGTAGGGTCTACCCAGCTGACACATACTCCAGCTGGCAACCCACACAGACCTGCATTTGAACTCCAGATTAATAAAGGACTTGAGTAACCCCTGGCACCAGTTCAAAAGACCCAGGCCTTCCCACTCTGAAGACAGACATTCTTTTGTTTTTGGGCGCAGCTACTGTCCTGACCCCAGTCCAAATACAGAAAGTCCAACCGACCATTAACAAAAACGCTGATCTCCCCCCCCCCCACACACACACCCCTGCTTTATTATTTCTTTGTTCTCTACTCCTGGCTCCCTTTGATTTTTTTTTTTTTTTTTGGTTTTTCGAGACAGGGTTTCTCTGTGTAGCCCTGGCTGTGCTGGAACTCACTCTGTAGACCAGGCTGGCCTCGAACTCGGAAATCTAGCTGTCTCTGTCTCCTGAGTGCTGGGATGGGTGGGCATGCGCCACCACTGCCCGGCCCCGTTGATTTTTTTAAGAGCACTCTCCAGATCTTGTTTCAGACTCCACCTCTGAAATTGTAAGCCAACCTCAATTAAATGTTTCCTCTGTAAGAGCTGCCTTAGTCATGGTGTATCTTCACAGCAACAGAAATCCTAAGACACCAGGCAAGAATTAAGCAGCTCTCTCCAGAGCTCAGATTCTGCATGTTCATCAGTCACAGCTCAGTGCTTGAAAGCATTAAAGGAACAAACCGTCATCACAAACTCCCCCACGACCTGCAAATAGAACAGGACCCTTCTTAGTAACACTGTAGCTTTTCACATTTCAGCGTGAGTGCAAATGTCCTAGGGAACAGGATTCTGGCAATTACTGTTCTTCTTTCTTCAGAATCCAAATCTAAGCATTAGGATAGATAGAGGGTCATGACAAAAAGCTTGAGAAGTCCCCAGATCCATTTTCTGCTATACAAAGGTATAAAAACATTAAGAAACCCAATTTGGAGCTGAAGAGAGGACTTGGTGGGTAAGAGTACTTTCTGCTTTTGCAGAGGACATGGGTTCAACTCCCAGAACCAACACAGAAGCTAACAACTCTCTAAAACTCTGGTTCTAGGGAATAAACACTCTTTCTGGCCTTCACATGCACCAGACAGGCATGGTGCACAGACATACATGCAGTAAATCTCAAGTACATGTAAAATAAAAATAAGGTTTAGGAAAGTAACCTACTTCCAAACTAATCTTTAACTTTTGGAGATAAGATGCCCCAGGGAATAATAGATATAAAAAGTTCAAACAAAACTCAGAAAATAAGCAGTATTTTTTCTGAGTTTTATTAATAGTAAATGCAATGGTAACTAGATATCAGTTTGCCTCTGTTTGTTAGAGTGGCTTTTAAACACAATCACACATTCCTTTGATAGACTTCGCTTCAAGAGTTGGAACCTTATTACCTTCCTTTGAATGTAAAGTAGACTTCAAACACTGTTTTTAATGAAGAAAATGTAGTAGAAAGCACATTAAGTGATACTCAAAGCTACTTCATAAAAGGAGAGCTGTTGCCTGCTGCCCCACTTGGATTCTTTACTCTACGGAAGATCAGTAACTAGATATTAGATGACATCCACATGCCATTAAGAACCTATAATGGAGCCTCTCAGAGGACAACTTGCTTCTGTCCTCAAGTATCATTGGTAGTGTCAGAGACAGGTGCTTGCCCATGGGATGGGTCTCATGTTGGGCTGGTTATTGGTTGGCCATTTCCTCAGTCTCTGCTCCATCTCCCACTGCTTACAGTTCTTATAGACAAAATAAATTTTGGGTTGAAAGTTTTGTGGGTGGGTTAGTGTCTCTATCCCTCCAGTGGGGTTCCTGCCTGGCTACAGAAGGTGGCCTCTTCAGGTTCCATATCCCCAATGTAGTAAGTCACAGCTAAGTTCACACCCCACCCCATTGATTCTTGGGGGACTCCCTTATCTCAAATCTCTGTCATTCTGGAGATGGTCCCCACCTCTTCACTCCTGTCCATTGCAGACTTCCACGGGCATCTAGCCATCTCTCCTGTCCTTCCCTATACCTGATCCTGAACACCCTCCCCCATTCCCCTTCCCACCCTCTCTCACTCCCAGTTCCCTCACTCCATCTGCCTCTTATGATTTTATTCCCCCTTCTAAGTGAAATTCAAGCTTCCTCACTTGGATCTTCCTTCTTGTTTAGTTTCATTGGGTCTGTGGAGTATATCACGGTTATCCACTTATAAGTGAGTATATACCATACAAGTCCTTTTGGGATTGGACTAACTCACTCAGGATGATATTCTCAAATCCCATCCATTTACCTGTAAAATTCATGATGTTTTTCTGGCTATTTATTATAAACAAAACTGCTATCAACATAGTTGAGCAACATCTCTTTGTGAGATGTTGGATCATCTGTTGGGTGTATGCCCAGGAGTAGTATAGCTGGGTCATGAGGTAGAACTATTCCCAGTTTTCTAAGAAACCACTAAATTGATTTCCAAAGTGGTTGTACAAGTTTGCATTCTCACCAACAACGAAGACATGTTCTCCTTGCTACAAATCCTCACCAGCATGTGCTATTTCTTGAGTTTTTATTTTAGCCATTCTGATGGGTGTAAGGTGGAACCTCAGAGTTGTTTTGATTTGCATTTTCCTGGTGACTATGGACTTTGAACATTTCTTTAAGTACTTCTCAGTCATTTGGGATTCCTCTATTGAGAATTCTCTGTTTAGTTCTGTACCCCATTTTTTAATTAGGCTATTTGGGTTGTTGGTGTCTAACTTCTTGAGTTCTTTATAAAGTTTGGATATTAGCCCTCTGTCAGATGTAGGGTTGGTGAAGATCCTTTCCCAATCTGTAGGCAGATTCTCTTGGCAGTGTCCTCTGTCTTACAGAAGCTTTGCAGTTTCATGAGGTCCCATTTATCAATTGTTGGTCTTAGAGCCAGAGCCATTGGTGTACTGTTCAGGAAATTATCTCCTGTACCAATGAGTTCAAGGATATTTCCCACTTTATCTTCTATGAGATTAGTGTATCTGGTTTTATGTTGAGGTCCTTGTGGACTTGAGCTTCGTCCAGGGTAATAAATATGGATCTATTTTCATTCTTCTACATGTAGACATCCAGTTAGTTCAGCATCATTTGTTGAAGATGCTTTCATTTTTCCATTGTATGGTTTTATCTTCTTTATCAAAAATCAAGTGTCCATAGGTGTGTGGGTTTATTTTTGGGTCTTCCATTCAATTCAATTCCATCAACTTGTCTGTTTCTGTACCAATACCATGCAGTTTTTAATCACTACTGCTCTGTAACAATGCTGGAGGTCAGGGATGGTGATTCCCCTGGAAGTTCTTTTATTATTCAGGATTGTTTTGGCTATCCTGGGTTCTTTGTCTTTCCATATGAAGTGGAGAATTGTTCTTTCAGGGTCAATAGAAAATTGTGTTGGAATTTTGATGGGGATTGCATTGAATCTGTAGATTTCTTTTGGTAAGATGGTCATTTTCACTATGTTAATCCTAACTGTCCACGAGCATGGGAGAGCTTCCCATCTTCGGATATCTTCTTCAATTTCTTTCTTCAGAGACTTGAAGTCCATAGCCAAACAGTGGATGGAGCTTAGGGACTCTTATGGAAGAAAGGGATAGGAACTCCACAGGAAGACCAACAAAGTCAACTAACCTGGACCCTTGGGGCTCTCAGGATCTGAACCACCAACCAAAGAACATACACAGGCTGGACTTAGTCCTCCCAACACATATGTAGCAGATGTGCTGCTTGGTCTTCATGTGGGCCTCAAACAATTAGAACAAGGGATATCCCAAACTCTGTTGCCTATACTTGGGATATGTTCTTCTAGCTGGGCTGTCTTATCTGGCCTAAATGGGAGAAGAAGCACCTAGACTTGCAGAGACTTGAAGTGCCAGGGTGAGGGGAGTCCCAGGGGGTTCCACCTACTCAAAGGAGAAGTAGAGGGGCTGTTGGAGGGGGCAGTACGTGGGATGTAAGTAAAGTGAATAAGTAAAAAAAAATTAAATTTAAACAACAGGAACCTATAATTAGGGGACAGAGAGACAGCTCAGCAGTCAAAAGTACTGACTGCCCTTCTGGGAGACCCTGGTTCAGTCCTCAGTGCCTGCATGGCTGCTAACAGCCATTTGTAACCCCAGATCCAGGAAATCCAATGCCAACTTTTGGCATCTGAGCACCAGACATGCATGTAGAATATAGACATACATGCAAACAAACACTCAAAAACATAAGGTAAGTAAATAAAATTAATTTTAAAAAACAACTGTCACAGGGACTTGGGCGTTGACTCAGTGGTTAAGAGCACTTGCTGCTCTTCTATAGGACCTGGGTTCAATTCCCAGTACCCACATGGTGGTTCTAAGCATATGTAACTCCAGGTCCAGGTGATTCAATCCCCTCTTCTGGCTTTCAGAATAATAAAACAATAAATAAAGCCATTGTGCTGGCTACTTTTATATAACCTTGCTCAAGCTAGAGTTGTTAGAGGAGGGAACTTCAGTTGAGAAAATGCCTCCATTTCATAAGATCTGGCCATAAGGAATTTTTAAAAATTAGTGATCAATAAGGCCCATCTCATTGTGATGGCATCATCCCTTCAATGATGAACAGCAAAATGTATATGTAGGCCAAATAAACCCTTTCCTTTCCAACTTGATCTTTGGCCATGGTGTTTTATCTCAGGAATAAAAACTCTAAGACAATCATAAAGCCTTATGCCACAACAACTATGAAACTCCTGGTCCCTTTAGTGACAGTCTTTTTTTAATATAGAAGCTTCAGCCCTAACTAAGTCTTCAAATGGTAACAGACTGAGTTGACATCATGAAAGCAGCAGTGTAAGAAACAGCAGAAAATTACATGATGAAGTTAATCCTAAATTCTTGACTCACAGAAACAGTCCATTAGTGACTTTTCTATAGCTGTGAAGGTTAAAAGTCAAGCCCAAGACAAACAGCAGAGGTGCCTATTTAACATCAAAATGGAACTAGCCTCCAGGTTCTCCCAGCATCCCTCAGTCCCTACCGGTTACAAGGTATGGCTCACATAACTATACCTTCTACCCTGACCTCTCCAGCCTAGGGGCTGGCAGGCCCTTCCCCTCAAGGCTCTTTCCTATATAATCCAGACATTTTGGTTATCTGCCTTTTGTATTTTGGCCTCCGGGCTGTTGCACCTAATTCCCAGCCCTCTCTCCCCACATGGCTCAGCTCAGCCTGGTCATGTCCACACTAAACTCTCCCAGATGTCCCTTCCTGTATTAGTCAGAGCTCTCTAGAGTCACAGAACTTATGCAATGTCTCTCTATATTGAGGAAATTTATTATGACTTACAGTCTTTAGTCCAACTAACTCAACAACGGGCAGCTGTAGATATCCAAGAATCTAGTACTTGCTCAGTCCAACAAGGCTAGTTGTTTCAGCTGATCTTCTGTATAAGCTGGAATCCTGAAGAAGTAGGTTCCTACAGATATGCTGGTAAGTAAGTGCAAACAGTAGAAGAATGATTCTTCCTTCTTCCAAGTCCTTAAGTAGGTCTCCAGCAGAAGGTGTGGCTCAGATTAAAGGTGTTTACCACCACGCCTGGATCTGGGAATTGCTTTGTCCCAGGCTGACCTTGAACTCAGAGATCTCCTTGCCTCAGTTTCCTGGGATTAAAGGTGTGTACTACCTTGTCTGGGCCTAAGCTTTTCATGGCCACTATTCCTTAAGATGTCTATGCGAAGATCCAGGTCAGAAACTTGTGTCTTCCAGCCTCAAGATCTGGATCACTGGTGAGCCCTCCAATTCTTGATTGTAGTTCACTCCAGATATAGTCAAGTTGATAACCAGGAATAGCCATTACACTTCCTCTACCTACATTCTCCATTTTATCTACAATAAACTTTTTCTTTCACCATACCTAGGAGCAGTCATGTCCTTTCCTTTCCATTTCTTTTTTCATTCATTTAATGCTAAAACCAGGGGGTGGCTAAAATAAGTTCCCTTCCCAAGGAATTTGGACTCTCCACACCAAGCTGCTGATCCGACTCTCCTGAGGTATGTAAGGAACATTTGTTTGATTCTAGAGTCTCCCTCTTCAGCAGCTTCTCCCCCTACCTTAACTGTCTTCTTCTCCTCACCTACTCAGTAAGTGTCCTCTCTCCCTTTTGGGCCACCTACCACATGAGCACCCACCTCCTATGTCCTTTTGGGCTGCCCACCATATGGGCATGTCCCTATTACTATCTCCATGTGGGCAGTTCTGCTTACTACAACACTTGCACCTCTCTAGCTGTTTTCTTCTCTAGCTGCTCTAACCAATTGTCTCTCTCCTACTGGACATCACTGTAGAGCCCCCCTGCTTGGTCTACTTTTATTACAAAAGCCACACCAGTCTACCAGGCTTCTATCACATAGAAAGGGATGTCTCTCTGTGGTTTAGGACATTTCTCTCAAACAAATCTCTCAGTCTGCTTAGGATTGCCTCTGACTGAAATTCTTGTTACCAGGATAACTTACCCTCTCTGCTCCATCATGGCTCCTCAGCTCCTTTCTGGAACTTCCTCACCTCCCACTAGGAGCTGCCTACATGCTCCAGGGTCTGCAACCCTTTCCTTTCCCATTGGAGCTACCTGCTCTGTCTCTCCTTGTGCCCTCCAGAGCCCATACATTACAGGTTTCTTTGCCTCCCCCTAGGAGCTGCCTACCAAACCTCCACGCTTTTCTATGTCCTTATGGCTTCTACAATATTAAAACCCTCCCTCAGGTAGAGTTCCTGCCTATTCCTCCTTGTCCATTAATGGCTATACTATTCTCTGTCACTTAGCTGCCTAACATTCCTTATGGCAGAATTCATTTTGTGATCCTTCTTCCTTTTTCTCCTTGGACTCAATTCTTTCTCAGACTCATTTTCTTAAAACCTCACTGTCTTTTTGAAAATAACTTTGTCTCAGAATAGCTTCATAACCAAAGATACCCAACTTGAGTTCCAAATTCTAGATTGATAATCACTTCTGCTACTGCACAAACAAAAGATCCCAGTCTCTTATCTCTAAGGTTTTACTATTTCCCACTCTGAAATCTTTTATCTCTATGATTTCTCTGTGCTTTATTGTCAAGAAATCTTTTAAGACTAAAGTATAGTCTTTATCTCAGGATTGATTTGTAAATTTGTTGGGTGTGGCTAAAGATCTATAAAATCTGTAAGAAATTTAGCTTTAAACTTATAACAAAAGGCTTATAGTTAAAACCTATACATAGAACTTTAATTTGCTACAACATCCTATATATGTTGTTCAACTCTGCTTTACAGTCTATATTTGACTTGGATTTGACTCTCATTTAAAAAATAGGTCTACTAAGAAAATATGTTTAAAAGAGCAAACAATGTGGGCCGGGCAGTGGTGGCGCATGCCTTTAATCCCAGCACTTGGGAAGCAGAGGCAGGCGGATTTCTGAGTTCGAGGCCAGCCTGGTCTACAGAGTGAGTTCCAGGGCTACACAGAGAAACCCTGTCTCAGAAAAAAAAAATGTAGATAAGTAACAAAATATGTTTGATAAATAAGATATGTTTGATTATTTACAGCTAAACCAAACAAAGATAAAAGCTGCAAAATACTAATATAAAAGCAATTAACTTATAGTAAACTGTTAAAGATGATTAAGATGATGGGCAGTGGTGGCACACGCCTTTAATTCCAGCACTTGGGAGGCAGAGAAAGGCGTATTTCTGAGTTCGAGGCCAGCCTGGTCTACAGAGTGAGTTCCAGGACAGCCAGGGCTATACAGAGAAACCCTGTTTCAGGGGGGAAAAAAATGATTAAAACATGCAAGTTAATAGTCACTTTATAAATGATCAAATTCTTTCACGTGTTCAGAACTATCTTATAGTCATGCTACTTACTAATGTAATTAATTACAGGAATAAGCTTTATTTAGGCTCCTGTATATGTTTTCAAAGTTAAGCCTAAAGCCAGTATGTAAATCAGGTATGCTAAATAGATAGATGTTCTCAAGCTCTGCTGAATGTATCATCTAAAATGTTTAATAAAAAAAGATTTTTGTGATAGACGTGCCAGCTCAGCACCTCACCCTTAACTTCCTCCAAAGAAGATGATGGGTGTGGAAGAACACTATCTGGAGCTTGCTTTAAATGTAGAAAAGCTGAAGGGGGGATGGGGAGAACACTGCCCTTCACCTCCCCTACTGTGGACTCTGTCCAAACTGTAGACAAGCAGGACACCAAGGAGTTGATTGCCCTGCTTCGCCCAGACAAGGTAGGCTGGTCCTACTCCACAAGAAAGTCTCTTGAATCTTCTGGGCCTGGTGGCTGAAGACTGCTCTGGTACCTCTGCCCTCAACAACCACAGAGGAATCTAGGGTGAGTGTGCAGATAGCCAATACAGTTCTGTCATTTTTAATAGAAACTGCTTGGTCTGTTCTTTCGGCTTACTCTGGTGAAATGTATCCTTCTCAGAGCTCTGATGGAGTTGACAACTAGCCCAGTGATAGCTCTGTCAGTTTCACAGCAGCAACCAACGCTTCAGTGGCCTTCTCAGTTCTTTTTATACACTAAACTCAGACCATAAGCCTGACGCTCCTAGAGCTACTGCTAGGTCTAGACACAGTTTACCTTGCTACCAGACTCCAAAAACAAGATACACTCACAGAACAGATTTCAATGTACCTTCTTACCATTCCTTCATTTAAAGGAACTAGCATTACAATGACTGCTTTTCATAGTCAGCCACCAGTGTCTCATAGTGAATTGTTGGATAGAAACCGAGGTGTGAAGTTTATGTAAGGTCTGAGGGCGTGAAAGCTCAAGTTGTGAGGGTCTAAGAAAATGTTTGAAGCTCTAAGAAGTGTTTTAGGGAGTGTAATCGAAAGTTATAAAGGTCTGAGGATGTGAAAGTGTATGCTGCCATAAGAAAGAATGTAAAGCCGGGCAGTGGTGGCGCACGCCTTTAATTCCAGCACTCGGGAGGCAGAGGCAGGCGGATTTCTGAGTTTGAGGCCAGCCTGGTCTACAGAGTGAGTTCCAGGACAGCCAGGGCTACACAGAGGAACCCTGTCTCAAAAAAAAAAAAAAAAAAGAAAGAAAAAAGAAAGTAAGTTTGATCCTAAGGGAAGTCTTAGAAATCTGGAGAAATTAGAGGAGAAGCAGACCGCTTTGGTGTTTATGAGTTATGCTATAGACCAGAAAGTTTACCTGGGACAGAGAATGACTGATACTTCAGGGGACAGAAACAAACATCAGGAGTTGATCTCAAAAATGACCCAAAGATATGGAAGTTTAATTGAGTCAGGCATTGAGAAATTTGTGCCTTGAGGCTGATCAAAAACAACACAGAAGTCACCAAACCTCAAGACTGACTGAAATTGAGAGATGCCTTGTATCAGGGACCTGATAAAGCACGGTTTATTTCAGAGTGACAGGACAGGTATAAAGAGCTGTCCATCACAAAGAACACAGACCTCACCAAATAGTGCAGACAAGTCACTGAAGAAGCACAGCCCCAGGGGAGGGGAGGAATCTACCCAGATGTCACATATTCAACAACAAAACTTACAAGACATGTAACCAAGACCTAAAATACAACTTGTACAGAGGGAGGTAGGGGAAAAAACAGCAGAAACCTGTTAAGAATGGGCCAAAGTATTGGGTTTAGAAAAGATCTCACAGAAGCCACTATAAATGTGTTGAAAGAACTAAGAAGGGGGCTGGAGAGATGGCTCAGAGGTTAAGAGCACTGGCTGCTCTTCCAGAGGTCCTGAGTTCAATTCCCAGCACCCACATGGTGGCTCACAACCATCTGTAATGGGATCTGATGCCCTCTTCTGGTGTGTCTGAAGACAGCTACAGTGTACTCATAATAAATAAGATAAATCTTTTCAAATAGAAAGAAAGAAAGAAAGAAAGAAAGAAAGAAAGAAAGAAATTAATTTGCAATAAGGAAGAGTCTTTTTAAAATGATGATAGCTAGGTGATGGCCGTTAGTCCCAGCACTGGGAAGGCAGAGGCTGGCAGATCTATGTGAGTTCAAAGCCAGTCTGGTCTACAGAGTGAGGTCTGGGATAGGCAAAGTTACACAGAGAAACCCTATTTCCAGGAAGACATGACTGAAAGCTTTACCCTCAGAATTTCGAATTCAATAATCTGGGACTGTCATGGCTTGAACATGCTTGGCCCAGGGGGTAGCACTACTAGAAGGTGTACCTCTGTTAGAGTAGGTGTGTCACTGTAGTTATGGGCTTGAAGACCCTTATCCTAACTGCCTGGAAGTCAGTATTCTGCTAGCAGCCTTGAGATGAAGACGTAGAACTCTCAGCTCCTCCTGCACCATGCCTGCCTGGATGCTGCCATGCTTCCGCCTTTATGGTAATGGACTGAACCTCTGAACCTATGAGCCAGCCCCAATTAAATGTTGTCTTTATAAGAGTTGCCTTGGTCATGGTATCTGTTCACAGCAGTAAAACCCTAACTAAGATAGGGACCACAGTTGAGAATGACTGCTGTAGTTAATCTATCAAAATTTCTTATATAATACTCAAGACAAACATCAAGGGATATTAATAAGCTTGGCCATTTAGAAGTAAAACTATTTACTAAAATATATAAAATGTAATGAAAATTGTTACATTATGTCATAAAGGATAATATGACTTCATAAAGAACACCAACAATGCAGTAAGAAGATATGAAACAGCCTATTAGAAAAATGGATGATGTATCTGAGTAGGCATTTTATGGCCACGGATATAAAACTGGCCAAGAAAAAATACAATCTGCTTCATTAATAATCAAGAAAAGCAAATGTAATATCAATGAAAATCATTCAGTAAAGTCAACAAATGCTTACTGAAGTAGGTTATGGGCATCCTACTTGCTCTAAGTTCCAGGTATAGCAGAGGGCTGGACTTGCAAACTTCCCATTACCACAGCTTTCCTCTGTGGTGAGCGTACAATGGAGAAAAGCAAAGAAAGGTAGGGTTAAGGAAAGGGGAAGAAGTACGGAGTTTTAAAAGGGTTGAATAGGGAAGGACTCAGACAACCCAACAAACAAGAGGAGTCACGGGGCTATAGATTCTTTTTTGTTTGTTTTGTTTTGTTTTTGAGACAGGGTTTCTCTGTGTAGCCCTGGCTGTCCTGGAACTCACTCTGTAGACCAGGCTGGCCTCGAACTCAGAAATCTGCCTGCCTCTGCCTCCCAAGTGCTGGGATTAAAGGCATGCGCCACCACTGCCTGGCTCAGGCTATAGATTCATGCTGGTTAGTTTTTGTCAAAGCTAAGATCAAATTTGAAGAGGGAACTTCAACTCAGAAAATGTCTCCATCAGTTGAGCCTATAGCAAGCCAGTGGCACATTTCCCTGATAGATGCTTGATGTTGAAGAGTGCCAGTCCTGACCATGTGGTACTGGGTTTTAAGAAAGCACACAGCATTGTTGGACTTGAAAATCCACATGTCTGGGCAGCCCACCCCACAAAGACACAGAGACTGAGAACGATGCAATAAGCATGAGGTCTATTGAATCCAGTGCACTGGGGCCACCCTGCCAACAGGGCAATGGCGACCCGGGGTTAGTAAGGTACACACTTTTTATACACTTTTCTGGGGCAGAGCTTGGCAACAGCATGAAAGGGTAGGTTCGCATTGGTGGTTAATTTTTACTTCTTTTATGATTGGAGGCCCGAGGTGGTAACTCAGCCTATTACCACCCACCTGTGGCTTCAGCCTGTCCTTGACAACAGAGAATTCTGTCCATTGTGTGGAGCCTGAGGCATATCTGTTCCTGGCTCCACTTTTTCATTTTCTAACGGTTATCTTTGGCCCTTCTGACTATCTGGAATGTTTCCCAGTCTGGCTCATCAGCCGCCTTTTGCCTCTCAAGGCCTCACAGCAAGTCATGGAGGAGCAAGCCAGTAAACAGCATTCCTCCATGGCCTCTGCTTCAGTTCTTGCCTTCTGGTTCTTGCCCTGGTTGAGTTTCTGCCTTAGCTTTCCTCAGTGGAAGAATGTGACTGGGAGTATAAGCCACATAAAACCCTTTTCTCATCAAGTTACTTTTGGTTAATGTCTACTAGTGGTTATCACAGCAACAGAAAACAAACTAGGACAAGAAACTCTAGGCAGAAGAAAAACTGAGTGCAAAGGTCATAAGGAACATTTAAGAAGCTGGAGTAACTGAAGGAGAAATACCACACTGCATAACCGAGTAATCAAAGAGCAGATGTTGATAAAGACTTGGTAACAGCAACTCTTGTACACTATTGGAACAAGTGTAACAAAACACTTTTGGTCTTTGCAACATCACTGTTCTAGATAGATCTTCCAGAAAAATCTCAATATGTCTCAGGACACATGTACAAATGTTCATGACAGCAACCCTGGTTAAACTCTATGGGTCACAAAATAAAAGCAAAGGGGCCAGGTGTCATAGTTATGGATTCTATTAATGAGATGAAATACCATAACCAAAAAGCAGCTTGGAGTGAAAGGGGTCTATTTGGCTTATATTTCCTTATCAGTGTTCATCACTGAAGGAAGTCAGGACAGGAACTCAGTCAGGAACCTGGAGGCAGGAGCTGATGCAGAGGCTGTTGAGGGTGCTGCTTACTGGGTTGCTCCTCGTGGCTTGCTCAGCTTACCTTCTTGTATCACCCAGGACAGCTGGCACAGATAGCACTGCCCACAATGGGCTGGGCTCTCTCCCATCAGTCACTAAAGACAATGCCCTACAGGCTTGCCTACAGGTTGATCTTATGGAGTTGATATCTTTCTTTCTTTAAGATTAATTTATTTTAAATTTTATTTATATAAGTACACAGTACCTATCTTCAGACCTACCAGAAGAAGGCATCAGATCCCATTACAGACGGTTGTGAGCCACCAAGTGGTTGCTGGGAATTGAACTCAGGACCTCTGAAAGAGAAGTCAGTGCTCTTAACTGCTGAGCCATCTCTCCAGCCCAGGAAACATTTTTTGTTTGTTTGTTTGTTTGTTTGTTTGTTTTGGTTTTTCCGAGACAGGGTTTCTCTGTGTAGCCATGGCTGTCCTGGAACTCACTCTGTAGACCAGGCTGGCCTCGAACTCAGAAATCCACCTGCCTCTGCCTCCCAAGTGCTGGGATTAAAGGTGTGTGCCACCACTGCCCGGCCAGGATGCATTTTTAAAATAAAGATCCCCTTCTCTCAGCTGACTTTAGCTTGTGCCAAGTTGACATAAAACTATCTGGCATACCGGGTGTGTCGGCAAACAGAGGCAAGCAGATCTCTGTGAGTTCCAAATAACCCAGGGTTACACAGTGAGATCTGATTTCAAAACAAACAAGTAGACAAACAATACACCCTCCTCACCCCTCCCCCCCCAAAAAGACATGAAAGTGGGAGGTAGGCATATAAGGAGGAGTGGGAGGTTGATGGGAAGGTGTTACAGGGTATTTGATTATTGTACATAGAAAACCTAATTGTTAGCAACACAGAAAAGCTTAAATAGATGCCAGATGCAGTTAGGTGTGTCCTGAAGAGAAGCAGTTTGGGTGTGCCTCTAAAAGCATCCACAGATAAGAATGCTAAAGAATGGAAAGTCCCTATCTTAAGGCAAGTTGCAGGGGAGAGTTCTTGTGGTCTCGGCTCTATGACCCGAGGCAAAATCAGCTGGATGGCCTTGAGCTACCCTACCAAAAAGGTGAAACACACACACACACACACACACACACACACACACACACACAATGCACGGTAGTGGCATGGTTCAGTTTTGGGGAGGAGCTAGAGACTTCTTTCATAGCAAGTGGACCTTTGATAGGTACTTTGTTTTGGCTTTCTTCATGGAAGGAGCTCTGGTAAGAGATTTCACTTTGGGCTTGCAGGAACCACAGAGAAGCAGCTGGCAGGACACTGTAAAACAGTATTCTAGGAAGGAGAGCTAAGGAGCCCTCTTGGGTTTGGAGGAGCTCGAGGGAAAGGTAGACTAGCTCGGTAGAATGACACAGATAGAAAGTGATTTCTAAACAGCTGGCAGTTTTGTTGTAGAATCAGGCTTGTAAAGGTATATTTTGTATATAATTAAGAAAATTAAGTTCCCTCACTGAACTAGCAGGTTTTTGCCTCAGTTTGTCTCCCTCCTGTGTCTTTATTGGTATAAATATTAGTTAATTTAAATGGTAGCATACTGCAGGAAGGGGGATAGAAAGAATAAAAAGGGTGAGGGGTGGGTGTGGTCAAAGGACATTAGCTAGGTGTCTGAAACTGGCAGAGAATAAATTTCATTTTAAAAAAAAGTTGGTTCTGGTGGCACAGGCCAGTAACATTTGCTGAAGGAAGTAGAGGCAGGTGAATCTCTGAGTTCAAGGCCAGCCTGGTCTACAGAGTGAGTTCCAGGACAGCAAGAGCTACACAGGGAAACTCTGTCCAAGGATCTGCCTGTCCCTCTCTCCATAATGTTGCATTTATAACTGTGTTCCACTGTCTTAGGGTTTTACTGCTGTGAACAGATACCAAGACCAAGGCAACTCTTATAAGGACATTTAATTGGGGCTGGCTTACAGGTTCAGAGGTTCAGTCCATTATCATCTAGGCAGGAACATAGCAGCATCCAGGCAGGCATGGTGCAGGAGGAACTGAGAGTTCTACATCTTCATCTGAAGGCTGCTAGCAGAATACTAGCTTCCAGTCATCTAGGATGAGGTCCTTAAAGCCCACACCCACAGAGCCATGCCTACTCAAAAATGCCACACCTACTCTAACAGGGCCACACCTTCTAATAGTGCCACTCCCTGGGCCAAGCATATACAAACCATCACAACCACCATTCCCAGCCATTTTATATGGGCCTAGGATCAAACTCAGATCCTCATGTTTGCAGAACAAGCACTTTACTAAGCAATTTCCTTAATCCCCTAAACTTATTTTTTTCATATTAAAAAATGCCATAGCGCATGTATAAGGTGTCAGAGGACAAATTGAGGGAGTGGGTTCTCTCCACCATGTAGGTCTTAGAGACTGAATTTAGGTCATTGTCAAGATTAGCAACAAGTGCCTTACTTAACTCAATGAGCTATCTCACTGACCCTAGGCTTTTTTTCTTAAGACAGAGTCTTATGCCAGGTAGTGGTGGTGCAGACCTTTAATCCCACCACTCGGGAGGCAGAGGCAGGCAGATTTCTGAGTTTGAGGCCAGCCTGGTCTACAGAATGAGTTCCAGGACAGCCAAGGGCTACACAGAGAAACCCTGTCTTGAAAAACAAAACAAAACAAAACAAAACAAAACAAAACAAAAGAGTTTTACTATGTAAGCCTGGCCTAGAACTTGAAGTGTAGACCAGACTAGCCTCAAATTCAACAGAGATCTGTTGTTGGAATTTTCAACCCCAATAAACCCATATAAACATGCAATCTAATTATTATAAGTTATATATTATGGTTATTTTAAGTTATAAGCCTAGATTGGGCAGATCTAATACTATATTAACTTATTTCCCAGATGTAAGACCCCTTGTTACTTGTGTTTTTTCTTGGCCATGTGGTTCTGTTCTGTCATGGCTTTTTCCTCTTCTTTTTTAGTTCTCTTGTCTTCTTCTCCCTCTCTGCCTGCCCCCAATCTCAAAATCCTTCCATCCCACCTGTTCCCTCCCTTGCTCTAGCTTTTATTGACCACTTAGAATGAGGAGAAGGTTCGCATGAGATCACCTAAGTACGTGATCAACTGCTCTTGGGTGGGGGCAACCCCTCTTGAGGAATCAGAATTAACTTCAGAATAGAAACAGCACCAGGACAACCTACAGCTGAGAGTTGCCTGCCTCTGTGTTCCAAGAGCTGGGATTAAAGACACTATACCCAGCCCTAAACTTGGCTTTTTAATCATGGGAAATCCTCAGCAGTTCACTCATCTGGCTAATAGATCAAATGGAGGTAACTCCATCATGACTAGAGAAAAAACTAAAATGAATTTTAATTCCATAAAATTTTACATCTCATGTGCAATCTAGGACTGTTCTAAGTACATTCACACTTTTAGAATCACCTAATACCTAATACCGAGAATAATACAGTATAAGGGGCACTGTTATAATTTCTATTTTACAGAAAGAGAAAGTGAGACACAAAAGTGAGTATTTTACTGACTACCATTCGGTAACTTATGGGCTTTATTTTAACACAAGCAAGAAGCCTCTAGAATCTACTCCCTTATCGCTGATTTACACTGCTTTCCTTAGCTTAGTAAGTTTTTTTAAAGATTTATTTTAAAAATTATTCATTTATTAAAATTATAATTACATCATTTTCCCCTCCTTTTCTTTCCTTCAAACCCTTCCATATACTTTTCTTTGGATGCCTGCATGGGTACCACATGCATGCAGGAATTTAAGGAAGCCAGAAGAGTTTGCTTCTCTGGAGCTGTAGTTAGTTACTGGGGATTGTCAGAGTTCTATATAAGTGCTAAGAACCAAATTCTGCAAGAGCAATAAGCATTCTTAACTGCAGAGCCGTTCTCCAGCCCTATATCATGACATTTTGTCGGCAGGGGTCAGGGGCTAGAGGTCATAGAGGTCATAGAGACAGAGAGAGCAAAGAGCTATGGAGGCAGTACTGATCAAATTCACTCAGCAATATTGCTCTTTGACAGTGTTGCTTATCTTAAAGAGGGTCATGCCTTGCAAAGACTGGCCAGAGCAAGCATTGGGACTTATCCATAAATTCTGAAAGGGACTATTTTAAACTTTTACTTTCATCAGGGCAATATCAGATCTTTTCCAAGTCTATTTTAAAAAGTATTTTAGAGTTCTGTCGCCACCTTGTGGTGCTTTGTTGTAGTATTGAACTGAAAACATCTCAGAATCTAGGAAAAAGTCAAAGTCGATTAATTGTAAGACTGATGTTTTATCTGCTTTTTATAATTTTGGTCACTTTCTATTGGCATGTGAACTTATCTTCATCATTTTTTAAAGCAAAGTGACAAAACTTGGAACATCAGTTTATTATCGAAATACTAGGCCAAGACTGGCGGCTACTCCAGGCTCCTTAGAGGAGGCCATGTGACTTTCTATTACTATCTGAAGACAGGTTTTTTTTTGTTTTTGTTTTTTAAGATTAGAGATGTGTGTGTGCTCGCGCACGTGAGCACACACTAAGGCCAGAAGAGGATGATATATCCATGGGAACTGAGGCTACATGAAGTTGTGAATGAACCAGTGTCCTCTACAATTGCAGATCACTCTCTTGAAGACAAATCCACCTCTCTAACCCCTGAAGATCCAGCAGTGTGTAACACACACAAACACACACATACATAGATACATATAATATATAAGTGTATAGATAAGTAGGTAGGTAGACAGACAGACAGACAGACAGTGTAGCCCTAGATAGCTGTATATAGAACAGGCCGGCCTTGAAGTGATAAGGGATATACCTGCCTCAGCCTCCTGAGTGGTGAGATTACAGGTATATGCCACCACATACACATTTTTTCTTTTCTTTTCTTTTTTTTCTTTTTTTCTTTTTTTCTTTTTTTTTTTTTTTTATGGTTTTTCGAGACAGGGTTTCTCTGTGTAGCCCTGGCTGTCCTGGAACTCACTCTGTAGACCAGGCTGGCCTCAAACTTAGAAATCCACCTGCCTCTGCCTCCCGAGTGCTGGGATTAAAGGCGTGCGCCACCACTGCCTGGCTCATTTTTTCTTGTTTTATTTATTTATTTATTTATTTATTTATTTATTTATTTTGCAAAAGAATTTCTTTATTGTATCCAGCAACTTTCTAAAGCAATTAAGTATGTCATTCTTTTAAGAAATGAGTCTCCTTGAATTATAAACTTTCACGCCATTTTGCATTGAAGACCGAGAATATTTAGTAAGCAATGCACCTATAGTTTGCTTCTCTCCGCACAAATCTTGGATTTATGGACCGATGTCTTCTTCTGTCCACTTTTCTGTTAGAACAGACTATTAAAAAGCTCCTGTATTCCCTCAGGCAAATTATCTACTTTGAGCAAAAATATGATTTCTGGTCTTGAGTTTCTATCCTCCAGTGCTAAACCCTTGAGCTAATCAATCCGAGTTGTCATATTCCCTCAGGAACACTCTGCTGCCACACTTCCTGAAACTCCACAAGATTAAACTTCACAGCATTCTGCAGCGGCATCTCTGTGGTTGCTCTGCATATTTTGTCAGTGTTCAATTCAAAATAGACTTCATTTTTGTCCACATATTTCTTTCCGTAGCATTTAAGACAGTGTTCAGTCATTTCCTCTGGCCCCAAAATTCCAAGTTCCTGCAGTCACACAGTCAAGGGGACTTATTAAAAGACCAAGATCCAGAATCTACAAGCTGAGTTACATGATTCAGAAGTCTGATCTCATAATAAAATTCAAGAATCCTCCAGTAACTTTTGAGCGGTTTGCATCCTCTTCTTTCTGTCAGGGCCTTCATAAGAATTTTCCATTACAAGTCTCTTTAGCTTTTTTAACTTAGTTCTGCATCTTCTTAATTCCCAATAATTATTAGAGAAACCAAAGATCTCCGTGTGAACGTTGTGAACGATGTTACTCGGCGTTTCCTCCCCTTCAGCTGGTCTGGAGTTTTGCATCCAGGGATGAAAAGCGGCATATTGACGTGTTTGCTATCTTCAAGTGGTAGGTTTTGTCTTTACTACACAACACAGCTTGTTCATCCTTATCTCCTCGAATCACAAAACTGTCCCCGGCTTCCAGCTGCTGGCACAGTGCTGGTTCCAGCTCCAGAAGACAAAAAGTCACCGGTGGCCATGCCTCTGGTCCTGGGGCTGAAGCTCAGGCAGTGCACAGTGGGCAGCAACACAGGGCGGTGTTCAGCTTGGTGACCTGCAGCATCGAGTATCGCGTCCACTTCCTCGAGGGTCCCCCTGGGAGCCAGGGCGGGGACCGTTTTGTTTATTTTTTAATTATATTTTAGTTACAACATTTCTCCACTCCCTTTCCTCTCATGTACATATTTTAATAGAATATCTTTTATTTATTCTTGGAAAGCTTTGTATGTGCATACAACGTATCTTGATCCTATCTACCTCAAACTCCCTCCTTCCACCCCCACTAAACTGCACTAAACGTCCCCCTCCTACCTTCTTGTCCCTTTTTCCCCTTAGTAACCCACTGAGTCCAAATAGTGCTTCCTGACGGAATGACTGTTGGCTGATTTTGTTGACTTGATCTTGTGCAGATCACCAAAGCTGCAGTGAGTTCATGAGCTCTGTGGCCATGTCACATCCAGAGACAACATTTTACAGCATAGCTCCCACCCCTTGTCTGGCCCCTGCTTTCTTCTCTTCCACTCTTCCACAATGTTTCTTGAGTCTTGGTGGAGTTATTACAAATGCCTCATTTAAAGCTGAGCACTCAACATTACTGATTCTCAGCACTCTAATTATTCATCTGTTATGCTATACGGTTATGTCTGTCTGTTTTTCCTTCCTTCCTTTTTTCTTTTCTTTTCTTTTGGTTTTTCAAGACAGGGTTTCTCCCTGTAGTCCCTGGCTCTCCTGGAACTTGCTCTGTAGATCAGACTGGCCTCAAACTCATAGAGATTCACCTGCCTCTGCCTTCCCAGTGCTAGAATTAAAGGCATACACCACCACTACCCACCGGCTCTATATGGTTACATTTTCAATGTTCTTTTATTGTTTCTATAAAATATTCTGTTATTGAACACACTAATTTATTGCTCTATTATAGATTCTTGAATCTTCTACTAAAGCAATTGTCTTGTCTCACTACCTGGACGTATTTTCCTTTCTGATTTGTTTTTTTTTTCTTTCATTCTCTTTCTATGCCTTATTGAATAGATGAAAACTTACTATAGAGACCTGGGGAAGGCCTGAGTGAGTTAAGTCCTGAGTGAAGTTTGCTGCTGGCATGGGTACAGCCATGTCAAGGATCCTACAGCCTAGCATTCAGTGGAATGGCAAAGCCTTCCTCAGGGGACCAAGGCTATTGTTGACCGTGTGAACAGAAAATATTCACCATAGCTTCTCCTACCTTAGGATATTTACAGCCTGAAAATTGTTCCCCTACAGAGACTGCTCCTGTCTAGATAATCTAAACCTGTCTCCTTGATGCAGCTGTATACAATAAACCCTGTCCCCTTGCTTATCTGTATGTAGCAACCCTATCTCCTTGTTCAGTTGTGTGCAGTAACCCCACGTCTCTGTTAAACTTCAGATAATAAACAGGCAGAGATTCCAAGGTACCGAAGTTTCTCTATCAGAGCCCACCACCCATCTGTCTGTCTTTTCTTCATTGTTTCACCACAGCCAGGCCTATCCCTGGAGTTGTGCAAAGGACATGGTAACCTCCCACACCATTCTTAGTTGTGATCTTATAGGAAAACCATCCAGGCTGGGGAGAGAGCTTAGTCAGTAAAACTCTTTCCTTGTAAGCTTGAGGAGCAGAATTCAATCCCCAGAACCTACATTTAAAAGCCATGTGTGGTGGTATGCTTATAATCCCAGCAATAGGGGAGGCAGAGATGAGAGGATCATGGGAGCTCTGTGGCCAGCCAATCTAACCTGGTCAGTGAGCTTTCCCAAAAGGACAGAAACTATTTCTAGGGGTAGCCAGTGTTCTGAGAATGATACCCAAGGTTGTTCTCTGGCCTCCACATATACTTACACACACACACACACACACACACACACACACACAATGAAAAGCATCCCATATTTATCATGAGTATAATGTTAGCTGCAGAGTGTATGTGTTTGTGTGAGTGCATCTTAAGTTGAAAAAGTACTCTCTTCCCATTGTTTGACTCAGGCCCAAATTTAAAATCTGTGTATTTTTCTAGCTTTCCTATCACCAGGTGCTAATTTTATAACTTCTAGGGTAAGACATCCAATCATCCTAATGCAATAAAAATCATTTAATTAAAATTTTCAAAATGCTCAATAAAGCTAGGAATAAAAGCAGACTGTCTCAATATAATGAAGCTCATACATGAAAAGCTCACAGTTAATATGTCAACCAAAGATGTATGTTCACAACTGCCACTTCTACTCTACATAGGGAGTGAAGGTTTAGCCAGAGTAATAGGCAAAACAAACACATAAATAAATAACATCCAAATTATAAATAAAAAAGCACTCATAAATGACAGGATATGATATACTAGATCCTAAAGATCTCACGCCACCTCTACCGACCCCCCACACGCATACTCTCCTGTGAAATTAATAAATTCAATAATCTTGAAGAGTTTAAAAAACAATCAACACACAAAATCACTTGTGTTCCTATACACTAAGAATAAGGAATTTGAAAAGAATTAAGAAACAATGACTTTGAAGCCCTGTTTGGTAGCTCACTCACTAGGAGGCAGAGGCAGAGAGAGGCATGTGGATCTCTAAGTTTGAGACCAGCTGGTTCTACAGAGCTAGTTCCAGGACAGGGCTACACAAAGAAACTCTGTCTCAAAAAACAAATAAAACACAACAAAAAGGAAAGAAAATAGTATCTTTATAGCAGCATCAGAAAGAATACTTCTAGGAATAAACTTCAGCCATGATGTCAAAGAGCTGTACACTGAAAATCACAAATCAAGGTTGAGAGAAATCAAAGACACACAAAAAAGGAAAGAAACCCCACGTTCACAGGTTAGAAGATGTAAGATGGTTAAATGCAACACTACTCCCATCGGGCTACAAAGACAATGCAATCCCTATCAAGACTTATTTGCTTCAACATTTTACGCACATACCATATGTTACATAGGTATCATATATCATGGAAACCACCTTCTTTTCTCATACCTCTTGAAGAATCTTCAATGAGAATGTTTTGGTAAAGCTTTAAGAAACATCTTCCTAGGGTGTGTTTAGCCATGAAGAGATCAGCTGAGGCCCACCAGCCCTCACTGTATTAATATTACTTTTTAAATACATCCATTTTGGTGCTGCAGCATTGGCACTCTGATTCTGAGACAGATGTCTGCAGCCTGTGAGAAGCTGCCTTGTCTCCCTCTCCCTGGCAGTGCTACCCTTTCCCTGACTCAAATGCAGCTATGGCTCTGCCTTCTCAATTGCTCACTGTGTGTTGTCTTGTCATAAAAGTGCAGACAGAAGCCTCGCACAGCTGTCTCCTGAGAGGCTTCATCCAGCAGTGGATGGAAACAGATGCAGAGACCCACAGCCAAACATCAGGTGGAGTTCAGGGAGTCTTGTGGAAGAGTGGGGGATAGGATTGAGGGAGCTGGAGGCATCAAGGACACCACAGGACCTACAGAGTCAACTAACCTGGGCCCACAAGGGCTTCCACAAACTGAACCACCAACCAGAGAGCACGCAGCAGGGGCTAGACCTATGTCCCCTACACATTTGTAGTAGAGGTGCCGCTTGGCCTTCATGTGGGTCCTTCAACAATTGAAGAGGGACTGTCTCTGACTCTGTTGCATGCCATTGGATCCCCTTCCCTAGCTGGGCTGCCATGTATGGCCTCTGTGAGAGAGGATGGGCTTAGTCCTGTTGTGACTTGCTATCTCAGGGAAGGGCAGTACCCAAGAGGACAGGGGATTTGTGAGGGTGGACTAGGAAGAGAGCGGGGAAGGGAGGCTGTGATTGGGATGTAAAGTGAATAATTTTTTTTTTTTTTTTGGTTTTTCGATAGAGTGAATAAATTAATGAAAAAAATATATTTGGCCTTTTCCTTGCTCACCTTTGATCTTTCTCTGAGTAGGTGTGGTGTAATTTCCATTCCTCCTCATTGTCTGTTTGCTGGAGACAGGGTCTCACTAGAAGAGGACCTGCTAGGTCCTGTGGCGATCCTATGCTTAGTTTTTTTAAGCAACCACCATATTTTTTTCTTTTTTTAAAAAAAAACATTTCATTTGACTCCATTTTTGTTTTAGAGATAGTCTTGGTTTTTAGTCTAGGCTGGCTTTGAACTTGCTATCCTTCTGCCTCTGCCTCTTGACATCTGACATCCCAGGTGTGTGTTCCACACCCATCTTGCCACCTGTTTAAGGAAGGTGGCTGTAGAAGTTTATATTCCACCAGTAATTCACAAGAGCTTTATTGATGTCTATACCTATGCTAACATCACAATTTTAATTACTATAACTTTGTAGAAAGTTTTGAAGTCAAGTGTGAATCCTTCAGCTTTGTCTTTTAAAATCATTTTAACTGTGCAGAATCCCTTATGATTGCATATGAATTTTAGATGAATTTTTATTCTTACTTCTATCAAACTATCATTAGGATTTTTTTGTTTGTTATTGATTTTTGAGACAGGGTCTTACTATGTAGCCATGGCTGACCTGCACCCTCCTATGTAGACCTGGCTTGCCCAAACTCATATGGATCTTCCTGCCTCTGCCTCTCAAGTGCTGGAATTTAAGGCTTGTGCCACCTACTCAGCCATCACTGGATTTTGATAGGGATTGCATGAAAAGGGATCCCATGGTATATGATATCAGACTGATAAATATGTAAAACGACAAATAGACATTTTCCAAGTCCATTTACTAAAACTGCCATGATGAAACAATTCATCACAAGAAAATAGACTTACTGCTCAAATAAGAATAAAAATGGCAGAAATGTAATAATAGTAATTAAAATAATGTGATCATAACATTTTCATAGACATCTACATTGGTTAGGGGTTTTTTGTTTTGTTTGTTTTTGTTAACTTGACACAAACTAGTGTGATCTGAGAAGAGGAAACCTCAACTGAGAAATGTTCCCATCAAACTGGCCTGCAGGAAGCCTGTGGAGCATTTTCTTGCTTGATGTGAAAGGGCCAGCACACTACAGGCAGTGCCATCCCTGAGCAGGTAGTCCTGGGGTATATGAGAAAGAAAGCTGACCTAGCCATTCAGAGAAAGCCAATTGTATTAGTCAGGGTTCTCTAGAGTCACAGAACTTACAGGTAGTCTCTATATAGTAAGGGAATTTGTTAATGACGTACAGTCTGTAGTCAAACTCCCCAACAATGGTCAGCAGCAGCTGTGAATGAAAACCCGAGGATCTAGCAGTCGCTCAGTCCCACAAGGCTCCAGGCGAAGAAGATTGAATCTTCCTCCTTCCAGTGTCCTTATGTAGATCTCCAGCAGCAGGTGTGACCCAGATCAGAAGTATGCGTACCACCACACCTGAAACTTCTGTCTTCCAGACTAAAGATCTAGATCACAGGTGAGCCTTCTAATCCTGGATTGTAACTCACTCCAGATATAGTCAAGTTGACAACCAGAAATAGCCACTACACCAATAAACAGTGTTCCTCCATATTGTCTACTTCGGGTTTCTGCTTCCAAGTTCCCACCTTGAGTTCTTTGACTTACCCTGACGATAGACTTACCCATAAACCAAATAAATCCTTTCCTCTCCAAATTGTTTTGGTCATGGAGTTTTATCACAGCAATAGAAAGCAAACTAAGACATCTTACCCAAGAATCTAGTCAAGATTCTGTTCTGCCTTCCACCAATGCTGAGGGTCATAGTATAAGAACATGTCTAGGAGCCACGACAGTAAACCATATGGCTGAAATGACCAAGATCAAAGAAAATCCAAAGGTCTGAAATCATGATGGATGGTTCAGGCAGGTCAGAGAACCAAACATTATCAGAGTCCCTAAGTTTGAAATTGAAAAAAAAAATTAAAAACCAGGCTAGGTATAGTGGCTCATTCCTATAATCCCAGTACTGTGAAGTTTGTGACAAGAGGGTCACCTATATTATACAAGATCAGCCTGGGCTATGAATTTTAAGGGAGTATAATGTGGGATCCTGTCTCAAAAAGAGCAAAACAGAAATCAGGAATACTTACTCCATTTTTCTCATAGTTTCTAATATCCTTGACCTAAAACCCAAAACTTGAGAGATCCTGCCTCAAAGTAAAGGAGAGAAACTTCACTTGCCGTGCATGCCTACACACACACACACACAGAGAGGCACATACACACACACACACACACACACACTTCATTTTTTAACTCAAGATTTTTTGGGGGGGAGGGGGGGTTGTTGGTTTTTTGAGACAGGGTTTCTCTGTGTAGCCCAGGCTTTCCTGGAACTCACTCTGTAGACCAAGCTGGCCTTGAACTCAGAAATCCGCCTGCCTCTGCCTCCCAAGTGCTGGGATTAAAGGCCTTAACTCAAGTTTTATGTGAGAAAAGAACTATTAGCACAGACACTTTTTCAAACAAAGATAAAAGTTTTGCCAAGTTATTTTTTTTTTAACTATGAAATGGTTTCAAAAATCACCTGTAGAAATCTGATGCTCTGCTGTGGGTCTGAGTAAGAAATGTCCCACATGGGTTCATGTTTGAACACTTGGTCACCAGCTGTTGGTGCGGTTTAGGAAGATTTCAGAACTGTTAGAAGGGAGGGCTTGCTGGAGAAAATGTATTACAGAGGAGAGGGTTGGAGGTTTTAGAGCCTGCTTCTACTTCCTGCTGCTTTTCTGCTTCCTGAGTGTGGATACAACGTAGCCAGCTTTCTGTTCCTGCTACCATGGCCTGCCATGATGGGCTATATACTCCTAGAGCTGTAAGCCAAACACTCTTTCAGCCTTCAGTTGCTACTGTCATGTTATTTTATCACAGTAACAAAGAAGTAACTACAACATGCTCTAGTGATAAAATATTTACCTTCGGTACTTACCCTTGTAGAGTTACGTGAAATGTGTATGAGTGCACTGTCGCTGTCTTTAGACACACCAGAAGAGGTCATCAGATCCCATTACAGATGGTTGTGAGCCACCGACTGGTTGCTGGGAATTGAACTCAGGACCTCTGGAAGAGCAGTCAGTGCTCTTAGTCACTGAGCCGTCTCTCCAGCCCACGTGAAATGTATAATACAGAATGCACTCACACACTATTGAGAATGCTGGTTCATTTTTATGACACGTACAATCAGGGAGCCTGCTTTGGAATTTGTTCTTAAATCCTATCAGTTTAAGAATAAAGTTAATGCCATGATTTTCACTTCTGGGAATCATTTTCAATGTACATAAAATGATCTATATTATTTCTTATTGAAAACATTTTGCTTAAACACTTGTTTATTAGAAATGAGAAAACTGGTTCATATAAATATAGTACTCATTATAAATATTCCTTCAAAGAAATATTTGCAGTATTTAGGTAGGCAGTAATGCAGATGAAATACAACAGAGCTTCAAGTCAATCATTAAAGGTAGACTGAGGCAAAGAATGTGTTTGGAGCCCTGCACATGGTCCCTGTGCAGAAGAGCTCATATGGCAGGCCTGGCACTCCAACCTTGAAAAGGATGGTTGTAAGGTCAGCGCTTGGCTCGTATCTAGGAACTCAGATTTCTGGAAGGCTTCCACAATTCCCTAAGGAAGAAGGATGGTTCACTGCACCTAAACAGTATAAATAATATGGTTTGTATGAAACAACTGCTTTCTGGGAGTCCAGAACTCAGATACATACTACACAGGTGCCTACACCACACTGCAGCCCCCAGTATAAACCTTAGGCAGACAGTCTGTCACACCTACAATTGTATCCTGTGGAACTGCATGGAAGAAGGACTTCTGGAAGCTGGTACCTTGGTTTTTGTTTGGTTTTGGTTTTGGTTTTTTTTTTGGGTGGGGATTGTTGTGTTTTGTTTTCATTTTCCTACATGATTTCTCTGTGTTAACCTGGCTGTCCTGGAACTCCCTGTGTAGACCAGGCTGGTCTCGAACTCAGAAATCCACCTGCCTCTGCTTCCTGAGCGCTGCCCTGCCACTGCCCAGCTGCACCTTGTTTTTTGAAGCCTTCATCCTGTGACTCTTTTCCTTTGCCACATTTTCTCCACATCCTTTTACTGTTAAACACCCTAGCTGAGAACAGGAGTGTATTAGAGTCCCACAAGTCCTCTTGTGAGTCTGAACACCAAGATGGTCATGAGGACTCTTACCATATTCCCTTCAGTAGACTTGCTCCCAATATTTTATCCTGCACTCAGAGAACTGGAAGCTTCTCCTCTAAGAAAACAGAAAGTCAAAGAGTAAAAATGACTTCAAATGACAGAAACAAAGAAATAGAAGAAAAACTAAACCCAAAAAAAACCAAAAAAACACAGCTTGATTCCCCATACCCTTTTAAAAAGGAGGTGGTATAACACCAGCTCTGGAGAGGCAGAGATAAGCAAATCTCTGGCTTGTGTTAGAAAGTCTACCTCATCAATGAGCCCCAAGTTTCAGTGAGAGATTCTGTCTGAGAAAACAAGGTGACAGCTCCTGAAGAACAACAGGGGTTGCCTTATGGTCTCCACAAACACATTTACCTGTATGCATATCTGCACTCATAGACACTTGTACACACATACAAACATTTTTAAGACATGCAAGGACTAAAATAAAGGATTAAGAAAAATGATCTTGCCAGGCAGTGCTGGAGCACGCCTTTAATCCCAGCACTTGGGAGGCAGAGGCAGGCGGATTTCTGAGTTCGAGGCCAGCCTGGTCCACAGAGTGAGTTCTAGGACAGCCAGGGCTATACAGAGAAACCCTATCTCAAAAACCTAATAATAATAATAATAATAATAATAATAATAATAATAATAATAATAAAGTTAAAAAAAAGATCTTTTCTTAGAAAGTAACTAGACTAAATGCTTCACCAAAATAAGTGAACTAGTGTTGTGGATAGCTCTGGGGCCTTTTGTATTTTAATTCTGCCCTCATGGGAGGGGCTTCAGAGAAGGAGTGAGTTACACCTGTGACTTCTTGTGAACCAATCCCCTAATGAATAAAAGAGTGAATCACTGGGCATGTAAGGAGGGACTTCCAGGTCTGAGGAGAAGAAGAGAGGAGCAAAAGAGAGGGAGAGTTCTTTTTGGCAAGGGGAGAACAGATAGGCAATATGTAGCTAGTAGAGTCTCCTGGTATCATGGCGGATCCACAAGGATTCGCCACCAGAGGAATCAGACTTTGATAAGGTTTACAAGATAGGTTTTAGTTGATGCACCCAGAGATTGAAGGTTGTTTTTTGTTTTGTTTTGGTTTGTTTTTTTTTTTTTGGTTTTCAAGACAGGGTTTCTCTGTATAGCCCTGGCTGTCCTGGAGCTCACTCTGTAGACCAGGCTGGCCTCGAACTCAGAAATCCATCTGCCTCTGCCTCCCAAGTGCTGGGATTACAGGCTTACACCATCACTGCCCAGCCAGAGATTGAGTTATTATTGTTTCTGAACTAAGTTTGCGTTGTGCTTTCCTTCACACGGTGGCTCGTCTGAGTTCCAGAGAGGAAGGTACAGAGCAAAGTGTGGTTTGCCTGATGTGTACCACAGAGGCCATGGAGGTATTAAAGCATGGAGCTGGCTTGGTAGTGACCGGCCAGTGGGAACCTAGTGAGATGGGTGGAGAGATCTGAGTTAGAGCTCCACAAGTTGAAAGCAAGTCGGCCATTGCCCGCCAGTGCATGGCTGGCCAGCCCTCTGGGGTTGAGCGAAGCAGGGCGTAGTGCCAGAACATGTGTGATATATTCCTTCTTTTTTAATACTTCCCGCAACAAACTAGTAGTAGTGAGACAGCTCAGTATTTGCTACACAACCTAACAGTCTGAGCTCAGTCCCCAGATCCCACAGTAGAAGAGAACTGACTCCCAAAAGTTACTCTCTGACCTTGACATGTGTGTTTACACAGAAACACAAAAGAACAATAAGTAAACATTTTTCCAGATGAGTAAAAGCTGCCAGATGAGGTAGCACAGGCCTTTAATCCCAGCACTCAGGAGGCAGTGACAAGTGCATCTCTATGAGTTCAAGACCAACCTGGTGAACATAGTAAGTTCTAGGTCAGCCAGGAATCCACAGGGAAACCCTATTTAAAACAAAACAGGATCAAACAGCAAAGTAATTAAACCAGGAAAAATCACAAGAACAACCCAGGACTCAGGCTAGAGAGTAGTTAAAAATATTTATGGGGCTGGAGAGATGGCTCAGTAGTTAAGAGCACTGGCTGCTCTTCTAGAGTACTGGGGGTTCAATTCTCAGTACCCACATGGCAGCTCACAACTCTCTGTAACTCCAGTTCTAGGGGATCTGACACCCTCACACTAATGCACATAAAATAAAGACCATTTGCTGTTCTTACAGAAGAACAGAACAACCGCACCAGTTGGCAGCTCACAGTGGTCTGTAACTTTAGTTCCAGAAGATGTGACACCTTTTCTGGCTAGTGCGGACACCGCATGCATATGATACATTTATATACGTGCAGATAAAATACTCATACACAAAACCAACTAAATCATAAAAAAGAAAGACTCAGAACTATGCTATGCCCCAAACCCTGACAACATTGTTTTCTAGTCTTTTCATTCACAATTCCATTTTGATTCCAGTTTTTATTTCCCAGAGCTCTGATGGTTTCCTTTCCTGTTGCTCTAGTGTGCAAATCTGTTTTCTCTCCTCTTTAATAGATATTTGTCTTGAAAGAGCAGAAGACAGTATAAAGATGAGAGACAAGAAGAAGCAGACTTTTAACAAATGAGACTGACTGAGCCCTGCATTGTCTGGCCTTTTTGATGGCATTAAAACATTTAGAGGAGGAACTCAAAGAATGATGGAAAGATAAATAAAAGAAGCAGTCCCATTTGGCTTTAAAGCTAACCATATTTACCTACATAGAAACAGAAAAGCTAAATAAGCTTCTCATTTCAGCAAACACGGAACCTCTGGTGGTACTAACCCTTCAATGGAGAAAAACTGAAATCTTAACACAACCTCTCAGGCTTTCCACCCACTCACCCCTAAAATTGCATATTCCATACTATTAGCATCCAAAATTGAAAGCTGATCATGTAGCTGTGGGTGAAGGCAAGCTGAAGCAACTGTAATAATAATGATGATGATCCTTCAAAATGGAGGGGTGGACGCATTAGTGTTCTAGTTAACCTTACTTCTCACCTTGACACAGCTTACAGTCATCTGACAAGAGAGCCTCAGCTGAGGAACTGCTTAGATCAGATTGGTCAGTGGGCATGTCTGTGGAGGATTATCCTGATTATTAACTGATGTGAGAGGACCAAGCTAACTAAGGGTGGTATCATCCCCAGGTAGGCCGTCTGCATTATAGGCAAAGGCTAACTATGCATGAGGCTTTGACAGCACTCGTGTTTCCTTATGGTTCCTGCCTTGAGCTCCTGCTGACTTCCTTCAATGAGAGACCATGAGCTACAAGTGTAAACCAAATAAACCCTTTCCTCCACCAGTTATTTTCGGTCAGAGTATTTATCATAAGAACAATAAGAAAACTAGAACAACTAGGTATTTTTAGTGTTTTAGATTTTTGTAATATTTCTTTAATGAAAGATGATACATTACCAAAAAATACAAGAGCTCAAAATTACTATTTAGTAAACAAAAGTGCAAATGTTGCATTTCAGTGATTATCCTGACATTTAAAACTATTTTGGACGAGATACAGCATACTCTACCATTCAACAAATCATTGTACACATTTAAAAAATAGTCAACTTAATATATATTTTTTAAAACTTTTTTTTTATTTTATGTAAATTGGTGTAAGGATATCAGATGCCCTGGAACTGGAGTTAGCCAGTTTTGGGCTGCCATGCGGATGCTGGGAATTGAGCAGTTACTATAATATTCTCTCTCTATATGTCTGTCTATCTGTCTATCTATCTATCTACCTAAATAGACTCACAATGTAGTTCTTCTGACTGGCTGTCCTGGAACTCACTATGGAGAAGACCAGGGTGTCCTTGAATTTACAGAGATTTACCTGCATCAGCTTCCTGAGTGCTGGGATTAAAGGCATTCACCACCAGCTGCCTGAAAAGCATATGACTTTTTTGTTTTGTTTTTCGAGACAGAGTGTCTCTGGTTGTCCTGGAACTAGATCTGTAGACCAGACTGGCCTTGAACTCAGAGATCTGCCTGTCTATCTCTTGAGTGCCAGGATTAAAGGTATGTGCTACCACACCAGGCTTTTTTTTAAAAAAAGCCTATTTAGATTTAGATTTATTTATTTTATATGTATGAACATTTTGCCTGAATGTGTATATGTGCAACATGTGCCTGCCTGGTAAGTGCTGAGGCCAAAAGAGAGCATCAGGTTCCCGAGACTGGAGTTATGGATTGTTATGAGCCACAGTGTGGATGCCAGGAACCAAAACCAAGTTTTCCCCAAAAGCAACAAGTACTCTGAACTTCTGAGCCTTCTCTCCAGTCCTATGGTCTTTAAATTATTCTATTGCCATAAAGCATTATTAAGCTTTTCCATTCTCAGAAGCAACAACAAGGAATACACTACATTTTATAACCTCCCTTCTTAAAATATACTTAAATTTAAATAGAAAGACACCAAAAAATCTTGACAAGTCAGGACAACAAAACATGATCTTTAAGGCTATGGTAAAGCAAAATGAACAGAAAATATAAATTAGAAGGTGTCTTAGTTATTGTTCTATTGCTGTGAAGAGACACCATGACCAAGAGAGCATTGTGGGCTGGCTTACAATTTCATAGTTAGTCCATTATCATCAGGGTGGGAAACAAGCAGGCATGGTGCTAGAGCAGTGGCTGAGAGCTTTACATTCTGATTGGCAAACAGCAGGCAGAGATAGGCTGGGCCTTGTGTGGGCTTTTGAAATCTCAAAGCCCACTCCCAGTGACACACCTCTTCTAGCAAGATCACAGCCCCTCCAACAATGCCACACCTCCTAATCCTTCCTAAACAGTTCACCAACTTGGGACTAAGCATGCAAATATATGAGGCTACAGAGGCTATTCTCATTTAAACCACCCCAAAGTGCAAGCAAGTTCTCTGTAGCAATGTTGGTTTTGAAAAGGTGCATTGAAAGTACTTAAGTTTTTCTTGCTTACTGAATAAAATTAGTGTTTGTACATTCTAGCCCCCCAGTAAGAACAATCTTTAATATGCACTCATTTTAAGTCTGTAATACTCTCATCCTTTCAAGAATTCAGATTAAGTTGCAGCACAAACACACACACACCTAACCAACCAACCAACCAACCAACCAAACAACAACAATAATAACCACCTAGTGCCACCACTCCTTTTCACTCAGACCAATCCAGGGGGCTGAGAAAGGGCAAGGCAGACTGAAACAATGTCACAAGAACGTGACTCAAAAAAACTGGCACCAAGAAGGATGACATAACAGACAAAGCGTTTCTCCCACAATGCCTGTCATTCTCTCCATTCCCAAGGAGAGAGAGAGAGAGAGAGAGAGAGAGAGAGAGAGAGAGAGAGAGAAAGAAATTAGGAGTGCGCAAAAGGGTACTGCAAGCAAGTTGGATTAAGTAAGAAACGCGATTCCAAGCAGCTCCCTCCAGAAAACCAAAGGAGATTCCAGCCAGAAGGGTGAACCCTGGGGCTGACGGTTCCACTTAGTGCCCCCAATTCCTGCATGCAAACAGTGTCCCTTGTGACTCATGGGACATGCCAGTCGCTGCCCTGATTAGCTGGGCTGCTGCCTCCTATGCTGAGTTGTGGGTTGGCTACTCCAAGTGCCAGGTGCCGCCCACTTTCCCTCCGCTAAGGGAGGCGCTGTTAAACTTTTTCAGAATCCAAACACTGTGAATGGTAGTGGGTGAAATCACACAAATGGCAGAAAAAAAAAAAAAATACAGCCTTTCAAGAACGTCCCAAATGTTGTGCAAGGCTCCTTTGATTTTTCCCATTCTTCACTATGTATGGCGGGTTTTTTGTTTTGAAGTGCTAAGGATGAAACTAAGGGAGCTTTGCACGCTAGGTAAGCGCTCCTCTCCCACACCCTGAGTTTTCATAGTAGCCCCTCCTCCAACTTCTGATGACAGAAGCCTCTTACTAACCAAATAAGAAAGCTCCAAAGTTACTCTTTAATGGGGGAATGTGTCGGTTTTGCATCCGAACTTCTACAGTCTTGACATCAAAAACTATTTTAGGATGAGCCACAGCAAGTTATGCAAGTGTCATTTTTGAAAAAGAGCAAGCTTTTCAAAGCCGAGCTCATCCCAGCCATTTCGCTGCACAGACGCTGCGCGGCCACCCCTCCACCTGTCTGTCTTCTCGGGGGTCTCCGTCACGTGTGCTCCTTCGTAGAACCCAGGGCTTCACGCTGAGCCGATCCAGAATGGCCAGGGACTGTGGCCGCGTCTACGACCAAGGGCCAGTGCAGCATAGGGGCTGGTGTCGCCAAGGGCGCAAGCCCAGGCGTCCCGCGCCTTTAACTGACAGCCAGCCACCTCCCACACGCCAGCCAGGGAGTGACTGACAGTCACAGAGGACCTGGCGGCCCGCCCCCTGAAGCCCCAGCGCTGGCGACCAGGGGCACCGCGGACAAGGGAAGCGCTCACCGCCTCAGGGAGTCCGACACCTGCAACGCCCCGGAGGCCCCGGACTTGGGGCTCGACGCCGCTGCGGGAACGCCAGCTCCGGGCATCGCCGACCTGCACAGCTCTGAGCTCCTCCCTCACCTCATTCGCCTCTGCTGCGTCCCCAAGCGTTGAGCTCCGTGCAAGGTCCCGCCCACCAACAAGCCAGCCAATAGGAGACGAGCGCGGGAATCCGGGGGCGGGGTCTGGCCAGCAAGTCTCCCTGGTCACTCAAAGCTCAGCGAAGCCTCAGTGAAAATTCAAGCTGGAGCTGACAGCAGAGGGGAAAGATCTCTATCGCTAGAGACATATTTCTGATCTGGAGGGCGCTTTCCTGTTTAGAAAAATAGGTCTTGGTTGAATGATGATTAATAGTCAACTTGACAGGATCTAGAATCACCCAGGAGACAAACCTCTGAGCACATCTGAGAGAAAGTTTCTAGACTAGATAAGTGGACCCATCCTAACGGTGGGCAGCACCGACTCAAGGGCTGGGGGATCCTGGACTGACTAAGAAGGAGATCACCAGCACCCATGACTCTGCTTCCTGAGAGTGCAATGACCAGATGCCTCATGCTCCTGCTGCCCTGACTTCCGCCATGACCTTCAAACTGAGAGTCAAAATAAGCTCCTCTATAACTTGTTTTGGTCGGGCATCTGTTATTTTTAAAAGATTTATTTGTTTTTTATGTGTGTGTTTGCTTGCACGTATGTGCCCACAATCACGTCTTTATCTAATATACCAACTGTCGATATCTTTGCTGTTCGTTATCTTTGCTTATTTTTCTCTTTTAGTTTGGTATGGTTTAAGATCGTATAGTCCCTCTAAAGCTCATGTGTTACGGCTGGTCGTGTTAGAAACTTTCCGAAATAGTGCACACTTGGATATGGAGGTTATTAGTGCCTCGCCCTCTGAAGTATGCAGGCTTTCAGCCTTTGCATTAAAGTCGCAATGAGGTGAACTGCTTCAGCCATGGCAGCCTGTCTCACCACAGGTGCGAAGGCCACCAGAGCGCGTGGGCATGGTTGGAAAGTTCTGAAATCATGAGTCAAAATAAACCTTTCCCACTTTGATTTTTTTTTTTAAAAGAGAGCAAATTTTATTTGGTGAATGCAAACATCATCCAAAAGAAACCAGATGGGCAAAGTGCTGTGATAAGGGAGCCTCTGGGGCCACACAGAAATCTCACACTGGGCAAGGAACAGGCTCGGGATACAGAGATGTCCTCAGCCATTCAGCACCATCCCGACAAGCTCTTCATAGTTGATGGAACCGTTGCTGTCCTCATGCCCTGCCACTAGCACCTCTACTTCTTCCTCTGTCATCTTTTCACCCAGTGTGACTGGGACATGACGGATTTTAGCACCCATGACGGTGCCATTCCCTTCCTTGTCAAACATAGGAAGGCCTTCAACATAATCCTCTTTGGTTCCCTGGTTCTTGTTCTTGGCCACGGTCTGCAGCATGGTCAGGAAGTGCTCAAAGAACAGCACCTTCACATTCATCTCATCACTCTTGGGGTTCCCAGGACCTTGAGCACCTCGGTGTTGGTAGGGTTCTGGCCCAGGGCCCACACCATATCCCCTCACTGGCTGTACGGGTTCTTGCCATCTCCTGTTCGGTCAAACAGCTGCAAAGCCTCCTTGAATTCTGCAGTCTTGGCTGCTGAGCTCGGCGGGACCTTCCCCCTCCACCCCCACTCTGATTTTTTTTTTTTTTTACTGGTCTTTTGTGGAAGAAACAGAAATCTGACAAACAAACATACACATGCCAATGTATTAGGGGTGTTCCATCACATCATTTAATTGTTAAATTAAATGTATTTGCTTTTGTGTGTTTGCACACACGCATCCACATGTGCAAGGTACCGTGGAATTTGTGCATAGTCAGTTTTCACCTTCTACCATGTCGAAGAGGTTGAGAGGCATCTCGCTAGTCCTCACGCTTTTGTTTTGTTTTCTTAATTTAATTCTTATTTTGGAGGGAGGGTACAGATCGGGTGTATGTTCTCATGTAAGTGTGTGCAGGTGTGTGGGAGCTAGAAATCAACTTTGGGTATCATCCTCAGAGTCTGACCACCTAATTTTTTGATACAGGTTCTCTCACCAGACCTGGGACCTGCTGATTCAGCTAGATCTGAGTGGAGTTGAGAGGGATTTGAAGTGAATATGATCAAAATACATTCTAAACATGTATTAAATTCTCAAAGATTAATTAAAAAATATTTTTAAAAAGTCTATCATTAACCCTAAGGTTTAGAAAAAGTCTCCTATGGTTAAGCCCCCAATAATGCATATTATCTACAACAGAAATAATATATGACATGACAAAAATATATAATAACTTATTCTCTAGAGAAGATATATAAATGCCAGTAGGCATGTAAAAATATGCCTAGTATTAATAGCTGCTATGGTTTCGGTATGAACAGCACCCAATAGGTCCTCAAGTATTGAAGCAGTGTTTCAGAGGTGGGACATTGGGGAAGTGATTGACTCACCAGGGCTGTGCCTTCAGTAATAGACAAAACACTGACATTCAAAGTCTGAACAGTCAGGAAGTGGAACAGCTGTGGAAGAGGGTACGAGCTAGAAGCACCGAGTTCCTGAGGATCTTTCAGAAAGTTGTCTTTCTGTGATCTTTCCTGCCTTTTCTCTGCCTCCAGCCACATGAGGGGAAGACTCTCCTGCTGCTGTGCTGTGTTGCCAAAGTGCATGGAGTCCAACAACCATGGACTGAAGCTTCTGAAACCACAAACCAAAACAAAGCTTTCCTCTTTTGAATTGTCTGTCAGGTGTTTTTCTGTCATGATAAAAAAAGAAGGAAGGAAGGAAGGAAGGAAAGAGAGAAAGAAAGAAAGAAGAAAGGAAGGAAGAAAGAGATCAAAACAGTAGCTATCAAGCAAATGCAAATCAAAGCCACATCACCCACAGGGCAATGTATATAACTGTAAAAATATAGAACACATAATAAAAAGAATAGCAATCTCACGTAGTGTATTTAATTTAGAAAACACTGCAACAAGTGTCAAGTGTTATGGACTGAATTGTGCCCTCTAGCATTTAGACACTGAAGCTTTAACCCTCCCAATTTAAGAGGTAATTAAGGTTAAATGTCAAAATAAAGTCTGAGTCCCGACCCAATATTACAGTTGTCCTTATGAGAGGAGGAAGAGATAGGCATGTCACTATCAGCTTGGGGATGCAAACCTGTAAACCTATCTTTAGAGAGCCAAGACAGAAAGGTTGTCATGAGTCTGAGGTCATGCCCGTTATATAGGGAAACCATTACAAACAAATAAACAAAACTACATGCCACAGGGAGAAGACATCATCTGCTGATAGCCATCTTGAATTTCTGTCCTCTAGACCTGTGAGAAAATAAAAGTTCTGGTCTTTAAGCAACTCAGTCTGTGGTATTTTGTTTTGATAGTTCTAGCCATTAATACAGCATGCATGTGAAGAAATTGGAACAAATACACAGTTATACACTGATAGTAAAAATGTAAGATGGAGACCTACTTTGGATGACAATATAGTCACTATGACACAGTCAAAAGTTACCAGAGGGCCTGGCCCTCACACCCTTACTTACATAACCAACACAGGCAGCAGCACATGCCCCACAAAAACCTAGGAGTCGTAGCAGTGCTATTTATAATAGACCAAAAGTGGTGATGGTTCACATACCCACCAACTACTACATGGACAAAATAATGAAATCCGTCGACATGGTGGAATATTCATTAATAGCAAGGGCTAAAGTACAGGTGTGCTACAACATGGATGAACCTCGAGAACATTGTGCTAAGTTAAGTCCTTTGATTAAAAAACACACATTGTAGACTTTCACTTACAGACCCAATTATAAAAACAAAAAATTAGTGATTGTTTAAGACTAAAAAAGGAAGAGAATTGAGAAGAATTAAGACTAAATACAGGGCTTGTTTTTTAAAGGAAAAATGATGGATTAATTGTTCTAGATTGACTGTGGTGTTAGTTGTACAACTCAAAATATGCTAAGAGTTAAGTAAGTACTTCAGTGTAAGAACTGTATATAGGTGAGGTGTCTCTCAGTGAAGGTGTGAAAACAAACTCACTGCTCAGATCCTCTGGACAAGAGTCAAGGTCTGGATCAAAGAGTTTACAGAAGAAAAACCGAAAGGCGTAAACCTTGGAGGAAGTTTTAACCTTACTGCAATGCTAACTGAAAATTATAAAAGAGACCATTGAGGAAGCTAGGAAAAGTGGGTAAGTATATGTTGATAAAATGATTTAGCAGAATAACCATTTTTCAAGAATGCTGTAGCAAGACTGGTGAAATTACTCACTTTCTTCTGATCTATATTGGGAATACACCTACTCAAAATAATCCAAATGAAAAAAAATCTGCTTTCAGACATTGCTTATAGCAACAGCATTTGGGATGCAAAACAAGCTAAAGCTGGAAACCACCTGCATATTTAATAACTGGGAAGATATGTATTAAAGTATTCATCGCTGAGTACATTCATTAATGAAGAAGTATACATAAAATAATAAACATGGATAAATTAGTTTGGAAATGTAAGTGAGTATACACTTGTATACAATGAAGGGAAATTTTCGTAACATGATAAATACCAGTATTCCTCTTATGGACAAAAACTGTCTTTGGGACAATGACAGGCCATTTGGGGTATAAAAGGGGACTATGTCAGTATGGGCATGGGAAGTCCTAGCAAGATAAGAAAAAACTTATCTGCATGAAAACTTTAGGGAGGATTCATCTTTGGTTTTTGGTTAAAAAAAAAAAAGATAGAATGAGGAAGAAGGGGATTGGAGCCATGAATAAAATGAGAAGTCTGGGTGTGCACTGAGTGAAGAGCTAATGGGAAATCCTTGGTGATAGAATGAGGAAACTGACTTTAAAAAGAGGCAGGGTTAGTATATCAATTTAAGTTATCTCACGTAACACTAAAATCTCAGTGAAGCTTTGTGTGAATGAGATTTTTTTTTTTTTTAAGGAAAATGAAAAGAAACTGAAATTGAAGCCATTGGAACAGTAAAACAACACCTCATGTGAAACAGGCTCAGGTAGTGTCTTAGTTAGGGTTTTATTGCTGTGAAGAGACACCATGACCAAGGCAACTCTTATAAAGGACAACATTTAATTGGGGCTGGCTTACAGGTTCTGAGGTTCAGTCCATTATCATCTTGGTGGGAGTATGGCAGCATTCAGGCAAGCATGGTGCAGGAGGATCTGAGAGTTCCACACCTTCTTCTGCAGGCAGCTAGGAGAAGACTGACTTCCAGGCAGCTAGGATGAGGGTTTTAAGCCCACACCCATGACACACTTCCTCCAACAAGGCCACTCCTCCTAACAGTGCCACTCCCTGGGCCAAGCATATTTAAAGCACCACAGGTAGAAAGGATGGAAGAATGAGGTGGGGCCCGGAGCACCCTTGTAAGATGGTTATTTGGAGGATCAGAAGTTCATTTGGAGGAAAATCAGAAGTTCAGGGTCATTCTTGGGTAAATGAGTTTGGGAATAGCTGGACTGCATGAGGCTCTGGCCTCCCCCAGCAAAAAAGAGAAGACTCCCATAAATTAGTAGTCATTGGGGGCTGGAGAGATGTCTCAGCATTTCAAAGTATACCCACATCCAGCAGCTCACAACCATCTCTAACTCCAGTTCCAGGAATTCTGAGGAACTTTTTCTGGCCTCCTTAAGCCATATACAAGTAACATATATCAATACAGACACATATACCTATTCATAAATAAACCTTAAAAATAAGCATTGGCAATCACGGGAAGGATGAAGATACTCAGGTTGGATATTTTGAATGAGTTGAGTTAGACTACAAGATAAGACGCTATAGCTGAAACTTGCATTGCTCTAAGATAAGAAAATAGCAAGAAATAGATGTATTTCAAGCTTGTCAGTCTTAAATCTGTGGCTTTAGTATCCTATTTGTTTAGTATCCTATTTGTTTTGACAATAGTGCTCACCATCTGTTGACTAACAACACAGGAATAAGCCCACACAACACATAATCCAGTGTAAGTAATGAAGTCAAGCTTACTCTAAATAAGAAAGAGAAATGGAAATGAATGAATACGTGAGGTAGAAGACTTTTTCCATCCTCTCTCAGTTTAAAAGAAGATTAGGTAGGACGGTCACGTTTAAGAACCGCACTACATAGTGCTCTCGCAGAAGTGCTATCAGAGCCAAAGTATCAACTGCTCAATAAGGCCGGTCTGTGAGAAAAGTTCAAAAGAATAAATGTGCAGATGGCACCGTTAGGCAGCATCTTCAAGTTCTTAATCACCAGACTCCAGAAGTCAGGACTCCACTGACTCGGCCAGAGGAAGGTCACTAACCAGCCCTGATTTACAGATGGCAGGTTGGTGGCACAGGGCCTGGAAGTGATTTTCCCAAGGTTAGAAAGCAAGCCAGAGGGTGAGCTGAAAATAGCTGCAGAGCTCACGCTCCCATGCAGGCTATATGATAACTTGTGTACTGTCAGCAAAGAATGGAGGAATGAATGTTCTGGAGAGGTTCTATGGTTGAAGGAGACTTGCTCAACTGTCATGCTGCTTGACATCAACAAATCACTTGCATAATTTTATTAACTATAATGTCCTGGACATGTAATTGAAAGTCTCAGAAAAACAAAATTCATCTTTGATTACAAAAAAAAAAAAAGTATAACCTCACTATGTCAGACTTCTGTAAGGCTGACATACAGGCTTAAGGCTTAAAACTCCACCTTTTTTGACTCTCACCTTTTATAAAGACTGAACAATGTTCAAATAGTGACTCTTCAATTCTGTTTAACAGCAACCTCGTAGGGTCTCGTAGGTGTGTCTAAAGACTTTTGTAAATTCAGAATTTTCTGGAGACTTGGGCACTTACCAGTAACTTCTTGTAAGTTTCTTTACTCAACTAATGGACCTGAAAAATTAAAGGACAGTCTAAAAGGCTTCACAGGACAGGCACTAGGTTACCTCTCCAGGTGCCCAAGCCATGGAGACTGATCATCTAACCCTTATGCTCATAGCTGGTGACATGTTAGTGAAACAACAAAAGGTGAGCCCACTGACTGGCCGCTGTTCTCTGGGATAGTCTCCTACAGTGCAGTGACTCTGTCAGCAGAAACCTTAAAATCTGTGTTGTCAGGAGTGATGGTAATCCCATTCTTACTTTTCATCGAGGATTCTTTCTGATGGTGGCTATGTAAGGTGGGACCATACGTTCTGGCCAGCCCTAAGTGGGACTATTAGCCTAGACTCCAGACTCTGGGATGCTTATTCCCTCTCCTTTATCTAAAGGGCCACACTGTTACTGACTCTGCCCAGTTCTTTTCAACTATACTTTGTGCAAGATCCTGGACAGAGAAAAAATTAAGTGTGTTGTAGAAGAAGTGATGTACACATTAACTGCTTGTGAGCTCTTACTTACCTAGTAGATGCCAATCCTTCCCAGAGCTTAACATGGTATCTGAAAAGCCAGACACAGCTACCTGACAAAATATATGTTAAAAGCATCCAAGCTGCTAAGTTTTTTAGGGGGTGTTGGGGAGTAATTTTTTTGGACAACAATAACTATTTAAAGGATAAAATGTTCTTTGCAGAGTTACTGTGGGGTTTAGGATGCACATGAAGATCAGATAGATGCTGTAGATCATGGTGAAGTATTTACAGGGTCCAGATAAGCCTATCTTGTGGCTCAGAATCTGGTAGAAATGATTTGTAAACAAAATACATTTAGCCTGGCAGTAATAGCACACACCTCTAATTCCAGAACTTGGGAGCCAGAAGCAGTTCCAAGATAGCCAAGGCTACACACAAAACCCTGTCTCTAAACAAAAACAAAAAGAAGAAGAAGAAAGAACATACTTTTAGTTCTTAACTAAGTCCTAAGGAATGTAAGAGATGCAGACATGAGGAACAAGGGCAATGGTCCTCACTTGATCCCATTAGATGGTCTGACTCTGATAGAAAAGAGCTTGCTGGGAAGAGAGAGA